>CM017558.1:63725319-64325319 GCA_007844125.1 Sinonovacula constricta | reverse complement strand
AGCTTGTAAAATACATGTAGGAAATTTTGTCAGCTCTGGCATGTTTTGAGCGGAAGAGTATGATGATTGGACATACTGACTGGCTCCCAGCAATCTTAATTAAAACCGCTGATATTATGTCCCGGTACAACAATAGACACTTCTCAGGCAAGCTGGAGGGTGTGTTCATTGTCCACGAGAATTGTGACCCTTGGAGACTGGTACAGGACAAAATACCCCACGGACAAAGTACTCCACCCTTTTTCAAAATCATTTCTATCAGCAATATGGACAATAATGTTTGACCAAATGGAACACTGGCATCTTTCAGTCATCACACTCAAAATGAAAACAAATGTACTAAAATGTTAGAAATTAACATAATATTGCTTAGAAAATACTGCAAGAATCACTTGGCTTTAAATGGAAAACATTTGACTTAGTGTAGCTTTTCTTTTTGGTTACAACCAATGGTGCAAGCATGCAATAAAAATGCTCGTCAATTAACTTGCAGAGCTTTACATAGACTTGAATTGGCGCTAGATATGGTCAGCTTAAAAGGAGATCAGACTGCTAGAGATGTGAAACTTATGTAACCCCATTTTTTTTATTCATTTTGTTATTCCTTAAACAATAATCATATGGGAAACGCTTTGAAGGAATTATAAAATAAACAATTTTCACAATTTATAAAAAAAAATTGGGGGGCAAAAGTTACCATGAAACTTTCTGAAATAAGTAGTATATGCATAACAGAAACATTTAGTTTATCTACCATTTGGTTTATGTACCACAAGGAGAACTGGAAAATTAACAATTTAGTCAATAAGGCACGAAAGCATTAAGCTGACTGCTTACAGTATATTCCAAGGCATACAGAAAATACATTTATACATCATTAAAGTTGATTATATTGGTTTTGGATATTGCCCATCAGAGCTCCAAATGTTATAAAGTTAGGATTTTGTATAAACAACAACTGTGTGTAGGAGGTTAGTGTCAGAGCTGTGACATTTGTCAAGAATGATGGCAAAAAGCTGCATCTGAAATGAAGCCATATAAACAGGTGTGACTGGTCATCAGTTTGCACAGATCTAAAACACGTCTACCATTATTATTCACATCAATGCTCAATGAGAGTTGATTAAACAGCTGCAGCTGTCTGACACATGGACACATGGTGTACATCAAGACTAAAGGTGTACTCCATGCATTTGCTAGCTCTATTCTTGCTGAATGTGTATTCCATGCATTTGTTAGCTCTTATCTTGCTGAATGTGAATTCCATGCATTTATCAGCTCTCATCTTGTTGAATGTGTACTCCATGCATTTGTCAGCTGCAATCTTGCTGAATGTGTACTCCATGCATTTGTCAGCTCCAATCTTCTTGAATGTGTATTCCATGCATTTGTCAGCTCCAATCTTGCTGAATGCATATTCCATGCATTTGTCAGCTCCAATCTTGTTGAATGTGTATTCCATGCATTTGTCAGCTCCAATCTTGCTGAATGCGTATTCCATGCATTTGTCAGCTGCAATCTTGTTGAATGTGTATTCCATGCATTTGTCAGCTCCAATCTTGCTGAATGTGCATTCCATGCATTTGTCAGCTCTAATCTTGTTGAATGTGTATTCCATGCATTTGTCAGCTCCAATCTTGCTGAATGTGCATTCCATGCATTTGTCAGCTCTAATCTTGTTGAATGTGTCTTCCATGCATTTGTTACCTTGCTTATTTTAGCTTGGTAATCATAAATGTAAAAGGCTAAGGCAAATAGTGTAAATCCAGGTCAGCCAGCTTTATGCCGGGAGCTGTCGGAAAGCTCCTAGTGATACTAGACTGGACTTTATCCACACAATGTGCCTAAGCCTGACTTAAACATACTTAGCAGACTAAGAGTTAACTGCAATGACATGTCAGGTAAATGACAGATGACTTCAATGCAAAAGAAGTTGTGTTATTAAAAAGCTAACAATCAAATGCATCATTGACATTGAGAATGTATTTGAATGAATAATGAATTTATAATGTTATAAACTTTTATTTAAACACTTATATATGCATTAATGTTAATACTTGACAGTGCAAAGCTCTGAAATTGTGAGCCTAAATAGGTCTGTTGACCAAGTTTTTATACTACTAACTATTTATAAAAGCATGCAAATAGGCAGGTGTGTCCATTTAATGTTGCCAAATAATACAGTGAAACCTAACTCAAAAGAAGGCTAGATGCATCATAGATGGTGGCCATGAATTGTTGGACAGTTTATCATTGAATTGATCAAGCTACGGCAAATAGTGCAGACCACTGAAAGCTGTCTCATGTGGATTTATACAATTTGCTGCTATGTTATTATCATTAGTATATGAGCTAAAAATGTGCAAGGGTTATCAATAAATATAATAGCAAAGAGATAACAGTTGGCTGCATATTTTGTTTTGGATATTCCACAAATGATATCCAGAACATACAGCACAGCTGTATATACTTATGACAGTGCTGTATGATAAATTCTACAAGCCTGCTAAACAGGTATTGATAAAGATTAGGCCAAAAAGGTGTAGATCCAGTTCAGCCAGCTGCCTGCTGGTAGCGGTCTGTGAGGATCCACATTATGAACCATTCCAGAACCATCAGTTATATATAAACTGGCTCATCCAATTGTTGCAAGTGTAAACATGGGTGAATTGTTGGTCTATTTTCAACAAAAGAAAATGTCCATTTTGTTTGTGATAGTATTTCTGAGCATTTGAGGTAGGCGTGAATAGAAATTGTCAAAATAACAATAGGGTGAGGAGGTCTGATTAACAAATGCCATTTCATTTGGCTTTGTTTTAACTGTCTTAAATCTGTAAATGTGTGTCATTTGTTTTCAACGAACAATGATCCTACCTAGTTCAAAAGTTAATCCACTTTTAGTTAACTACAGCCATGATAAAACCATGTCAAATTTAATGTTGACACAGTAAACAGTGAAAGAGGCACCTTAAAGCTAGCTATGATGTATAACTTGGCTCATTCATAATCATGAATTAAGGAAGGAGTAGAGATGACAAACATTAACATTCCCCTGATTATTAGTTTGTAGTGTTTATTGTCTCACCAAAAAACCTTCCAGTCATTTTGAGATATTTTAGCAGAGTTTAGGATTTGAACTTATTCTAATGACATTCATCCTTCATTCCTGCACCGTGACCCACATACAATATGATTATCAGCAACTGGAGATTCAATCCTTATATTTATATTTACATTTTTATCTGAAGCCAGATATTTGCTCAAGTGTTTTATGGCACCCATTCAAAAAGTTAGAAATTAAAAACACACACAGAAAAAAAAGTTTGATTTAATAGTACATACTTCTGAATGACACACAAATGCATGTAACAAGTCTAATGCCTGACTTGAAAGTATCTTTTGTTGTGATACGTTGCTTTTAACACTTAACAGAAAAAATAAACAAGGTTGTGTATTCATGCATATACTGGTAATAACATTTAAAAGTCACGCGAGTTACAAAGAATGGACATCCGGGAAATATAAAGATAAACACATGTCTCCAATGTCATGCCTGGAATGTATGACAATAGAGTGTGCTAGGTGAATCCAATTGTATGAGTATTGGAGAATGTACTGGCGCTTTGCCTTACAAACATTTGTAAGTGATCAATTGAACAAAACCAAGTTTTCTGTCTCCTGTCAGGAAGTGAATGGAAAATGACAACAATAACGACCACATATTTACTAGAAAGCTTGTACATAAAAACAGTTGCAATTAAAATTCTAAACGTATCTCAGTCACAAACACAAAGATAAGGCACATGATTTGCGACAAGGGCATTTACTTTTATAACAACATGCACTAACCATAGCAACAACACTACAAAACTATTGTTTGAACAACAACATACATCTGCCATACAACTGTATAACAAAACTGCTGTTACAACAACCATGGAATATATCAATCTGTGGGCATCCGTGGTCTAATGGTTAAGATAATAAACTCTGGATCAGAGGCTCTTGGGTTTAAACCCAGAAACTGACCATGTGATGTTAGTCATTAAGCAAGACTATTTACTGCACATAGCTCCAGGTACTCAGAACCTGATTACTGGTTCTACCCAGGAAGTGGGCAGCTGAGTGGGATTAACATAAGTTGAAAGAACTTGTTTCACAAGTGACTAGCAATAAACAGATTTAAACTAATATAGCAAAGCAACAAAACTGCAAGGACCGAAACAACATCACAACAAAAGTGTTGTAACACTTTTAAACTCACCTCTGCTACAAACACAATGATAAGGCACATGTCTTGCTCCTCCTTTGTCATTCCCTCTATCAGGGACTTCACTGTCTGTGTCAGGTACTCAGCATTTTCTCTCTCTATGGTCGGGATTCCAATAGCCATGGATGCTGCAAATAAATTGACTCTTATAGTGTTCAACTAAAAAACATTCCATAAACCTGCTATAGGATCTGTTATTGATCAGATATTGGCAAAAAGTGTACATTCCAGCTTCAAGAGATTACTTGGAATTAGCATGGGTTATTTAGAAAAAGAATTTGGTTTTGTGGATTTGTGGATATAATGCAAAATAATGCACAGTGTTGCATTCAGATGCACACAAATTTAATCATGAAAGATGTGATCTAACTGATTTATTACAAAGCATCTGAATCAAACACTCTGCATCAATTCATAATGCAATATTTACTCACACAATGTCTATTTCAATTCTAATGTATTTACATAAAAGTAAAAAAGAAATTATGTAAAATAATAAACAAATGAAGCACATGTGTCAGCTTATTTGTATGCCTTTTAATCTTTCTTGAATTCATGCTGTAATCCAATGAACGAGAATCTGATGTATTATAAAATACATGAATGTTAGTAAAATAACTACCTATATGTGAATGGAGTAGATTTCTAAATAATAGTCAGCTTGAAATGAACTTGACCAAAATTGTATGAGACCTCTACTACCAGACTGGTTGATAATTTGACTTAACATGGAAGTTTGGCATTGATATCGCCATGCATATATCAGGGAATTAATGCACAGTACCACCTTTCTAATGTTGAATATAGTACATTTCATTGATTATGTTACAATAACTAATTCAGTGAGTAAGAGGTTATTCGGACAATCGGAACTCCTCGGGTAATTCCGTCCTCGGGACAATCATCCCTTGGATGTATCTGCTGCAATGATACTTGCTCAAATCACTGATCGTTATGTTGGCCAGAAGTCAGAAAAATATCCCTTAAATCTAGTTCCCACAAAACATAAACAATGCCATCGTTTGACAGCTGTGTCTTTGCTGCGCCGGGTTAATTAAATTTGGATGATTTAAATTTGAATGCAGCCAGAAAGTGAAGTTTTACAGGCCTCCTACTATAGTGAGCTGCCATCTGAGCTGCCATCTTTGTTTTGATGTCTGTCACAAAAGAAGTCCCATTTAGGAAATTGGCAGATGTAATCAGACTACCTACATACGAGAGATGATTCGTGAATTATCTGAGGTTTTCCAATTGGTTATTCGGATACATTTTTCCAATGTACCAACATGTTCAGATTGCTTGTTCACCAAGGCAGGTGGGCCACACCTGAACCAACAAGCAAATTTGTTTAATTGATATTCCCCACTGAAGGCAAATGACATCTAATCAAAATCAGTTTAAGTATTCCTATCCAAACCTGTGATATGGCTCTTGAAAAACGGAATACTGGGAATGCTTTAAAATTTGTTGGCCTCAAATTTTCCTTCAATGGTTTTAAAGATGAATGGCTGCAGACAGGGTTTGTTGTTTCTTTTCATAAAATAAAAACAATAACTCTCTAAAGAAAATTGACTGATCCAAAAGTAAGTTGATGGGCATCATCACAGTATGTTGGTTCATATTTATTCCAAGTTTCAAGAAATTCTACCAGCTAGTTACTGAGAAATGGCAGTAGACAAATTTTTTTTATTAAATTGAGGTCAATAACTCTGAAGAAAAATAACTGTTAAAAAACAACTTGATGGGCATCATTACAGTACGCAATCTGATTAAAATCATATCTTGAAAACCGCTCAGAGAATCAGGATTTGACAAGGAGTCAATAAAACCTTCCCAACCAATAACCGAAAACATAATGCATTAAGCTCTCTTTTTGACTGTTCTAAAAATAGTAATCGTGGAAAAACATTCTTGTTTATAGACGATATTTGCAGGACTTCATCAGATCTTACATTTTGTAAGATCTGACTTTAGTGAGATTGCACAGTATGCTGATTCATATTTGTTCCAAGTTTCATGATATTCTACCAGCTAGTTACTGAGAAATGGCAGCAGAAGGATTTTTTTTTTATTTAAATAAAGGTCAGTAACTCTGAAGAAAATTGACTGATAAAAAAAAAACTTGATGGGCATCATCACAGTATGTTGGTTCATATTTGATTAAGTTTCAAGAAATTCTACCAGCCAGTTATCAAGAAATGGCTCCAAACGGACATTTTTAAATATTTCATTTGATTTTTCATTGAAAAAAGCTCAATAACTCTGAAGAAAATTGACTGATAAAAAAATGGGCATCATCACAGTATGTTGGTTCATATTTGTTTCAAATTTCATGAAATTTTACCAGCTACAGTTTCAAGAAATTCTACCTGCCAGTTACCAAGAAATGGCTGCAAACAGACTTTTTAAAAAATTTCATTTGATTTTTCATTGAAAAAAGCTCAATAACTCTGAAGAAAATTGACTGATAAAAAAATGGGCATCATCACAGTATGTTGGTTCATATTTGTTTCAAATTTCATGAAATTTTACCAGCTAGTTACTGAGAAGTGGCAGCAGACAGAAAAGTGTGATGGATGGATGGACTGTCGGATGGACAATGCCATTTCATCAGCGAGAGATAATAATTCATATCAGATATCGTTGTAGGGAGGCTAGTACATGCAGAAGACTTGAGGACAACATTGCAAGATAAGAAAATATAGAAAGAGGCTGTATTTACAGGCTCTGATGTCAGCTGTACAGACACCAGAGAAAGGGATAGATGGAGAGCCAGGACTTATTTAGGTTATCTTTAACAGTTACTTAAGTGATATCCATAAAACAACACATACACAATGATGATGATGCAATCTTAAGACGTATTAAGAGTGAAAGTGTCTTGTCCCTGCAAGCAATTCCTTTTAAAGACAAGCAGAAAAACTAGATATATGCCTTAACGAATGGGATTTAAAACAAGACAAAATAATTTTTAAGATACATTTTTCAAACTTGGAATGTTCTTTGTTGGTTAAACTTTTGTGATGGTCCATTTCTTGAAAAAAGGAAGAATTGTTTTTTAAATACATCGCAGTGACCTATTATGATCATAATAGCGACAACCAGCTATTTTGGTGGAGGAAGACCCAAAACAAATGTCTGGGTAGGACTACATGCTTGAAATACTTGTTTACTATCATAAGAGGAACCAATTTCAAAAGGGCAGGTAACCAAAAAATAATTTAAAACAACAACATGCATAGTATGCATATCACTGTAAGATAAGTACCACTTGTAGGAGATAAGGAAATGAACATACATAATTAATTAGTCCCAGAAGGTAAAAACAGATGCAAAATATATATCATATAATTATTGTTTAAAAATGACAGTAAGCCAAATTAATTAAAACCAGAATAATGGCAAAGGAAAATATATCCACTAGAGCAATTTTTGATAAGACAAAATATATACAGCATGAGTAAGCTGTATATTTAGGTTGTATATTCAACAGCTCACCATAAGCTCACCATAAGCTGTATTGTAATTTTGTTAAAACGTACACAGCTCACACCTAAGCTACATAAGGTGTAAACAATTTACAGTGTTACCTAGGTATGCTTAGATGCGAATCAGTCAGTTGTAAACAGTTACTGCCATCATGTCAGTAAAGAGTACACAAAGTTTTGTCAGCAGCTAGTCCTGCTGTAGCTGACTGATGAACAGAGTGTGATAAATCAATTTAGGATGTGTTAACAGGAGTGTGACCAATACATCATAAACCTAAATCACCTGATTCATAAACTTCTCCACTTCCATTCATGACATCCAAGGATTGGCCCTTTTTCACTTGTCCCTTTGTTTAACTAAATGTCTAAAGAAATGTAGATGATTTAATCAGACTTTTATGTCAAGCCACCCATGGCAGATCTTATAGAAACACAATACAGCTAATTACCACCTAATTATCCTAAAATATGGTCCCTCAGTCCTAAAACACCCCCAATAGGCTGGCCATCAGTGAACTAAGCTACTCCACTACCATTTGTTTTGGTAATATCCCATTTCTGACAAAAACTTTAGATTCCTAAAAGGAAATGCAAAACAAACTGACCACTTGAAAAAACTCCCTGGAGAGTAAGGGTCTATAAGTCAACGGGGGACAGACTAAGGTGGTGGTGTGTCAGCAAAGTGCAAAAGGGAGATAATTTCTTCTGTTGTTTACCCCTGTTTGCAGTTTGTTTTAAGGGGGTGGGCCTAAACTCTGTTCTCGGTATTACTCGCAATATGTGGGTACATAATCGCTGCAGCAGCTGTCCAGGTAGTGATAACTAGGAGACACCTATCAAGTGGTTAATCCAACTGCTACCTCATCGACACACATTGAGCAAAGACTGGCATGCAGACACAGCAGTTACTGTGCTTATCAAGAGTGGATGGCACAAATTTAGACAGCTGCCTAATCACCACCACTGGAGAAGGGCATTGTGTATGCTGCCTATGTAATGTGCTAGATAACAAAAGACTGCGAGACATATTCTTTGAGCAATGATCATGAAACAGGGATTCAGAAGGCGAAGATAGAGAGCTTATGGATCCTATGTGGTTTGTCACTGCCAGATCTTCACTTGAGACAGTAGCTAATTGTGTACATCCTGACCCTTTTCCCAAAGGAAAATGTCTGCTCTAGATCTACACTACTTGCCTAAGCCTGATCAATATGTGGTTAAGAGGTTTTTGATTTGAGTTGCAAAAATATCTTCATAACGACGGAAATTAAGGCATGGAAAATATGTATCTTCCATTTAGTAAATTGCTTATATTAAAGTAGAACTTTTTGTATGAAGTATATTTCAAAAGTCAATGCATCTTTATAGTTGTTTAATATTGAAACTTGCAAAAGTATCCCTTGAATTAAGGAGAATATCTGCTCATTACAAACTTTTATACTTTTTTGCATACAAAACTCATTAATTAAATCTGCATACAAAATTTATGAATAGTACTCTGCAACCCTTTCTACGCACACCTGTTGACATTACAATCCTTTAGCTGAATTAAGATAATGTAGGGTTCACGATTAAATACGGATGTATATGCTGACTAAAATAAACAACTTATATTGAAGATAATATATGCTCTAGTAAACATATGTCATAGGAAACATTCCCCAACTAAATATGTTTATGAAGATAGAGCAAACTTGAAGATAAAAATCAAGATGACCTGACAGTTGAAATGTTCTGAAGTGTTTATCTCAACATGAGTATAACAAGCTTCTCCTGTGCACAAAACAAACAAGGGTTACACAGGCCAAGTCAAATCAGGGACTGGTTTGTATGCTATTTGATAATGCAAGTTTCAGTGATAATTGAAGTCTTAAACACAGTGGTTGACTACAACTCAAGTCCAGGTACTAAACAACCTTACTTATCATGAAAACCTTTCACACAATGCTAATATAGACATGTATGTAAACAGTGCTGTGTTTCTGTTGCACAATGCTAATACAGACATGTATGTAAACAGTGCTGTATTGTTTCTGTTGCACAATGCTAATACAGACATGTATGTAAACAGTGCTGTATTGTTTCTGTTGCACAATGCTAATATAGACATGTATGTAAACAGTGCTGTATTGTTTCTGTTGCACAATGCTAATACAGACATGTATGTAAACAGTGCTGTGTTGTTTCTGTTGCACAATGCTAATACAGACATGTATGTAAACAGTGCTGTGTTGTTTCTGTTGCACAATGCTAATACAGACATGTATGTAAACAGTGCTGTGTTGTTTCTGTTGCACAATGCTAATACAGACATGTATGTAAACAGTGCTGTATTGTTTCTGTTTCACAATGCTAATACAGACATGTATGTAAACAGTGCTGTATTGTTTCTGTTGCACAATGCTAATACAGACATGTATGTAAACAGTGCTGTATTGTTTCTGTTGCACAATGCTAATACAGACATGTATGTAAACAGTGCTGTATTGTTTCTGTTGCACAATGCTAATACAGACATGTATGTAAACAGTGCTGTATTGTTTCTGTTTCACAATGCTAATACAGACATGTATGTAAACAGTGCTGTATTGTTTCTGTTTCACAATGCTAATACAGACATGTATGTAAACAGTGCTGTATTGTTTCTGTTGCACAATGCTAATACAGACATGTATGTAAACAGTGCTGTATTGTTTCTGTTGCACAATGCTAATACAGACATGTATGTAAACAGTGCTGTATTGTTTCTGTTGCACAATGCTAATACAGACATGTATGTAAACAGTGCTGTATTGTTTCTGTTGCACAATGCCAATACAGACATGTATGTAAACAGTGCTGTATTGTTTCTGTTGCACAATGCTAATACAGACATGTATGTAAACAGTGCTGTATTGTTTCACAATGCTAATACAGACATGTATGTAAACAGTGCTGTATTGTTTCTGTTGCACAATGCTAATACAGACATGTATGTAAACAGTGCTGTATTGTTTCTGTTGCACAATGCTAATACAGACACGTATGTAAACAGTGCTGTATTGTTTCTGTTGCACAATGCTAATACAGACATGTATGTAAACAGTGCTGTATTGTTTCTGTTGCACAATGCTAATACAGACATGTATGTAAACAGTGCTGTATTGTTTCTGTTGCACAATGCTAATACAGACATGTATGTAAACAGTGCTGTATTGTTTCTGTTGCACAATGCTAATACAGACATGTATGTAAACAGTGCTGTATTGTTTCTGTTGCACAATGCTAATACAGACATGTATGTAAACAGTGCTGTATTGTTTCTGTTTGTTAACTGACTGAATGAAACATAATCAGTAAACAGCACCCAATAACATAGTAAGTTTCAAATATATAACTAGAAATAGATAAATAAACATCTGAACAATAAAAACAAGTAAAAATATGCAACAGGAACACATACATACCTTAGGAACTTCCTAATTCTACATATATAGTTGTAGATAAATCAGTTAGAAGGGTTTAATTACAACTTAAATGTTGTTTGCCAATTAAGGAGACAAAAGTGTAATTGTTCAACCAATTATATAAAGTTGTTGCTTGCCTTTGTAAAATGTATTGTAGTAAGTCTCCTTATTTATAACAAATCACACATTTTCTGGGCTACATGTGTTTTTTACCATTTCTAATGTGATGCTAACCTTATGGGATTTAATCACTGTCTATTTAGTATTTGTACTAGCAAGTTCTTTATAATGATATTTTTTTTAATTGTCACTTTATCAAAATAAACCAGGGTCCTTGTTCTGAACTGGTTTTGAAGTTAGAAGTCCACCTTGCTAAATGCATCCACTTCTGTAAATTGTATTGAGGAGGGGACAGGTGGTTTTATTCGACCTACAAGATTTTTGTCAAAGATTCAGGTAATGTTGAGGAAGAAATATATATATATATATTAAGTTTATGAACAAATCTGAAGGAAGAGTGCTCAGACCACAGCGTGTGCTTGCTTTAATTAATCTGTCAAAAATTGCATGCTTATCATTGTTGTCAACAACCCCAACAACACTGTCAGCTGAAAAATTGTGTATTGTTGTATAAATAAAGGTGGGCTATGAAAGTTAATTAGGCAATTACCTCATTAAATAATGGTGTGCCAGATTTATGGCTTTTCTTGATGTCAACGTTACACACTATGACAAGGTATGTAGACCGAGGTTGGCATAGAATGAACTTCAAATTACCATCAAAGTTTAATCTCAGGTCTTTAATTCTAAGCACTTAATGACTTATTTATACATGTATATACAAGAGAACCTCGGTTATTTAAACTCTGGCTTGTCCAAAGCCAAGGCATTATTCGAAGTCATTGGTCGGTCACGATTTTTTTCCATATGTTTTAATATAAAAACATCCAATTATTCATTTGCAATTATGAAAGTTTCTGCATTATATCGAAGTAAATTTTGGTTTTAATGCTTTCTTATCCAAAGCCCAATCACGTCACCGGTTGACTATTGTGAATTGTCACCAGATAAAATATGAAGTTTATGCGAGTAACATTGATGTTTGGCTTCGTCAATTGGTTGGTTAAAGTTGATAATTGGAGATGAAGGGGTTGATTAGTTTGACAATCAGTTACTATGTATAATCAATTCGGCATAGTGACAATCCACTTTAAGACTGACTTGTATTCTCTTTGTCTCTCAGCAGTGTTGCAAACTGTCAGGGTGGGTAGGTATAAAACCTGACCAATGTCACCATCCTCTCAATAGAGAATTGGCAAGCATAGTGCTTGAAATTTTAACTGAGCAATCTGTAGAAAGACCCAGCCATTAAGGCATACTCATATCAGCTACAATTTAATACTATGTAATTTAATACTACATTCTTTTAATCATTATGTAATGTCTGTTGCAGTTTGTTGACAATGATAACATGTTCACATCTATTCAGCAATTCTCTATACATATATGTATAATTTTTTTTTATTTGTTATTATTTTATAAAAAAAAATAACACGTGATGTTAATTCCAATAGTCCTTTCTTTTCCAACAATTAACTTTTCCTATGTTTCACTCTTAAAAAAATGGTATATACATTGCTCCTGCCACATTACTGCTGAGAATTATCTCATTTAAAATTGCGGACCCCTAGTCAGAAAATTTTGGAAGTGAAGGCAATTTGATTTAATCCATCCTATGCATATTTCGAAGTAAATTGTCAGTCTCGACAACTTCCAATAACCAAAGTTCTACTGTATAAACATATATAACATGCTGTCCTTTCTAAATATCATCTCAACAAAGTTGGAAGAATCAAATGCGTTGCAATGGTTTTCAACTATATTTAGCCATTTGAAGCTCAACAACAGAGCATAATGTTGAACTATACATGGGAGAATATACAACAAGTGGATATGTTAGTCAGAAAGGGTACAATGGAATTGTGACCAATAATTAAATTAAATTCGAAGCAAAGATCAGGTGGTTTGATATACCATATACATACACTAAAATCTAAATGCTTGCCTTAAAGCATAATACTATAGATGTAAAGCTATGATAAAAAAAGACTTAATACAATCTGTGATAGTCCTTACCTCCATATCTATTCCTGGAAAGTTTGTAGACTGGTACCAGGCTGTCTGTGTGGCCAGTCAAGTGGGGAAGATATGTGAAGATGCTGGGAAGATGCAGGGCACCAACCTGACCACTGAAGTTACCACCCTTCATCTGCAGAAGGCTTGGTAAATCATGGCTCTCAGATGACCTGGAAAATATGAACATTGTAAAATTTATATTTTTCAAGTAATTTTTCAAATTGAAGTGCACAGAGAAAACCTGGATAAAATTAGCATGCCTTAGTCTACTTTGTACTGCCTAAAGTCAATACTGACTACATAAGGGTAACTCTAGATTAATACTCTTACATTAGTAAGGAAAACAGAATTTAGCACCATATCTGTTAATCATAATCAACCTTTTTGAAATGCTTTTCTGGATCACAAGAGCAGTCAAGACTTAAAATGCATTGTCCACATTAATTTTTTGTACCTATTAATATTGCATGGTATAATGAAAATATACAAAACTTGCCTCACCATGAATATTGCCACCTACCATGCACCTATTAATCTAGTAATGTTTACAGAAGCTGGTTTTCAATTGTGTTCAATTACAGATGTTTGACTCTCTTTGTTATACCAAATATATCAAAGAAATATGATAAAGCATCAACAACAAACATAAATGTCAAAGACACTAGACTTAATCAACTAGATGCTTGCCCAGATATATTGACTGAGCTGAGATTGTTTTCTTGCAATATCTCTGATTGTCTGACTGCTCCAACCAAAAACTAAATATGTCCGCATATATTTTCCCCCCTTTTGTGAAGATTCAGATGGTAAGATATTTTTTCCTCATACTCCTTCCTCCATTAACAAAGAGCCTGGTAAACAAAAATTGATCAGACTTAGGCAAATAGTCTTGATCCATGTCAGCCAGCTGTCTGATCAGGATCTGCACAATTTACAACCGAATATCCAGCAATACATCTGTGCACCTTTGCAGGTAGTAAAAGAATAAAAGAAAAATGATGGAGAATAAATATGGGTTATTAATTTAGCGAGATAGGGGTAAATAGAGAGCCCCCCCCCCCCCCCCACCAAGTGAGAGAAGATTCACAACAAAGCCTGCTTTAGTGTGAATGGTACAATATGAAGAAGCAATCCCAGTAAGGCTTCTTTCTTTTAATGCTGGTTGTATAGGTGGCAGAGTGGCTAAATGCCACCTTGATGAAAGAAGTGCTGCTAGATTTGTTTGATAAGTCTGGCACATTGAGAGACATTTACGATCTATCTTGGGAAGTATTATATTAGAGTTTTTTGCAGGTCACAGACACAAATGAATTGCAAAGTATGACAATAACATAGAAAAGAGCAGCAAATTATTAGTAGTACCTGATTCGTCCAACTCAATATGCAAACAACACATCATTTATATTACACACATTTCCTATTTAAAAATCATTATTTAGTTTTGGCAATTGCTATTCATTTGTTTTTCACCAACCACATACTCACTATATAATCTTACTGAAACATACATTTATGTTATTCTAAAATGGCTTAAATGACCTATTATAAACCTAAGCCAAACTATAAAGATGGTGCTTCCTTTTTTGTGGTAATTTTTGTGGCATCCAGTGGCGGAAAACCCTGACAAATGTCTGGGTAGAACCGCCTGTGCCCAGTTAGCCAGTTGGAATACCTTCTCACGTTTAGACCTTTGCCCTGTCCAAGACACTGACATTAAGGGTTTTAAGCAGTAACACTGTGGTAGCATAGGATGAGATGGGATTTGTCGACACAGTGCAGTGATATTTCTATCATTATAGCACAGGGGCACTTATGAGGTGCCCAAGGACTGAACCCGGTCGGCCCATTATACTGAGACCGATGAGTCAGGCGTAATGCTGTCCCCTTAGCCCTGAGCATTAAGAGGGAAGCCACTACTACCAAGTCTTTGGTTTGACCTGGCTGGGGTTTGAACCCGCGACCTCCCGATCTGCAAGACGACGCTCTTCCACCTGAGCTATTGCATTTAACAATAATGCCCTCATATTTCATTGACCCACAAACTTTAGACACAGCCTCTGAAAAATGATTGACAACCTAATGGTGATGTTTGACACTGTTTATGCTGTTGAGATGCTCTGTATATCACGAGTTTGCATACACAATTAACCTTTTAGACACCAGTACAAAACCTTCTTAATACAAAGGAACAAATGTATGAGCTGGCTGAAGAAGTTCTCCTCACCAGCCATACCTATGTTGTGTAACAATAAACAATCAACAATTTTTTTTCCACAGCTAAGAGTTTAATTACACCAGTGTCTGAAATATCAGAACAACCTTAAGAATGAAGCACTCAATTAATGAATTTCAGGAAACAGTCTATTTTAATGCATTTTCCATGAAATTAAAGCTCTGCTACTAACACCAAACAAAACAAAAACTATCACTGAAGATGCCGAATATAGCAAGATGTTTTGTCAATTACAGTAACCAAGGTAACATTAAGTCATTACTCCATTAAAAATGAAATTAGCAGGTACTGCATAGTTATATCAAAATCTGACCAACAGTAGTAAAGAAACAGCACAGACAAATCTTGCATTCTGATGGACTTACATACAGACTGACCAACCAACAGACACAACTACAATATAGCTTTTACTTACACCAAAAACCTGAACTTTTTTATACCCTTATAACAAAGTTTTGGGGCATACTAGAATCAGGCTGTGATCACCTGTGCACCTGATATTTTCCTTATGCTCTGATGTAAATTGCAGGAGTTACTGTTCCTTTAAAATAAATCAGACATTGCCTTAGAAAGATTCATAAACAGAAAACCTGTAGGGATATTTTATAGCTATTGGATTACAGTTCTAGTTTTAAAATAAGTACGACAACTTTTGAGAAAAAAATTGTAGGGAATTACAATTGTTTTTGGTTTTTGAAGCATCTACTGAGTAAGAACAAAATTGTGTCCATGGATAGACAGACAGATGTACAAATGGCTGGATAGACAGACATACAATGTTGTTGTTGTTGTTGTTATTGTGTTGTTGTTGTTGTTTTGTGTTGTTGTTGTTATTGTGTTGTTGTTGTTGTTTTGTGTTGTTGTTGTTTGTTTTGTTTTTTTGAGGGGTGTATAGTTATATGATGCAACATATGGTGAGACAAAAGGTAGAGGCTATGCTGCCAGCATGGGTGTATTAAAAACACAAGAAAAATACACAGGTATATAAATATTTAAGAGCCAGAGACATAACTATGAGGAATTTACACCATCAACATAAAATTTAAAAATTGTCCAGCTTCAACATTTCAGCTGGGCACACCGACTATTTCCTTTTTCATGGTGCCACCTTGCCTTGGTTTCAGTCATAAATGCCAATCAGTGTACAAAAAACCTGGCCATGTTTCTCTTACTATCTGCCATCATTTATAGTTGAAAATAAGCTCCGCTTTCCATTAATTGGATAGGTGGAATGCTATGTCAATCACAGTGCCAAATAATAACTATGTTGATGTTATAATTTTGAACATTATGCATACTAAAATTTACACACCACCATATTCAAGTTTAACATCTATAGTATAGAGGAGGTCGGTGACGGACAAACCCTTAATATTCTCATGCACCTCATCATGTACAGGTGAAGATAAAAAGCAATTTCAGATGTCAAATTTGTATGAGGCATCTGTAGGCACCAGGTTGTAATGTATGTAAGCACACCAGGACAACTTGTTTAAACAACATATCAGATCCTGCTGTAAGCTTCATAGACATTGACATATACAACACCAAAATCATTCCAAACATGGCTTGATGGTGTCTGGAAATGGTGTTTAATGGTATACAGGCAGGTACAATTCTTTTCTTTTATGTCTAATGTGTTAAATATGTTTAACAGAAAAGCCCTATTCCTGCCATTTACCTGGTTAATTTTGACAACTTAAAAGCTTCGCAAACTTGCACAAAAATAACATTTTCAGAAAGTTTAGTCATTTTCTGTCAAACGGCCATGTATATACGTGTACATTGATATAGAGATATATATCTAAGATCTTTTTATGATTTTCAGAAGATGATTAGAGTCAATTTCTAATTTTATGTTGAGACTGATGACAAATTAAACTGAACCTACTATTTTAATAACAACTAAAAATGTTATGTTCATGATATAAAGACACTTTATGGATTATAAGGGCTTCAAACAAAATGCAAGAACCATTTCTGTCAATTTCTGGCAGAAAAACAAAGTTGCCAGCAAAAACATAGCATTTTAATGGCTTCTATGATAGGCAAGTTGTGCTTGCAAGACTTCTAAAGGTCAGTGAGAGCTATTGAGAATGTCTGCACTGTATCTTTAAAACAAACCTTTAACTTTACTCTTGTGAAAATATTGGCAGCAAAGCCTAATTTCCAGAAACTAATATATTTTAAAACTATCATATATAAGACATAAATTGACCAACTGTATACAAAAGAGCGGATGCTAAAAGTCTTTCAGCCAAATTCTTCATGTTGTAAAAATCTGAATAAACAGTCTCAAACAAAACCCATTTATTATAGGTCTGTAGTGAAGTGTGAAGTGTCAGATGGTTCCATCATATCTGGGAGGGTGATCAATACCCACACTGCAACAGACAACCTGTGAGCTGTACAAGATCTTGTTTCAATTATCAGCAAGTTGTGCTCATCAATACACTGAATGAAATTTGCTGAAAACATTTGTTCAATCATATGATGAATGAATAGATTCACTGCAGCTTGCTTGATTGGGTAATGTCTTTGATGAAGTCCATCCGTCAATGATTGTGACAAACGGGAAATGAATCAAAGATGATCAAGTGACTGTTGTCTGTTAAGCAAAGGAAGAACATGCAAGAAGAAATATGCAAGAAAAATGAGTTCAAGGTAAAATGGTGCACTGGAACTAGCAGGTTAGGTTTCTATATAGTCATGCAGCTGATGTGTGCTTTGTTTACTTTGTTTTGCAATTCACTGCAGCCACATAATTATGGTTCTCATAGCATCATCTAGAAATTTTGGAGGACAATCCAGGAAAATTGTCTGGGGAAAAGACCCAGAAGGTGGTTACCTGGAAGACCTCCCCACATTTGCCTTGACTGGGACTCAAACCCAGGAGTTGGTGACTCTACCTACTTGGCCAAAAGTGCCCCTCAGAGGGTTGATATTAATCACTGAGAGAAGACCACTGATCCAATTATCTAAAGTCAAATAGAGAGCATCATTTTTTATTACTGGGTATTTGCCAAAGACCTTTACCTGACTGAGTATTTTTAGATATTTTTAATAGATGGAAATCCAATCATACTTTTGTGTAATTCTCATATTGCTAGCTAATGCCTTCCCCCACTTTAATGCATTGCTGGATATATTTACATACATGATTTTATCTTAAAATCATTGTTACCTAATACCAAAACAATAAATGATGCAGAAGCATTGCAGGAGTCACTATGACACAAACAACCATTGCAACTCAAGTTATTTTTTTTTGCAGTTTTATGTAAGTTATAGTTAAAATAGACATTTGATGAAAGTATACATCTAGTAGTACTATAACAAGAGGGCCATAATGGCCCTATATTGCTCACCTGAGTGCCATAGACAGATAGACCTTGTAACGATGCATTCAGCCAGATCAAAATTGTTTGAACACTCTAGATACAAGGCCACCAAAGGTTTACTTTAACCAAACATCAAAGAACTAGCTCTTGTAGTTTCGGACAGGAAGATTTTTAAAGTTTTCTTACATAGCCATATAGGGAAAATGCCAGCCATCTTATATGACAGATCAAAATGTTTGAACGATCTTGAAATGTGCAAACCAAATATCAAGGCTCTAGCTCTTGTAATTTCTGACATTAAGATTTTCAAAGTTTTCCTATACAGCCATGAGTTTTTTCATGGATGAGAATCATTTGAACAATCTTCATACAAAGCCGACCAAGGAACGTGTTTACAAAATATCAAAACTCTAGCTCTCGTAGTTTCTGAAAAAGGAGATTTTCTAACTTGTCCTATATAGCCGTACATAAAAAATGGCTACAGCCCTGGTGGCCATGAATATTGTCGGATCAAAATCTTTTGAACAGCTTTTTGTTCCCCATGCCTTCTTAAACTTTTGAGAAAGTTTGGCTGAACTATGTACCAGATACATTTCTCTAGGGCACACAGCAGCTGAATGATGTAAGCATGTTGAACGTGCCACTTACATCAACATGGTCAGAGGCTTAGCAATTCCTGGCTGCAGAAGGTGTGGTAGACCAAGGAAGAAATGTTTGGAGTGTGTTTAAACCGACATAAAAGCTTGCAATCTGGCCGTCACTGATCCCCTGAACTGATGTGACAAGAGATGGTGTCAGACACTCTAGCCACCCCCTCGGGCTGCCTATTCCATAAATTAGGACAACTGCAGAAGAAAACTCAGGATCAGACCTTGATTTCAGGAAGTGCTTAAGGACTTTCTGTCATATTCCTTAAGTATATTCACTTCATCTACCAGACTTCGTTGTTCATTCTCATCAAAATCTGTTGTTATTACATTAAAACAAAATAAAACAAAATAAAACATCTCTGTTGCTTAGTCATGAATTTCCACCTAAACTACTGTCCAAGAATACAAGTTTTGATAAGAATTCCTTGAATGTGACATTTTCATTTTATATTGCTAAAAGCTGTTTGATTTAGTTCTCTCTATCTGGCAATCTGCCAGGTAACTCTAAACCAGCTTAACACAAATTGAACAGGTTTAGGCATATACTGTAGTCCAAAACCAACCAGTTAAAATAGAGAGCTGTCTGATCAGAATCTGCAGTATTTGCTGGTTTCTAGTTTCTAGCTACTGGTATGTGTCTAGAAACCTTTGCATGAAGGTATGATGATGACTGAGAATTCAGTTTGGGATTTTACAAATTGTAGCATGTAAGGGAATCTACATGAGGGGCATGGATTATGTAAGATAATGTTAAGCTTAAATTCATTTGGAGTAGATACAATTTTACTCTGAACACATCTAAACAAGAATGCATTTTCACTTATTACTTATTACTTGTTACACTAACATGTTGCTTTGTCTGGCAGTTAGCATTTAACAACTGTTAACAATAAAAACATAGACTGATGTTATTCAATGTAACTGTAAATCTCAATAGGAAATCCATTGCCTCCATGGCAACCAATTCCATGCCAATACCAACAGAAGATTTGTTCATAGCTTTTACATCTAAACTAGTGTGTCATTAATAATTTACCATTAGATTTGTATTTGTCTTAATACTAATGTGGGGTGCCCATGGCATAGTGGTAGAGTTGCCGATTTGTAACTCCTCTGACTGCTTAGCCTCCCACGGCATGGGTTCGAGTCCTGTTTGGGGGAGGAGGACTTAATGTGGGAAGGTTTTCCAGCTGACCTAAGGTGTATTAGTGGTTCTACCCAGGCATTTGTCTGGGGTCCTCCTCCATCAAAACATCTGGAAGTCACTATAATGATCATAATTGGTCGCTGCAATGTATCTCAAAAACAAAACAAACTAATTCTAAAACTGATTGCATTGACTACATGTAAGATACATCACTATATACTTGTTGGCCACCAGAGCAGACCTAGATAACCCAGATAGAATGTTCTGGTCAGGACATATATATTTACCACAGAAAAAACTGTGCCAGGCATGTTAAGACTCACCAACCATTCTTAACCCCTAGATTGCTACATTTGTTAATAGTAATTCTTACTTAAGAATGGATGGTATAAACAGGCCCTAGTTAAACAGAGATAACATAAAGCCTTATTTTGCAATTAATTTCCTGTTATATGAATATGTACAGTAAAACCTCTCAAAGCAGCACCTCTAAGCAGCGGCTACCTCTAAGCAGCGGCAGTTAAATTTCCCCCCAGTAGTTTTCAGCGCATTTTAACCTCTAAGCAGCAACTCCTCCGCAAAGCAGTAATTGGCCGTGTAAATCTCTTCCCTGAGGCTCGTTTAACCTCTGCGTAGCAACACCAGTGCAGCTATTTTTACGCGGTCGGCTGATCACTTCTTGTACCCTGTTGAGAAGGTGTTAGTTGGAATCAAGTTACAGTTGGACGGGAAACCAGCTGCATGCTACAAACATGCCGTTGTAGATCTAGGGTATTGCGGGAACGTGTGAAAGAAGTGTCAACTATTGATGATGTCAACGGGCTGGTTTGTTTTCTTTAATTGATCGAAAGATTAAAAGATATTGTATTGATTGCTTACATAAAAAGATGTTTACGTTAAGTGCTAAATGCAAACTGTCTTTGTTTTAGGATGTCTGACTATAAATTCGATTTTTAATGGTAAATCAGTCTTTGCATGACTCAATACTGAAATACTGATCATTTTGTCTTGAAATGTCTTATAAAAAGGTTTACCTTACGTTAGAGCAAAGTGTTACTACAATTAAGTTGTTAGAACAAGGAAGGTTAGCACAGTCTATCGCTACTGAGTTGGGCTGCGGCAGAACTCATTACTGACGATATTGTTTTTGTAATAGACAAGCAAATGCTGATTGCCTAAAGAACAAAACTATTAAAAAAACACATTTTTTCTCGTCTCATTGAAACCTCTGAGCAGCAACACCTCTTTTCGTTCCTCCGCCAGATGTTGCTGTGGAGAGGTTTCACGGTATAAATTAACAAGGTAATTTGATACCTAATAAAAAAAACCTATTCACATTTAATGAACCAAGCTAATATTTCTATCATAAAATTCATTATCAGGATATGATAAACAGAAAGGTATGCCTAGGGTAAAACATGTGTTTACAATATGAGAGCTCTAAAAGGTCCATATTAAAACTGTCTTGTACAGTAGATAAAAAACTGAAGTAAATTAATAACTTCCAATATTGAAAAAAATTAATGTTCTGGCACTATTATCCATTGTAAATTGTAAAGAAGTAAATGCTTTAGTCATAGGATCAAAGAGTTCCAGTAGGGGAGATGCTAGTCTTTAAGTAAGACTATTTACTATACATTGTTCCATGTTGTAACAAGCAACTTTCTAAAGTTACAAAAAGATCTTTTTTTATGCAATGTTGCAAGCTTGGCAAACTGATGAAACCACTGCTGCTGGGTAACATTTCTTGATACCAGTTACGACTGTGATGGGCCATTAAAGGCTACAAGAATATGACATTTCTAAAGATATAATCCTGCATTCATTTTGCTGAAATTGCCCCCAGAAATCACAAGTGAATGTTTTCCTTCATTGAAATCCTCTTTAAATTTATAAAATTCATCAGAGATCAGTAGAACATATTAACAGCTCATTTAAATTTTATTCTTATGGTAAAATTTATAACTCTCTTTCTTTTCAAGTAACTAAAAAACTCTTGTCTTTCTCATAAAATTGTTTAACTTCATGGAAAGTTCATATGTACATGTATGTGAATCATGGACACATTTAGAAATTCACATAACTAATATATAAATATGCTTCAATGTACAATAGAGGAAAATACCAACTGTTTAAAACTTAATGCAAAATAATCACCAACTTTGTGTGTTGTTTTTTCTAGACTGCTGGGTAAAATGCTAATGGCAATAAAGATAGTTTCTTTTGTTTCTTTGTGAGTTTGTTATTGTTACATTTTCTGTGTGTAAAACTGTTTTGTTTTTTTGCAAAGTAACCACTGTGTGTTTTGATCTTCTAGACTCAGGATAAAATGCTACCAAAATGGCAATAAAGATGTGACCTTATCATTTGTTTTGCTTCTTCATTAGTTTCTTTTTGTTTGTGTGTGTACACATGAAACTGTTGATATTTTTTTCCCTGGATGGTAAATGTTGAGGAGATGTCCTTGGGCATCATTCATCAAAGAAATGCCAGTTTTTTTGTGGGATTTTATACATAAATTATTACCATTAAACTATTGCATCATCATTAACACTTTGTGTAAGTATTGACATCTAGATGTGGTCTTGAGGACAGTGATTTAAAAGAGCAAGATATTTAACGGTCCTTTTAATAGTTGTTTTTAGAGAGCAGGAGAGTTTATAGCTCTTTCAGTTTCACAGTTTGTTAATGCTTATTGATATTTAATGACTGTTTAATTCTTAAAGTGTATTAATTTATTTGTGAACAGTGAAATAATCTCATAATTTCTTGTAAAGTTTTATGAATGATTAAAAATTGGGATAAAATCTCATTGAAAGTCTGATCCAAAATGTATTCCTGAATAAAAATGCCCCTTAAACATGTACAACTCTTCTACCCAGTAAAATAACAATTTCTTCTTAAAAAATCAAATAAACCCTGAAATAAGTAAAACAACAAACATGTATACATACAAAACAAAATGTAAATACACTACTGATTTTGTATCATTGGTACCCACCTATTTGTGTTGTTCTGAGCCATGATTTGGACTAGGTAGTTGAACTGGGTTCGCAGGATTAGCAGGTTGTTCAACCGCTCCTTGTTTGTCAGCTCTGCCTGCTGCAGCTTGTCCCGCAGCTCAAAGAGTCGGTCGTCCAGTAGTGCTTGAAACGTGTCATCTGGAGGAAAGAAAAAAAAATGATGTTTAATCAAAGCACTGAAGCTGCTGTAGAAATTTGTCTAGCAGCTTAAATAGCTGTTCCTGCAGTAGAACTTGTGTGTGGAATGTGTCATCTAAAGTAAAGAGAAAATTATATAAAATCAAAGCACTGATGCTACTGTAGTAACCTGTCTTGAAGCTCAACCAGTTAGTCATCGAGTAGCTCTTGCGCATGGAATGACAAGTAAACATACATCATAAACCTGGTTTTAATATACAATGTCAAAATACTGACATAATGTCCAGCAAATCTTCAGTGACCTTTACAGATCAAATAGCTATGACATTTCTCAAACTTTTGCATAAAAAGATTAAATTTGTAACAACTAAAACAGTCATTTTTTATAACTTATGCAGGTTTTCACATGAAAGGCCCATTTGTATTTTACATTTATCTAAATCCTATGGGATTGTGCTAAAATAATATAAATGGTACATAAAAATGTTCAATGATGGGCCCAAAATTCACCCAAAATTGTACAAAGTAAAATTAATTAGAAAGAGTTATCATGGCTGAGTATTCTGTTCTTTTTTAACTTTTAATTGCTTACATAAGTGAGTGCCATTATGCAGTATTATGATGACTGTATTACCTTGGCCATTTCCCCTGAAATTTTTATAAGGAAAGGATTGTTTTTCTTTTGACTGAAGTAGACAACCTACTTTTAGCTTTCATAAGGAACAAAATGGCATTCTAACAAAGTACCTTTGTCAAATAAGTATAACTCCTCATCAATCTCAAACAGCAAAGACAGACAAACTCAATACCAGCTAATATTTTACTCCTAATGATTATCGATTCCATGCAATTTCAAGTAGAGTTACAATGGTCATACAAATTGTGGGTCTCATTTGCAATTATTATTTATGCAGAGTGTCACTAAAGGCTTACAGTACAAATAACATTTATTAATTGTTCTTTTCACATGAAACTGCATTGAAAACTTCACAATGTTACATCAAGTTCATAAACAGGCACTGTAAATATCTGCACTAATTTGTTTCCTTGCCATATTTTTTGATGTCCTAAATCATACCATTTCCAGTTAGCAACTCATTTGTGGCAAACATAAAAAAATCCATAAAAGGGTATCAAAATGCTAAACTTTATTTGATTTTTTAAATCCTTCTTCTCGCAAAAGTCTACAAACAGAAACAAAGACTCTTGTCTTGTTCACCAAACAAACTGAAACAGGTTATAATGCTGACAAAGATAAGTCACCAGGTGTCAGTTCAAATAAAATATGAAATTTGAAGTGCACACTTTGTTTGATAATAGTGATTGATTAGCTTAACAAAAAGAAGACTATGGACAATAAAAATAATCCCCATTACATAAGAAAATGTTTACTGACTATAAATGGTTGATTTATTTGTTATTGGACAACATGGCCTACAATGGTTGCAGACAGCAATTAGCAGACACGTGTACTCATTGTGTAGGTATACTTATTGTATTGATGCTGTATTGATCAATGAAAGTCACTTTAAATATCATCCAATTGGAGCTAGTGTCACCATTTCTAAGACGGGCTATAAGAGGTTACACAGCTGTGTTGAAAACAACAACATGGTATTCAATGGTACTTTACGGTCTTTAAACCAAGACTTTTACCTGTGGTTTCTTGTTAAAAAGTAAAGAAAGTTTAAATTAAATGACAATTAAAACAAAAACAAATGCACCAAGGACAATTATTGTGGGTTCCCGGAAATATGGCATATATGAATGCACTTTTAAGCACCTTGTTCATGTTCTATTATTTTGTAACACAAGTTTTATGTCAGATTGTATTCATCCCATTCATTGTGCTCCTGCAGTTTCCAAAATGAATCATAAGCTCAGGTGAGCCAAAATGTAAAATATAAAATATTAAATAAAATAACATACTAAAAAAAAGCAGAATGAAAAACTCAAAATAATCATTCACAAGAAACATGTTGCTAAAATACACTTATTTGTATTTTATTATATGATGCACAACACACAAAACTGATGCAAAGAAATCTGAATTTGACCCTTGAAAATTTGCCATAGGGGTCAGTGACCCTTGAAGATAAGAATCTACTTGACACTAATTTGTTACCTGTATGAAAGACCAAAGTGAAGACACATATGAAGTATCATTCCAAATAAACATTTGGTAAGTTTAATATTTAGCTTGATTGTAAAAGAAATGAAACTAAAATAATTTCTTGCATAAAATTGGAGTATAAACTTCAATCATCAATACTTACAGAAAGACATGTCATATTTAACTGAAGTCATTGTATATAGTGTTCAAAATGTCCAAATACTTCTACTGAATTGGTACTGGAACTGACAGTGAAAACATTAGTGTCTGCTCCAGGTATGCGAGGCACCAGGTTTGATTCCCTGCCATGACATACCGAAGATGTTAAAGATCTTTGTGGTATTGCTCTCCCATTAATGCTCATGCAAATATAAAGCTGGTTCCATGACTGGTCAACTCTGTGACAGAATAATGTGAATGTGAATAGGAGTGGTCTCTTTACAGGAGTTCATGGCATGCTTTACACATTGAAGGCAGCTATATATCTGCTTCAAGTGGACACATTCTACAAATAACTGTAAATACTGTTGGTTGGCCATTAAACCAACAATTTAATATTGAACTTAACTTATAGATAGAAGTGGGTAAGAATTATGAATATGGACATCATTTTCATAACAGCATTGAAAAAAAAATCTTTTAGAAGATAAGACTATTGTTTAATGCAACATACAGTTTTTTTAATGCTACATGAAGTTTAAAATAATTTTAATTATTCATTTAAATATACCTACAGGGGTGCATGACAAAGGGTGTTAGATATGATCCCTACCTTCCTTGGCCACACCAAGTAACCATATAAACAACAAGGAGCAGCAGATAATTCCTGTCACAATGACATTTTTCAGTCGTGCCTTCATGTAGGCCATTCAATGTGGTAGTGGAGAATAATTCCAACTTACTGCCCTATCACATCTACACAGTAGTCCCTGCACAAATATCACAACTCCAGCATAAGCATACTCATGTAGTTCACTTTAGGTCCTCTAGCTGCTTATACACTAAGCCTCTCATTCCCAATATAGCTACAGTTATGGCACTAAGATGTCACAATGTCAGCAATTAAGTTGTACAATTGAATTGATAGTAGATTACATTGTCTTCTCATCCTCATTGGGTCCTTGTAGAATTGTAAATCTTCAACAAATAAAATGACTTTATTTAAATCTACAATAAATAATTCTCCAAGGACTATAATAAACTTAATTGCTTTGGATTGTGTGTCACTCCATCTTGTCATTAAAACTTATGTCACAAAACTGTATGAACTCAAGAGTCCAACTGAAACATAACCTGTTAACTGTGTGAATCTTTATGTTCCTCCTTTTTTAATGTTCACGATATCAAGCCTGCTGTGCAAGTCATTGGCAGCGACTTTCCAGCAAGGTTTTGTCAATAAATGGATTGCAGTGTTAAGCTTCAAAGAATTTAGTAAGTTAAGATCTGTTTTAGTCTTTGTTTTATTGCTTGAAAGGAAATCAGTTGTCTGCGAGTTGAGATGTGACACTTGCAAAAATGACTTCCTCTATCATGACACCATGTAATCAGACAGTGGACCTTTTGTGCACCACTTAGTGTGATCGTTCAGCTCTGAAAAAAAGAAAAAGAGAACATTCAAACATGGTCATAGTCATTCAATATCAACACTAAAACATTTCATAATTATTAAATAAATATACTCAAACTTTTTATAGTTACCAAATACATGTTATAAAATTCCAGCATTTTCATAGTTCTTAAAAAGAACTTAAAATGGTGATTAAATGTCAATATTCAGGCATTTTCAATTATCAAATATCAAACATTTATAGTTTCTAATTAGCAACATTCAAGCATTCCCATAGTTATATAAAAATAACAATGAAGCATCTTCATAGTTAAACAATATCAACATTTAAGAATTTTCATAGAAATGAATAGCAAGTAAAGCACACACAAAGGTAAAAAATGGATATAAAATAGTACTAATTTGATTTTATCATTACATTATTAATTTAAAAAATATGAAAAAAATATTTTAGGAAACTATCTGAAGTGATGAATGACTGCTTCTAGTTAACACAATTATATAATTAAATGTGTTTGAAGGAATAAAAAAAAATATAATGTTAGTTAAAAAAGCGACAATCAACAAATGTTGAGCACAATCAACTTGAAGGGAATCTGACATATCCTAGGTAAAATTACAATCAACTAGAAACACCACCTTCAGTCAATGACTGAGTGCATTCTAACAATCTATCCAATACATTGACAATTCTTTGCAGAGTGCTAGTGGTATGAATATCTCTCCTTTTCTTGAAGATATTTCAACCATCTAATCAGGCTTGGTTTACCATATCAGCAGAGTGTGCCCAATGCGGCCCGTCACAAGCTACACAAGCAACAAGGTCAGGGACATCAGTATTTTATCACCTACTACAAGACCTTTAGGTCTCAATTTCACACCAATCACTTCAAACCAATGACGTATTGCACCTTGTTACACTAATTAGCACTTTCCTACTAATATTGAGTTATTAGTTATTTGAGAACAACTAACTTCAAGAGTGGTAGATATATTGCTACAGGTATGGAAGCAAATAGTTCATATCCTGATCAGACAGCTTCGAGTGTGAAGTTTGATCAATATCAGCTTAAGCAGGTTTAGATGAAGGATCCTTGTTAAGTCCAGATCAATCAATAATGCCATAACAACCATCAAAGACACATAGCAATAGATTCTACACAACAAGTTAAATGGTCATGATTTGAAACTACAAATAATATTTAAAACTGATTTGTCTCAACATTTAGCTACTGAACGTGTCTCAGCCAGTGAAAATTGAAGAAGAAAAGTACATATTATACAAGAAAACATAAAAATTCTTTCTTCTTGGATAGTTCTAACCCATGTGTCTCTTATATTGTTTCCTGGTGTAACCCAAAGACAACATTTTAAGACCATTTGTCTTTGGGATTTTTCAAATAAAGATCAACTGTATTGTGGAAGAATTTAAAAAACACAACCCCTCAAGTTGAGAAGAATTTTTAATAAAGTGATGACAAACTAATGTTCCAAATACGCTGTTGATTTCTGGTACATGCATCTTTAATGTAGTTTTATTATATATAGCCACTGGCATAATTTTAACCAAAAACTTTATAAATACAAATTATGTTAAAATTTTACCTGGTTCCTACTAGAACTTATCAGTTTACAATTATGTATTACATTTGGCCCCATATAGTGGCTGCTTTGTCTGTGTCACAAACTTCCTGGTTGAACTAAAATTTTATTGCTCAAAGTGTCTCACAGGTGTTCATTATGTTTTAAATAGTAATGGCAATAATATTGTCCTAATTGAGACATTTCCAAACATATAAAATTCCTAAACAAAGACATAACGAACTTACAAAATGTTGGACTGCAAACATTTTCAAAGTTAAAAAACTAATAGAATGACAAGGAATTATCTACAATTGTTGACAATAAACATTTGCCTTAGAAATACTTTACTTTTATTAACTATTTACAATGTGAATTATTTCAAAGAGGCTAGATAGTATCATGCTAATATATCAAGCCGATACTTGTATTTTCCTTAGGAACAATGAAGCAATTTATGATGGTGACTTAACTTGGTTGAAATGAACTCTTGTAGACTGACTAGTCTCCAGGCTACAATGAATGAATGAGACATAAAGTATATACTTCAAATGATGTGAACCTTAATATAATTAAGTCTATGACTTTGAGATGATCCCTGCCATCTAAACAGGTTGCCCTCAGATCCGTGGACACTTAATGGTCTCTGGGCTCTGGACTGCCAGCAGTGGGATGTGATTGGCAGGTCAGGGTCAGAGCACTCCAAAACTCTCCATATAGGGCATGAAACGGATCACTTATGTATAATTAATATAACATTGAAGTTACTGGCTAACAACTACATGCAAAGGATACAGCAGGCTAAATTGTAAGAGACTCAGCAGTAAAAGGGTTACAGCAGGCCAAATTGTAAAAGACTGAGCAGCAAAAATTGCACTGATTAGACAGTTTATCTGGGCCTTCACTTTTTCATAAGCCTGAGCAATTCAAGCTTAGCTGGCTAAACAGTGATGTAGCAATTATCCTTAATTCATGGCTTCAGTTTTCCTGTTAATTGTGTTTGGGATATACTAATGTGTAATTATATTGTAAGTATATGTATTTATGGAAGTTGGCACAAATGGGGACTCGAAATGAGTATCAGCAATTGAAAGTTCTGGAGTAGAAACAGGATTAGCATAAAATCTACTAGTTATTTAGTATAATCCAGACTTCACAGGCTCACAAGATAGAGAGGATTTCTATAACACAGAGCAGTAAAGAATCCTAAAGATGAAAGTTACAGAACTGAATATGTGTAAACAACTTAGAAGGATTAGAACAGTGTTCAACAATAAACCATCAAATATTAAACCAGGAAAAATGGAAAAAGAAAAACATCATAAAATAATCTTATTGATCCGGTAATTCTATTGATTAACACTTTCAAGTAAATAAATTCAGACCAAGTTTGAGGAAGATTGGGTATTAAATGTGGCCTCTAGTATGTTCACAAGACTTTTCTAAGGTTTGACCTAGTGACCTACTTTTAGCCCCACATGACCCAGTTACAAACTCATTCAAAATTTCATGCAGAAAACCATTCTGACCAAGTCTGATGAAGATTGGGCTATAAATGTGTTCTCTAGTGTGTTCACAAGATATTTCTAAAATGGCCTTTTGTCCCTAGTTTTGGACCCCACATGACCCAATTATGAACTCATTCAAGATGTCTTGACAAACATTCTGACCATGTTTGATGAAGAGTGGATAAAAACTGTAACCTCTAGCATATGTTGACACAGCACAAAGAATGACAGATGAAGAGGTATCAGAAAAGCTCACTGAGCACATTGTGCAATAGGTGAGCTAAAAATATCTTTCTACTTTTCATGAGGAAACTTATTTTCATGAGGAAGTTAAAAAATATTTATGTATATTATTCAAGCAGCTTGCCTAAAAACAAGTTGTCTGTAACTGGACACAATAATATTTCACAACATTAAATGTATACTATTTTCTCAGGGCACTTACATTCTTGTAAAGCTTTGTGCTTCAAAGTCCTCCTGCAAGATTTATCCAAACAAATGTTAACTGTCATTACAACAGGATTAAACTCACTTAAAACAATTTAAGGAGAACTTAACCAGATATAGGTCTTAGAACTTATCAAAAGCAACCCCATTATTACATAATGTTACCTGACAGCTATTTGATGACAAATGTGCATGATGTGGGGTGAGATGATTTTGATAAAAGAGCTAGATATCAACATTTTCCTGCTGTCAAGGGCTGCCAAGGTGAAAAAATTTAGAGCACAAACTATTTAGACAAGTGATAAAACTTCCTGACTGGGTAAAAGCTAAGGATTTTTCTAGTATGGATTTAACTTTAAGCACCTTAAAGGTGCTATCAGACAGTTTGGACCATTTTTTTCTCTCTCATGGAAAACAAATAAACAATAGTTACCTGAAGAGATCACATGAAATGTTGTTTATTGGTACTTAAACTTTGGTGTTAGTTTATATAGAAATCATGCATACATGTAAATTCTCCAGAACAGAGGCAAGATATTGTCACATGTATTAGATATATGCAAACTGTCAGTACAACCTTTAAAGCCTTACTTGAAGAAATACGTCCCTATCTGCCGTATCTCCGAGGAAACATGGCCTATAAACAAGCATGCAGTAACACATGATAAGACCATTACCTGCTACCTCTGCTTATAACAATACTACATTCGGACTTATTCCCTTCTTGCACAAGTACCCTTACAAAGCAGTTTTCTTAAGCCCTTAAATAACCTCAAATACAGACAGATCAATGCAGGAGTTCAATGATCTGGACCTACACTATCTGCCTTAGCCTTGGGCTTGACGCAAGCTGAAGGTCTTGCAGTTAACATGAAATGTCTCTGCACTATTAAATTAATATGACCATAAAGTAGGAAGTTTAAAGACTCATACTGTTACTTAAAGTAGAAAAGATAAGGACACGTAAACTAAACTTCAATCTTACAATACACTAAAATCACTTCACAAAAAGGGGTCTTGATAATTTTGTTATACTTAATTTTTAGGACGAACAAAGTGTGAAACTTAACAAACATACATGATTGAGGTGTTCAGATATATTCTATTAACTGACAAATCTATTTCCAAATCAGATCAAACATGTAAAAGAAAATGCTTGGCATTAAATCATGTTTACCCAAGCAACATATGAATGTCTAAAGAAAGATTAAAGTGTTTGAATGAGGCCTGGCATTAGGTATGCTGTCTGATGGTTGCATCTAGTCATTGATGTATCTGCAGTTTATCATTACTTTTAACCTACTACTACAAGTTTGTAAGGTTTGGCAAATAATGTAGCTCTTTAAATCAGTCAGCTCCCATTGGCTGCTGTTTTATCAGGATTTGCACCATTTACTACAGTCTCAAGCAACATGTCTAGGCAACTTTGCTAATAGATAAATGACACTAAAGACTTAAGATATTAACACCACCTAGCATGGTAACAGTTAATACAACCTGCTACAGAAATCAGCATGGATATTTGCAATGCTAGCCTGTCGTGTCAGAGGATAGTAGGAATGAACATCACAACATCATACAGTAATCTAATGATTCCAGGATGGTAGTGATGGTGGTGGTGCTGCTGATGTGGATTGGGATGATGATGGTGATAAGGATGATGCTGATTATATTGATGGTGATGATGATCATCATGAAGATGGTGATAATGAGGATGCTGGTGATGCTGCTGATGATAATCATTATGATGATGATGGCAATGGTGGTGGCTCTGATACTGATGGTGATGCTGCTGATGATGGTGTTGATGAAGATGATAATTATAAGGAGGAAGAAGGAGATGGTGAATATGAGGTGAAGGAAGTAGGGCAAAAGATGAGGAAGTTTACAGTTTGTGGTGATTGAGAGAGAAGATGTCCAATTTATGATATAGCTTCATTTTTGTGTCTTATCTTCAACATAACTTGTGTTCCAGTTGTTGATAATACAGGGCAGACAAACATCCCACACCAATGAAACCATGTTTCTGCATAACAAACAGCAGACAAGCCAAAGGTTATGATTATCTTTTGAGTTTAACCTCCTATAAAAAAAATTCAGTCCTAAACCGTCAGTGTGATGGCATGCCATAACACTTGCATCGTCGTTATTTGGGCAGAACAACTTCGATTCTTATGAATATGTGATTGGTTCCATGTTTTTGGGGTTTATCATCTCACCATCAGTATTCAGTTATCTAGTGACAGTGTTCACTTGAAGCAGATATAGTGCCTGCCTTCACTGTGTATAGCATGCCATGAACACCTGGCATGATACCACACCCAGTCATATTATCCTGACACTGGGCCAACCAGTCATGGAACTATACCCTCATATTTGCTTGTGCATAAGCAAGGAAGCTATGGCACTACCATTTTTAATTGATATGTCGTGGTCCTGGAATAGCACCCCGGGCATCCCATACCTGAAGCCTGAAGCTCTATCAATTGTGCTACTAGCTCTGGTATGTCCAAAATGGTACAGAAATTCAGCCAATGAAATTATAATCTGTGAACAACAGGTGTCGCAAGTTAGTGTGGCCTTCTTGACATTGCCATCAAAGTTTTTTTTACTTCAGTTGAAGAGTAGCATCCATGTAACATGCATTTTCATTGGACTACTGGTTGCTATGAATATTCAAAACAATGAACATTAACCAGCCTGATATCCATTGGACCCCCATGAAACAGAGCAGTATGAGTTAATGGTGTAAGACTTGGTGTGACATTGTTCTGACACCATATCATCCACAACAGAGAATCTTTCCAGACTGTATATAAACACTACTTACACCAAATACTTTGTATCACTCGGAAGAGTCGAGTTACTGTGCTAGATTTATCACTATATCGTGTTAGTTGCAGTAAATATTCACTAATATTACAACCTCCCTTCCTAATTAGTCTTAATGGGTCTAAGTGGAGAGCTTTTACCACTTAAAAAGTGAGTCTGAACTGAACAAATCGAGACCAATTGCGCCTGTGACTTGCTTTGGCATTGAGAATGTTACATTGTTAATGGCCCGGGTCACCTCGCTGGCAAATATTGCAACAATCAACAATTGCTGCATTTTTATGTGATGGCATTTTTACCAAATTACTGTAAGTTTGAGCTATTTTGAGAGGGCATTTGCAATGATTTAAACGCAAGTTATGTTATTAAAGCGACCTGCTTGCTAAAAATAATATAGTGGATAGTAGAGATCTGCCAAGGATGCGTTTTTGCACCAATTGCGCTTAAGAAATGAAAATGGCACAACAAAATGTCCGTACATGGATCTATTGGCTCAACAAAATTCACTAAAAGTACAAAAAGAATAGTTAGAAAGAGAAATTATGGCTGTTGCATTTTGTTCTGTTGAATTTGTTAGTATGTGCCAAACTCATAATGTGGTACTACGAAAATCATAACGCCTTCACCATTTCTGCAAAAATTGTTACTAGTTAAAATGCAATTTTTTTTGATTGTGGGACATGACCTACTTTTAGCGACATATGGAACAAGCTGTTGTACTAACAAAATCCATTGGATAAATTAATATAGCTCCTCATAAGTCTCAAACAGCGAAGACTGACAACTTTATTTTATGTGAATTTCCTGTGGAATCACATTGGTAAGTTGTTCAAATATCGGGGAAAAAAAACCAAAAGGTCCTATAAGAACTACAGATAAAATAAATCTGAACTATCTCTAGACAAAGACAAACAAGGTCATTGTAAAAGTGACCAAAAAAACACAGTGATGAGACATAACACACAAAAAGAAAAACCTACAGATACCCCCTTTGTACAGTCTAGTGCCCTTGAATGGTCAGTCAGTAAAAGGACTGACTGAGGTGCTAAAACGCGTTTTTTGAGCACTCCAACGTCACACTTCCAAGGACATTAAACATGGCATTTTCTACAAAAAAATTTTTTTACTGACTTTAAATGGATGATTTATACTGAGAAAGAGAATTTAATGACATGTTTTTGTGTATCAAACATAGAGAAGTTTTACAAAACTACATGTACTTAGATGAACAGGCTTCGGCACCAACAATTTGAATTTATGCTTAGCCAAACCAAATTTCAAGAGTAGTGGTCCCAGGGCCTAACATTTCAAAAATCTTGGTAGATCACTGGGAAAGTGAATAAGAATATTTGACAAAGTCCTATGAGTATTGCAACATATACCAAACTCCGAAAAGGCACAGAACAAAGGTATTTCACATGCAAGCCAAGCGAAAAGTAAGAACAAATTTGTGGTGAGTCATTTAAGGAAAAGAGCAAACCCGACAGTTACCGCCTTGGAACGGTCAGTCGGCAATATGGACCGACTGGGGTGCTTAAACCGGTTTTACAGAGCTATAACCTCGCACTTCCTGACGAGTTTCTCAAATGCAAGTAACGAAAAGAAAAACGATCTATTTGAAAACAAAATGTCCATGCGCTGATATTTTCTATAAGGTATGACGAAAGTAGTGACGTCATCGAAAAATAATGTCCACATAGTGTTCAGAAAAGGAATATGGTATTATTTCGATTTGAAAAACAACACAAAAAAGGTTGACCACAAATAAAATTAACTTTCTGAATCATGAACAAACATGACCAGAGACGAATAAATGATTGTTGCATCCTGTTCATGTGAAGATGCAATTTAAGAATCAAAGTTCAGTGTCCATCAAAGGAAATACACGTAACAATCCTTATAGGATGAATTAAATGACAACATAGATTACATGCACGGGGAATTTTTTTACGACCGCCACACTGCACAAGTAACATTGTTGTGATCATGAATAAGAATATTTGACAAAGTCCTATGAGTATTGCAACATATACCAAACTCCGAAAAGGCATAGAACAAAGGTATTTCACATGCAAGCCAAGCGAAAAGTAAGAACAAATTTGTGGTGAGTCATTTAAGGAAAAGAGCAAACCCGACAGTTACCGCCTTGGAACGGTCAGTCGGCAATATGGACCGACTGGGGTGCTTAAACCGGTTTTACAGAGCTATAACACTGCATATGTCTACAAGACATTCTTGGAAAACTATGGAGCCTAACATTGGAGATATCACATTGCCAGTTTTGTTTCAGGTGAGGTTCCATTGTGACAGGCAGCTTTCATTGGCCACATCTCTGGGATGTGATAGGATTTGTCGGCATTTTTTGCCGATACTGTGCAGCGACATTTCTATCAGTATAGCACAGGAGCACTTATGAGGTGCCCAGGGACTGAACCCGGCCAGTCCATTATACTGACACCAACGACTCAGGCGTAATGCTGTCCCTTGAACTGAGCGTTAGGAGGGAAGCCACTACTACCAACTTTAAAGTCTTAGGTTGGACTCGACCAGGGATTTGAACCAGCAACCTACCGATCCGCAAGCAGACGCTCTACTACCTGAGCTATATCAGCCGGTCCACATCTCTAGGAAATCAAGAGAAGACATCCCCTTCAAAACTGTGTTTAAGGCTGGTTATCAAACAGCAAGAGGCTGAAACACAGCTGGTTTTACCACTTTGTACACCTTGTATAAATGCATAATACTGACCAAAAAAAACTACAATGCTAATATCAGGGATTCTGTGACCATTAATGTAACTGATTGCAAATCATTTTCAACTTTATTACATGCATGTCTAGTATTCATATGATTACTGTACAATATATACTGTGTACATTTGGATCACAAGAGCTGTGGAGAAGGGCATGTCAATTTCGTCACAGGTAATTGGAAATCAATGGGCTTTTTTTTCACCTGTTATTTCCCTGTCCTTGACTGTTCATGATATCAGACATAGTGTGACCATACCATAAAGCTTGCCACAAAAAAAAACACACACAAAATAAATTACACACACAGGAATATATAAAAGCTCTCCTTTGACTCTACTTTTCACAGTGATAGATAGTATGCTGAAAATTCTAATTTGAAAAATGTGTGCCAAATTTAATTAAAAGTGTGCCAAATATAATTAACACGGCTATCTGCCCACTTTTGATGGTTAACAAGTATTCTAAGTTTGAAGTAACTATTTCTTGAATCTTCATATAAATAACTACTGGTAATATCTGAAGGTTAGTCTGGGGTTCAAACCAAGGACCCTCTGATCAAACGTCCAATGTTTTAAAGGTAAATGTTTTAAAGAAATAACATCGTAGAAATTACAGAATTATATATTTTACATTAAAGGACTTGCTTAAATCCGCTTGTTGATGTCCTACACAGTATTCATGTTTGTCAAAAAGTTTACTGTATCCTATGAAACCAAAGCCATAGGCAATGTCTGATTTTGTAGAATACTATGGTTAGGATGAGTTATATTTTCTAAATTGTAATTACAAAGTTTAATGAACCAAAATATACTAAATACCATGGATGCAACAATGATAATTGATATGATAATGCATGCATGTAAATGGGTGTACGTGGGACCCTGTATAACAAAAGTCTAAGTAGGTCTTCAAACACTCATGCTTAAAATTTCTAAATAAGGTCCTGATCCCCACAAAAGAAAAAAATCAAAATTACTTAATTGACGAATACAATATAAACATAATCTAGGTATATCTTTTGACTGACATACAACATGAAAGTTTAATTTGATAAAAACAATGGCATTTAAAATTCACCCACAATAAAGAATAAATATCACACATAACACATAAAGAGAAGCATATCATTATATAAAAGTGTTAAAAGGCATACTTAAAAAAAATATACATAAATATCTCATTACCAAAAGTTTCAACATATCTTGCATAAAGCTATATTAGTTCAATAAGTTAAATATTTCTCATAACATGTCCCTCCTATTGCCAACACACTGTTTATTCATTTACCAGATAAATAGTAAATAATAATTATGCAGCTTGGTAAATCGGAAATTCACACAATCTGACATTTGAGAGTACCAAAGGAGAAAAAATTGTGAGCCATATAAAAATTCAAGTTGAAAAACAGGCTTTAGAAATAACCGATCAACCAGTCATAACTAGACGAAAACTGCAACCAAAACAATCAGTAGTAAACTCACCGAACCTTGACAAATGGGACGATATCACTTCGAAAAAATTAAAAACAAAAGAAAGAAAACAAGAACACAGAACCGACATCCATCAGCATATGCAACACCATCACTTCCTGACCCACTGCTTGATAAATCTGACACACCATTTAATGGTGCTTCATAAACGAGATGTTGTTTTTAACAAACATTTCGCACTTGTGCTCATAAGCAATTGAGGAACAAATCCATCAGCTCATCAAAATAAAGTTTACAGATGCCCAAACAAAGTATTATGTATTGAAATCATGTGATCTAGCTGTTAATTGATAACAAATAGACAGGTACCACAAACGACTATCCACTCACCCTTCTTAACTCCATCATTTTAGCAGTGCACCCAGTTTCCGGCGTCACTGCAATTTTCACCTCGTGCGTATTGTTCGATTGTTAACAACAGACTACGGAGGCGCGTTGTTGTCATGACTTTCGAAGAAAACATGGTCAGGGCCGGATCCAGACTTTTTCAGCTGGTGGGGGGGGGTGGGGCGGAGACCGAAAATTATATATATACGTTCTAGGGGGTCCAGAAAAAATGTGTTTAAAATATCGGAGTTGCGTTCTGATCGAAGTGTATTTGGACAAAAGGTTAATAGTATTTGATGGTTTAAATAAACTGACTCTGAAAGTCTGAAGATGCGAATGCATAAACCTTAAGCAACATAACTTTGTTGTTTAAAAATCTTGTTCGAATCCTTACAAAATATATGCCGAAATAATCAAACACATACTGCCCTTCGAATTGGAACATACAATGCAAGTAGGTTAAATTTGTAGACCCATCGATCGTCTTTGCATGTGATGGGAAGAAAATAATTTTCAGCGAACATCCATTGCAGTGTCGGCGGATATTATGCTTAACAGATATGCATTAATATTGCCTGAATTTAAATTTCTGTTGGGTGTTCGAGAGCGTGTTGTGCATATTTTCGATGTACAGTATTTATGAAGTTACAAGTAAAACTCGTCTTATAAACAAAAATCAAAAATTTCGAGTGGAGCCTCCATTAAATGCTGCGACAAACAAAACAGTGCTTATTCGCTTTGTTCGATATTGGACCCAACAAAATACAATTGTCGGTAATTATCGTAGAATAAACAAAAGAGCAAAGAAATATGGAGTTTCGGCACATCAAACAAGCAAGGCGTTTATTAAAACTTGGACCAACATATAACAGATTGTGCACGCATCGTCAAATTACCGTCATGTTCCAGTACACTGTTCATTTGGATTTAAGACAGTGTAACAAATCATTTTACAATTGCTAAAGCATATTAATTATTTGTACATGATTTCTGCAACAACTACACACACACAAAAACACACACACACACACACACACACACAACACACACAAACACACACACACACACACAATTATTCTTCAGTCTAAGCTTTGATGATTTTCAACAGTACCTCAAATCTAAAAATAAGAACAATTGGGATTCCTGCTAACAATAGACATCGACATCACAGCGGATGATGTGGATGAACTAACACGTAAGAGGTCATGTGGTTTTCATAGTTTAAAAATAGCTAACTGTGCATCGTGGCTCAGATTAGGACATACATGTTTGAAATGACGATTATGATGTTATGGTTCACTTGTCAGACAGGCGTAGGACATCAATAAAAAACATTTAGCGAGATCTGTTCTGGCAACAGTGGTTGATTATGATGTGTAATGAAAATAGTTTTGGTCCAAACTGTCGGATAACATTTTTAAGTACTATTGCTACACATGGTGCTTCCTACAGCCGAAGATCACTAAATTATAAAATTACCCCCAAAGCTCTATATATCTTCCCTTTCTCTGTTTTGCATATTGATAAATAAATATTTAATCCTTAGCTAAAAACGGTGTAGGGACAACATTTTTCGGTAACACAATTCTTCCTGTTCATTTTAGCAAGGGCAGACAAACTCTCTCCCGTAATGTTTCCAATGCGGATAAGTCCCCTCCTGTAAATTGTCCACATTTTGCAATAATGTTTATTTGGTTAGCACAGTTAAGTCTCGTAAATACATTGATAATAACATCGGATTTTTTCTGATAAAAATAAAACGTATTATTATGGCCGAGGTGATCCGACTACCTAACATACATCCGAAAGATAATACGTGAAATTATCCGAGCAATCGGATGAATGTCCCGTGGACGGAGGAGTTTCGATTGCGTTAGTGGGGACAGTGGACAGCGAATGCAATACACACAAGCTATGTTGTACACGCGCCAGATAGCTTCTGAGGTCTGGCTAACAGCAACAACAGGTTGGGTGGGGTAGGGGTGGGGGGCAACCCCTAATTATCTCTACACGGTCTACAAAATGTGTGTGATCAGGCCATTTCTCAATAAATATAGTCAAGAAAAAATTATGACCGGGCCGACTGGGGGGGGGGGGGGGGATGGGCGGTAAATCCGGGCCTGAAGTTACCCGTGAAATAGCAATCAGATTAGATTATTAATTTTTAGGGAGAGTACCATGTTTGAAATAAAATGTGAAATGTTTATCCTTTTAGATTTTGTGAAATACACAGTCACGACAAAAGTGAAAGATTAGGTACACGTCTAATATCTTTCTAAGCTTCTAATGCAAGGGAGCAAAGTCCAGTAAGAGAAAAAAACTGTGTGTAGTTAAATTGTTTGCGGGAGTTGGGGGGATGCACGCTACATAAAAATCCAGTTGAGTGGTACATGTAATGTGATGGACAATAACATAAATTACGAAATTAACAAAGACAAATATACACGCACGTTTCTTTATACGAATATTCTAGTTCTTGCTAGAGCTTCAGAATTGGCATTATTTTTCTTTTCAAATTTATCGATTTCAAGGGCCTATAGTTTTGTACCCGTCGGTCATTTCTTGCCGACTGACCGTTCCAAGGCGGTAACTCCTGGGATTGCTCCTTTTGACTCATCACAGATTTGTTCTTATTTTAACATTTGGTTTGCGTGTTTGTTCAGTGCTTTTTTTTAATTTGTGTATGTTGCAATATTCATAGGACTTTGTCATATTTCCTTATTCATGATTACAACAATGTTACTTGTGAGTGTGGCGGTCGAAAAATATCCATGTGCATGTAATCTTTGTTGCCATCTTATTCTTCTTATTTATCCTACAAGGATTGTTACATGTATTTTCCTTTGATGGACATCGGACTTTATTTTCTCAATACCATCTACACATGAACAGGAAAAAATACTTCTGTTTAATTACGTCACTACTTTATTTTAACGGCATCACAACTTATCTAAAAATGTCGACGCATGGACAATTTTTATTCGAATAGATCGGTTTTCGTCTCATTGATTGCATTTAAGAAGCTCCCCAGGAAGTGCGAGGTTAGACCTCTGTAAGATAGATTTAAAGGCATCTCAAAAGGAATGTGCTATCCCACTGAGCAAGGCCCCCACATGCTATGACCAGACCTGCTAATTGCTGGTCATCACTGCAGGAAGTCTTTAGCCAACATAGTACTAATCTGTCACAGTAAAACCTCTGATGGGTTAATGCAAAACTTAATTACCTGCTAGTATGGATGTGAGACAGTAGGCTAGTTTTACACAATGCCACAAACATTATTGTTAGTGATAATGATGGTTGTTTACTATATGATCCCTTACAAATTCTTTATTGCATTAATTACTAGGTGTCAATTTTGTAACTACAAGATTATGTATTTATTTCATAGCTAAATATTTGATTTTGAAAATACTTGAGAGATACAAGTTTTAGTATTCAAAATAACTTAAAATGAGTCTGAAGGACATTATTCTGACAATGAATGACTTTTTAAATTGCTTTTGTTAGAAATGTTTTGTTAAATTTTACAAATCAAAATAAAATATAACTTAAAATATATATGAGAACTAAGAATGAAAGAAATAACAAAATGTATAAGAAATAACAAAATCAACCAACAAGTAAGAAAGAAAACAAATAAAGATATATATATATATATATATATATATAGGATTGCGTAATTGGTATATTCACAACTATTTCCTTTACAAACTGTGAATGACTATGTTCAACCCCCAGATATAGCATACATACACATGGATTGTGAACAATACCTGTGTGACAGACACATCGTTACAGACTGTGGCAGCCTGGCTTATCAGAAAACAGATGCCCTCACATGCTGGGTGGGGCAATAAATGGGGGGGGGGGGGGGGTCACTTATATAAGGGTTTTGAGATGCCTTTAAGCACCTCAGTCGATCCCTTCTGCCTATTGACCGTTCGTAGGCGGTAACTGTTGGGTTTGTTCTTTTTGCTTAATGATTATCACAGATTAAAATTTTGTTCTAACTTTTACATTTGGCTTGCACGTGAATACTTTGTCCATTGTCTTTTGGTATATGTTGAATGCTCACAGAACTTTGTCATATTTCCCTACTATGACAGCAGGGCAATGGAATTGATTAAAATTTGGAATTAAAGGGTCTGAAGTAAAAGTTACAACAACATCGTCTGCAAGGTCTTTCCAGGGTTTTGTTTACGCGCCCCGGTCTTGCATCAGCCAAAACTTTCAAACATTTATACAAGTTTACCCCCAACCCTTCGCCAAGTTTCAAGGACAAAAAGAAGGTCATCACTATGGTAAATCGATAAGAAAAGTGTTTTGAAATCTGTTCATTCGTATTGGAAATGTTTGAGTCGCGTGCACGATAGACTTATTCTTTCGTCGTAGTGTCTTCACTACGAACGGGTCCAAGTCGGCAAACAATTTACCAATCAACATTGCTTACCAATACAACTGTGGTTCATCCTGTGGCTAAACGCCTTTCATAAACCGACGCTCTCTCTATTCCGATATCTATTTTCCAATCTAGTGCAATAACGATTGTGATTTCATAATTAATTTAAAGGACAATTAGACTTAAGATTTCAAGCGCCCCGACCCCAATGAGCAAGTTAGATTTTTTTTATATTATCTGTTAGTGCCATTATTAATTGTTCTGCGTTTTTATGAAGGTAGACGTCGAAGCAACATGTAACAAGGTGCAGTTAACGTATTAATAGTGAAATTACCCACTGCAGGTTTTGTTTGGATGTTTTTACTAAAAGTTTTATCAAATCATGTAAAGTCAAGATCACTTCATCAAGGTCAGTTTGCAAAAATATATGTATACAATATATAAACCAGTTTAACAAATACATGTGGCACGGGACGAGTAAATGTTGTTACTACCTTAATTATGTTCTAAGTAAATTATGAATAATTTGGCAAAGTAGTCACGTTTTGAGAAAATAAGAACTAATGTAGATAAACTGCCGTAAATCTATTTAACATATAAAAGCGCATTTGTAAATGATGCCAATGTTCATATTCATCATAAGCATAAAGAATGAAAACAAAGCCAATACTAGAAATGCAATTTTACCTGTATGATTCCCAATTTTCACTCACATTATTCTGAACACGATATCATGAATTCATGCGTAGCTGATATTTACGGGAATACTTCAATCAAAATTAGCTCACTTCCCTTTAAATATCGGTAATTAAATTTGTTGTGAAACATTCCTTATGTGTATGGAAATATCCACTGGTTTAATTGCAACTGTTTATAAACCTGTCAAACCTTGGACTGGCCATCACGACCACGTGGGGAAGTTATCTGATTGGCTAAGAGGCTTGCCTGTTAAATATTGACTTTTTCGGCAAGAAGGCTTCACCCATGACAGTTAACGTTTGTAGTCTAATGTTTTCGGTAGTTAAATAATTTAAAGACTTAATCATCCTAAAATACTACTTGTACTTTTTCACAACGATATTAAAATAATTGTGGCGTAAAAAAATAATAAGAAAATATAACAGATGTGTAATTGTCATAGCTACAATTACCGCAGAAAGTTTGAATAGTTTTTTTTTTGTTGGCACGATGGACGATCAACAGAACAAATGGTACGTCAATGACTCAACCATATAATAAAAAAGTAAAATTTTCAAAGTGCTTACCAAATATGGATACCAATATTTTTTTCAAATTCCTCAAATATGCATTGGTCGATAAACTTGTTTCGAATTATGTCATGGTATCTCCATTTTTAATGCGTTCCCGTACTCTTTCACCATAGGTCTTTTGCACAGAAAAAAAAATCGCTTATGAAATGAAACAAGAATGAGCTAGGGTTTGAGACATCCAAGGCGCCGCAGAGAGATTGCGCTTTAAACAAGAAAATGACATGGGAACTATAAACACCCTCTAACACTGTCGATTAATTACAGAAACATTTGACATTATTTACAGTATTTACAAGCTGCAATTCTAACATCGGAATACTCGATTTCTGTTGTTAAACAATTCTTCGCCAAACAGCAGCGAATTTCTTTAAATGCCAGCTACTTTTTTAAACGTGCAGCTACATGTATATAATTGTTGCAAGTTGCAATGTTAGAAAAAAAGGAAATACTCAGCTCTTGTCTATTAAAAAAGGGGTCTCACAGAACAGCCTAGGGTTCCTGTTTTGCCAGCTGTTTTGCCACCCGTGAGATTTGGGGATATGTACCTGCAGTCCATGTGATTTGTGGGATATGTACTGTTGTCCGAAAGATTGTGTGATATGTGCCTGAAGTCCAAGAAATATAATCATATATAGAGAGATAATGGGATATGTACCTGTAGTCCATGAGATTTGGGGATATGTACCTGCAGTCCATGTGATTGTGAGATATGCACTGTTGTCCGAGAGATTGTGTGATATGTACCTGTTGTTCGAAAGATTGTGTACTATGTGCCTGAAGTCCAAGAAATATAATCATATAGAGAGAGATAATGGGATATGTACCTGTAGTCCATGAGATTTGGGGATATGTACCTCTAGTCTAGAACTGGGTGATATGTACATGAAGTTCTTAAAATTTGGGGAAATAGTGCATGAACTCAGTAAGACCAGGATATGTACCTGTAGTCCGTGAGATTAAGTGTTATGTACATGTAGTTCGTGAAACCGGGTGATATTTACATGTAGTCCATCCATAAGATTAGGTGATATGCTGGAATCAATATGAACTGGAAGTCTTCGATAATTGATGATGCCCTTAGTTTGTTAATTTTATGAAACATACAAATGTACTTACAACCGGAGAGAAGTTGATATAAAGAGAAACATATTTAAAAGTGCGAATTGCATGTATATTTTAAGCATAATTAAGAGGGGCTGTAATTTGATGCATCAATACTCGGTAACTGTCTTGCATTATACGAAACGTCCGAATCGCTATTACAGTTTTATTTGTATACACTAAGCAAGTATGGTCCAAGGACATTTTGGAAGTGACATTGTTATTAAATAAATATTGACAGCTACAGCCCGATTGCAGTTCTGTGAAAATGAGGTACGCCACCTCGGGTTTATTCACTAGTTATTTTTAAAGATCAAAGTCCAGCTATTTTAAAATATTATACAATAAAAAATGTATTACTTTGTTTATGGTCGTATCTTCAACTTAGTACATTATTAAGAGAGTAATTTTTAACGTTGCTTAATTATTATCCTAAGGATCTCAAATAACGTAAAAAGAAGTACCTATATAACAGTATCGTATAACCCTGCCCCAAAGAATAATTTAATGTGCGCATAGTTTGTAAAAACTTACAGTGGCGTCTATTTAAATACATGTTCCTCAATTAACTTTAAAAAGGAAAGTTATGTTAGTAAACATTGATTAGATACTCATATGCAGCCTAAAATGATGCTCAGGAAATATCGCAACATAATCATCGCGATTATAGATAATAACTCCGAAAATTTAACTGCACCTGTATACTGTGAGGTCGGTTCATTTTTTCAATTCGATATTCATTTTATAATCACAATTTGTATTTAGTTTAAACAGACTGGTCATAATAATATAAACATTGGATGGCTCTGCTACAGGAGTTAAACTCTGTGATTCTGCCATTCGTTTCTCAACCGATCATGGAAATGTTTAGAACTACTTTTTATCACGCTAGGAATATTTGAACTTTATTAGTTCAAAGCAGTTAAACATTTTAATATCTTTCTTCACTTTTGTCGTTATTCGAATTTGGTGGTCGGTAGAACACCCAAGTTACGTATAATGCATATACTTCAGTTATAGAGAAAAATAACGCTGTGTCTGTAATTCATTATATTAGTGATTGAGTCAGAAAGATGTGGAATATATGGGTTGTTTGATAAGGATTCAAATACAGACTCCGGAAGTCTCATTAGTATCTGCACAATGTTTGCCCTAATTATGCGTAAGAAGATGATCAAGCGCGTATCTTCCATTACAAATCTAAAAGTACCAAATGTCGATGCTAAACCCGGATTATATTTTATTTCGTTAGATTTAAGTTTATGCTGTGTCCTAAAGTTGTATTCAAGTCAATGCAACAAGCAAAACAACTCATTTTCGTTCTTTATTCTTGTCACTTTTTGGGACAAAAAGGGCCCAGTGCACACGAGCCAGTGTAGCAGATTTTTTGTTTGTTTGTGTTTGTGTGTGTGTGTGTGTGTGTGTGTGTAGAGTATGTGTAGAGTGTGTGTAGAGTGTGTGGATTCTCCCGAACTCCCCTAGTAATTGTGCGTAACTTCAAACGGTCCGGATACGCGCCTGATGACATTTATGTGAAAATATTCTTTTGTCCGTACATTTTGTAGATAGTGACAGCTTAGTAATGGCCATCTAAGACAAGTGTTTGCAAGTATGCTTGTCAGTCCTGTAACACCAGTCAACCAAATTATATTTAGAACTGAAATAAGCAGCAGCGGCGGGAGTTTCGTTTACTTTGTGAAAAAAGGCAGTCTGACTAGTGAGTAGCGATGGGACGACTAAATGACTAGTCTATTTAGGTTTTTCATATTTCTTAGAAAGTAAAATCTTGTTACTTTTTTCAGAAGTGAACTGAAACATTTCCTTTTTAAACTTGTATTATAATAAATAATGCTTTCTTGCATTTAGAGTTATTCAATGCATTTTAAAGGATGTATTGTACATTGCAATTGTTTGTAGATAGATAGTTTTGCCTCAGATTTCAGATAGCATAGTCACTGGACCTATTGGATTGTAGCTTCCAACTAACCACCGTCAATTGGATCAATCTCACTAAAGTCAGATGTCACAATTTTAATCAGATTGCAACTGGATAGAAGCGATCGTTGTCACGAACAAAAAGAAATCCTGTAAAATTTCCGAAGAGTTTTAAAAACGATTGGGAAAAATGGGAAAAAGGAGGCCATTGTTTCAATTTAACATTGATTGGATAGTTGATAAAGATTCATAACATTACATGATTAATGTGTGACTATTGTGTTCCTACATTGAACGTTGTTGAGATACGTACAAGTAAATGTCAGACAGGTCACGTGCACACGTAATGACGTCAGACTATATGTAGTGTAGTGATGTCATAAGACATACCAGGGCATAACTACGAGTAAAAGTGCATTAATAAAAACAAACAAAAACTGGATGGTGCCATACATTATGTCTTTAAAACATACCGGTTTTACATGTATATTCAATCATGTTGTTTTATAAAATTGTATTTAAGCATCAAACAGATATGACAGGCATGCATATATTGATATCATTCATGCCAATCTGACTATGTTCTCAATGCCTAATAGTTTAACTGGACAAGCATTATTGATATAATTTTATTGTAATCTAATTATTTTATATTATTTTATTTGTTATAACATCTTCCGTAATGCCGACGGGAACCACTTAGTACAAGTTCAAACAAACATCGTTTTCACACGTTTCTCTTGTGTTTTACGTAAATGTCTTTATAATAAGAACACTTATTGCAATAAACCTTTGCCGCCAACCTACACGTTAGCCAATTAAGGTAGATAATCCAATCAAGTTATTTATTAGTATGTAAGCGGCTTTTTAATTGGTAGGTGGGTTAATTCTGGAACATTTGACTACTGAAATGAATTTGTCGTCAATTTGAACAACAGTAGTGGCGAGTTTACTATAAATAAATATATTGTTTCAAAAACTGTCTCAATTACTGATGTTAATTACTGTTCAGTTAAAATGAGCTCTAAAAACCAAACAGTATTTCTGTTTCTTGAACAACGTGTAACTTTTATTAAGCTTGGCAGAACTCAGGTTCAGGTAATACTTAACTGCTTGGGTAAACTATCTGACTTTTAATGCTAAATTTGAATGTATAAATTGATTATTTAGTAATGGTAAGCAAAATTCAAAATCTCACTTAAGGTAAATTTAATTCTTAAAGTCATATTGCTTAAGTTACAAACTTCATTCCAGTAACAGCCAATAACATTAACTAGTTTTAAAACCCTGACCACTATTAATCCAAAATACTTTATTAATCCAAAATACTTAAGCATATATCGGGGTTACCTCTCCAGAGCAACAGCCTCTCCTAAGCAACCTATTTCTCTCCTTCCGCTGGAAGCTACTTAAGAGAGAGAGCCACTGTTTTTAATTGTTTATACTATTTTTCATATAATGCATTGTTTAAATTTTATGTAAACTAATATATTGTTTCATTGTTTACTTTTTATTTGTTGTGGTTTTATGTTGCTTTAATTACTTGTTCTTTATCTAACTGTTTTCAATTGTATTCTTTTTTATAATGTTGTCGTCACATTTTTTTCATTGTTTCTATTTTAATTGGTATTAGTTTCATTAAGTTGTCTTTATTCAGCCCCCCACCCCCACACACACACACAGAGGTGTATCCTAGTATCCTATCTCTTGAAGTTCCCCTTGGATGGTCCACCTCGAGGTCGTCCGTGGTCTTCCTGTTTAATGCTGTCTTGGAATCTTCTCACTGGGCATTCTAAGCACATGGCCTTGCCATCTAAAGCGTCGCCGTTTGATCTGCATTGAGATGCTAGGACTTTAATCATGTTTTAATATATTGTTTTTATTCTGTTATGTTTTACTTAAATTTATTGTACTAGTTTTAATGTTACAATAATTTTATTTCATTATTCATTTTATTAATTTAGTATTTGTTTAATTGTTTTATTTAATTAATTTGTTGAGATAAATGTTTTTTTTTTTTAAATTTAATTTTATTAATTTTCATGGTTAATTATCCTTTTCATACACATACTTTTTATTGACAACACGCTGAAGCAGTCATGTGACCATGATGTTTACTGATAGGTGGTAATCAGGAATACGGTTCATCATCAAGCAATAATATAAAAAAAGTCTTATAAACCCAATGTCACATAAAAAAGCCGTTGTGATTGTCACAAGAAAAATTGTCGTCAGATAATGATTACCGTAATATCATAATTTTGCAACTGTTTTTCTACATATGTAACATCTTGGAAAAGCTATTAAATGGTGTTGGGGTTTCTTCCACTTTTTTGCGTTGACTTTGATGCTCCGCATCAAGACCCTTTCTTGTTGTATTCTACAATAACTTCTTATTTGACAAACAAGTTTCTTTTTGCTTCGCTGACATGGTGATTAGCCATGTCTTTACATGACATGATCCCACTTCGGTCAAATCTAAGAGAAATCTAAATTTAAACATATTTTACATATGTAACAAACCTTACATTTTAAGATATAAAACAAGTGATAAAGAGCTGGAATAAAAGTATGCTTATCATCCTTCTCTCCCAAGTTTTTGTTTCTCAAATAAACAAAACACCAGAATAAACAATATTAATACTACCTCTTACATGTGAACATATTGTCCTTCAGAACAGTGTTGTTATCAGACTGGGTGTATAAATAGTGTTGTAACAGTTTTAAAATTTCATATTTTCAGACAATTCAACCTCAACAACCAGTATAGGTTTGACCTAGGGATGCTTGTACTGGTACATATACATGGATACCCCAGTGTCTTGTTGTAAACTGACCACAAACTCAATATTTGATCCTGCACGTATCTGCATTGAAAGCTATTCTAAAGCATATGTCGATAAACAATTATCCAACCCTTTCACATTTGTTCAGCAAGTGTTCAGAGTTGCCCGAGGCAAACTACTATTAAATTGGTCCTACACAAAGTTTGTTGTTTTGTATAGTTCATAACTGATAAAACATGTTAACAGTGAAAATTATACTGAATATGTGCTTTTGGACAGTCTTTATGAATCGGATACTCATGAAGGAATAGTGTGTAACAGCTGGTAAATACAGAAGCAATTCACAGTTCCTTAAAGTGAAAATGAAATTTATAAATCTGTTTCCAGGCTGTAGGATATACCAGGCTGTAGGATTTAAAGGTTACAGTTCTTACCTTTATTTTTCATTAATCATTATTACACATTCCTTTAAAAATGACCTTCAATGTAGCTAAAGAATATCTAGCTACAGAATAAATTATATCTGCATTACAACTGCATAATGTGTCAGGTTATTTTTGACATAACAATATTCAAAGTAAATAATAATATACAAGGGGAAGAACTTGCCAATGTTATTACCTACTTTGTGAGTAGGGTTAGGTTAAAAACAAACTTCTAACACGTAATGCCAGCTCCCTCTGGAATGCAGTATTAATTTATTCTTTAGATTTATAAACAAGATGAATGTTCCACAAATAAAAAACAACAATTAATTTATCAATTTTGTATTTGCAGTAAAATGGCAAACAGAGGTATATTGTTGACAGTTTAGAGCTATTCATGAAAGTACAAAGTCCTTTTAGAAATCACACATTTTATGCATAGTGCATATTTGCAAGACACAAGATATAACAATCTAGCACTATACAGCAGTATTAGCACAATGCATCGAACCAGAAACCCATGATTTGTTCCAAAGGTGCATACAAACACAAATGATAGAAAAGGCAATCTTCCCATATTTAATTAAAAAAATTCAACATATTTTATTTTAATTAAAATAACCAAGAAATTCACATCTTTAGTGAACTTAAACACTTGAGCATTTGGTAAGTATTTAATCTATTTTGAAAATATGTCTTGAAACATGAAAAAATCTATTACAATGCCTCTCTTAAAATATACAACAAAATCTAACAATCCATATTTTAGCTTTCTGTCAACACCAACCATGCAGCAATTTGTTTTAAACATTTGCATTACAAATGACTACAAATGTGATAAGAGATTATCTAATAGTTCATAGCCTCAAAGTCTAATGATCGTTACCATTGATCTTCAAATAATTCTTATATCAAACTGCTCAGTAGACAGTAGAGCTATCTGATCACCACTGTATAGTCACATTTAATATTCACTTATTGTTGAATGTAAGTTCACTTCTAACTTGATGCAATTTTCATTTATTCTATTTCATCTCCATATCTGTTTTTTCTTGCTGAAAGATAAAAAAGAAACAAATGTGAAAACATTGAATGACAAAAACAAGGTAAAAATCAATTATTAATCACAAAATGTCACAAATTATCTAAAATAATAAAAGAACATATTTTTCAATAATAAAAAATATAAATGTATTTGAAACATTTGTTGCTACTGCTCATGCTGACAGTGTAGTATTGGGAGAGTAACAAAACATTCTTTTATTTTATATTTATTTGGTGAGAAAGAACACTAACACAATGTAAGTCAACTAGAAAACCTATGTGCTTGAGATATTTGTTTTCTGAATAAGACTCAAAAATGTTCATTAAGGAGCAGAGAAGTTGTTGCTGACCATAATCGGCTCTAATAAAAATATTACACACTTTTATTTAGTGAATTGTTAAAATAACGTTTTTCAGTTATCTCCCTTGATAAATGCATGCTGTACTGCGGCTGACAAAAACAGAAAGATTCAGTAAACATCTCTACAAAAAACTTAAATATTTATTTGTGTTAAAAAATATATATTTTTAAATTATATTTATAAATGCTATGTGACTTCTATCTGAAATAATAATAATAAAAAAAAAGTTTAATATCCTAAAAATGTAAAAATACATAAGTTCTTTTACTACCAATATTACACTTGCTTGTTTTTCCTAGACACGTGACAGACGCTTATGTATTTGTATTATGTATTAAGACAATGTACTTTTGTATAAGTCTAATAAAAGATCTGTTCTGTTCTGTTCATCAATTAACCAATTTACATTTCTGGATGACAGAAGAATAAAATTAGGTAACAGTAGACTGACTATACCTCTAAGCTTGGAGGGTGGAGAGCTAACATCAGTGTCTGATTTCCCTACAACTGGCTTGGTTTCTGTAATATAACAAAATAATTCAAATCAATATCAGTCCAATTTATTCTCAATACTTAAAACTAGGTGAGTGTTCCTAGGAACAATTGAGGTGCTTTCAATCTAGTGTGGTAGAAAAAGGGTAAATTTATTTTTGTAAATTTATTTTTATAAATTTATCTTTGACAACTAAAGTAAGGACGGGTGGGGGCATGGTTAACAACATTACAGTTCTTGTGAACTGACTTCTACACCTCATTGGATATTCATGTTTCATGTCTGAAGTGAATCCATAAAGTATTCACTAATGTAGAAGTTATCCTATGGAATCTTTGATAAAATATTGATTAAGGAAGGTAAATGAGTAAAGTAAAATGCCACCTAATGACACGCCACAAAAACACCATGTCTCTATTAAGGTCATTTTGCATATAAACTATTTGGCTTCTTTATTCAGTGAGAAACCTGACCACAAGAACAGGCTTGCCACTAATCTGGCATAAAAACCAGTTCTGCAAGAACATATTACCTATGCTGTGATTTGCATCCATTAATTGGCAAAATAATGCCCTCCAGCAATTTCAATTTGCAATCTAGGACATCTTGTCACACGAGGTCATGATCATAGTCAACTACGTGCTTATTAGGTGCTAGCAAAAGTATTATAATTATACCAAATTATGAGTTTAAAGGTTGTATTTCTAGAACATAAATGTGCATGTCATTAGTGCCAATTAAAAATGAAGAAAGAAAGACACAGATGTTCAGATCCTCATCAATTGTCTCGATTTGCTCTTGGTTTTATTGAGTAAAATTGATTATGCACGGAACAAAATGCACCTGAAACAAATGCACATCATCAGGCTCATTCTTGCTTCTCATTCTTAAAAAAAAAAGCAGTACTCTGTCATTTAATTATTATTATAAATAATTTTCGTACAGTCAATGATTTACATGAGGTAAAATATTTTCACTACATAAATGACATAGCATAATTTTGTTAAAAACATTTTGAAAAAAAATGTTGTTTTATGTCCCTTTTCAATGGCCAGAGAAGCCAAAACTATGATACATAAACAATGGTGGTTTCACACACTCATCCAAAATTCACTATTAAGACTAACACACTATTACGACCACTTCAGAATGGAAGGGGGTCTTAATAGAGAGATCTTTCTGTAATAAAAAGAGCTAGTGTTACTGTTAGTATGAGCTGCACCAGGACATCAGATATCATTGTTCAATGTTTTTAAACATCTATGTAATAGTGTTGTAGTTATGCTCTAAACTAACTAAATTATCAATGTTGGGTCTGAATTTCTTGTCAGATCCCTGTGGTACTGTAATACAGTCTATACCTAAACTATCAATATTGGGTCTAAATCTATCGTCCAGCCCCTGTGGTGCTGATGGCTGATCTGACATTGGTAGGTTGGTAGGCTGGCTGAACTCATCTGGCTTGGTCTCCGAGGGTTTCGGGTCCCGAGGTTGTCTCCCACGGGGTCTCACAGGCTGCTCATTTGGCCTGGCAATGGTGGTAATTCAAATCATTAAAGGTGATATCTAACAGTTTAGAGGACATTAAAGAAATAAAACATGTAATATTGGGATAGGGGCTACTACCATCCACCCTGACCCATCCCACCTTTGAAGACATTTTTAAAGGGGGCACAGTTCTTACACTTGTTAATCCTGTTACATTTAGATTAACAATTCTGTCTAATGTGGATGAATTCCCTTCATTAGTTGCAAAGTTATGCTCCAGTGACTATTAATGTGCACAAAATTTTGACCTTTGGCAGTTGAGATGAGGTCATGGTTCTTGGATGCAAAACTCTGTTTCATTGAGGGGATTCAGGGGAATATTCTTTTATACATCGGAGCTGGAGTACTGTACTAAACTCCGGAAGCTACATTTAGGCATTTTTTATACTTTCTACCCTAGGTGTGACCTTAACCTTTGAGGCTATGGTTCTTAGAGAAGACACTCCATCATATTAAATGAACACTTGTGTGAAGATATGTTAAGTTTCAAAGCTTTTTCATGAATGGTTACTGAGAAAAAGACAACTGAAACAAAAAACTTAATGAAAATGCTAAGTGAAGAAGGGGCATAACTATGAAAAAATACAGAGTTATGAAACTTGTCCTGATATTTGCTACTGTAATGTCAGAAAACTGTGTTAAGTATCAAAGCTCTACCTTGAATGGTTACTGAGAAAAAGACAACTTTCACAAAAAAGTTATGTTTTTGTGTACCATTTCAAAACAAAGGGCAACAGAACTAACAATGTTGATTTTATGAAATCCTCTCATATCATGAAATCAACAATGAAACTGCTGTGCGCAGACATCTGTGTACAAGTTTTGAGGGTTTTAATGAAACACAATAGATAAAACAAGAAAAACAGGAGCTGTCTGTAGACAGTATGCTCCACTTTTCTCAGTGTGCCATAGTACCATGGTAGTTACAAAAGGCAGCAAAGTTTTTATTATTAATCTTACCACTGCACAAGAAACAACATGGAAAAGAAGATTAAATTAGAAGGGGCATAACTGTGCCTGAATAAATTTTAGTATTTATCTGCCCTATTGAAATAAGTTACACTTTTTATGGTGAACACATTTTTTTAAAAAAGTTTAAAGAGAATATCTTTAGATGGTTTCCAAAAGGAGGCCCTTAACAAATTAATTAATAGTGATGCCCAAGAGAGGGTCATGACGATAGCTCCATCTCCTTTCTTTTGAAAAGTTTATCTAATAAAACAGTAATAGTATTATATAAGATAGGTTGTAACAGCAGAAGTAGAAGCAGGAAAAGAAGTAGTAGGAGTGGTTGTGATAGTCAAAAGAAGTAGTGCTGGTGTTACTAGAAGTTATTCAAATAAAACAGACATTTCATTACACAGGACAGATAAGGACAAATGACACAGATACAACAAAACAGTTATATTTCTTAATGATAAAGCCCCCTGTGATTCATATTTAGAATAAAACAATATATGCAAAACAACATACTGGTTGGGATCTTTGTCAATATTGTCCCAAGATGTCGGACCCTTCCATTCACCCTTGGATAGCTTTGCGGCTGTGCCATCTGGCACCTCATTTCGGATCCTTTCAACTGCTCGCTTGAATGTGAAAAACCGTCCTATACCAAACCCTAGCCCAGACACCACTGAAAAATTGTGAAAAAACAAAAACAAAAATAAAAGTTTACTCGTGATGGACACAGATAATTCTCTGTTCTTCTTTATCAGGTTTAATTTTATGTTAAAAATTAAAAAAAAAACACTTTTTTTTTTTTTTATAGATACCTATGACTGAATTAAATTGAAGCCTCAAATAAAAATTATTCAGGAAAATATATCTACAATTATTTTGTTATTCTTACAATATACCGAGCTCCAATTAAAGTCAATACAGGATAATATATGTACAATCAATTTAATATTGTTGCAACACACATTATGATCAAATAAGGTAAGAAATACAAGTAATATGAAACAAAAAAATATAATAAGCAGTAAGCAGGGACAAATATAAAGTCAGTTTTCAAACAAATATTTATCATGTTATGCAGTAACATTGAAAGTAACTACAATGTAAAAATATAAGCATACATACAATATATTTTCAATATATGTTATAAAGAATGCTGCCAGTAAAATTTTCAGTGTCGACAGAATTTATACTTACATCCAATTCTGAATATATCATTAGCTCTGGATTGGCCTAATAAATCTGGAAACAGATTCAATCATAAAAATGAGTGGCATGTAACAGTTTAATTTCTTCTTATTAAATTCAATGTAACTATCCCACAACCAAAACTTCACTGTTTGTTTGTTTTGTTTATTGGGTTTATCATCCCACCAACAGTATTTCAGTTATCTGGAGACGTTGTCCACTTGAAGCAGATATAGTGCTGCCTTCACTGTGTATAGCATGCCGTGAACACCTGGCATGATACCACACCCAGTCACATTATCCTGACACCGGGCCAACCAGTCGTGGAACTACCCTTATATTTGCTTGAGCGTTAGCAAGGGAGCTATACCACTACCATTTTTAACGACTTTGGTATGTTGCGGCTACCAGGTCCGGTCAAAACTTCACTGCTTATAAAAAGTAACAAATAGTGTTTCACTTCATTTTAAAGGTGGTATGCGACAGTTTGCCTATATCAAATTCATATAACAATACCGTACCATAGCTTTGTGAATTAGGGCATACCGGTAATTTCCGCATAAACTCAAACTTTAGTAGAAGTAAATATGGGTGTGAACACGGCCTACATTGTAAGACAGTACAAATCGCAGTAAAGCACTCTAAAAATCCAATCATTCTAAATCTATAAATAAGCAGGATAGTGATCTCTGCTAAAAACAGATACCGATGCCTGAGCAGAATACTCAGATGATGAAATAACGTAATCTCAAAAGTGAGTTGTCAAGTGTTTATCCCAGTTAAAAATAACTATATCTGCAGCGTGGCTCAGATAGGAAATACCTGTTTGCAATGAGAAATGGAGATTTCTGGTTCACTGTTCACACTGATCTAGGGCACCAATGAGCAGCATCTTGCAAGAAGCGGTAACAACGATTTTATTTGGTTATTAATTGAGAAAATATTTTGGTCCAAACTGTTAGGTACCACCTTTAAGTTTTTAATGCATTATAATTCATATTAAGATACTGTCCAACAGGTGTTTGAATGGCCCCTTATAAAAGGAAAATAAAAGAAAGTTTTCATGACTTTTGTGTTATTTTAGTTAATGTAGTGCTCAAGAGACTTCAATTTTGGATAGTTAAAAACTAACTCCATTAAAGATTGAGGAACAGGACCTGGTACTACAATCAGTATCGAGTCAGCTCAAGGAAGGGTAAACCCTGGGTTCAAACCCAATACTCAGCCAAAATGTAAAAATAATAGTGCTATAACCCCTTTTGCTAGAGCTCAAGTAAATGTTAAAAAACTAAACCATTACACTTAACTCAAGTCACTGAGTCAAACTTAAAAGGACACTAATTATAAACAGCTAGCATCTTGCATCTGCCCTTCTGGTCTTGTGGTTAAAGTGCTTGACTCTCAAGCCTGGGGTTGCTGGTTCAAAGCCTACAGGCTGGAATTTTTTTAATGTTTTAAAATTTCTGTTGAATTGATGACTGTATTAATAAAATTCAAATGTATTACCAAAGGAAGACTTATACCATTAATTTGTTAACAATGGACAAGGGACAAACAAGAGAAGTTTGTATGCACACACAATGTAGCCTGGTTTTACTCACTGACCTCAAAACCAATGGGACTGCCATGAGAAGTGTCCTTACAAGGCTTGAGACACTCTTAAGTTGTCAACTGAAAACCTCATTTAACATCATTGAGACCTTTAAGTCATCCCAATGAAAGTTACTCTGACACTGTTCTTTGCCCTGGTGATCTTTAAAATAATAGAGAACATCTACTGATGGTAACCAAATGTCCCTACCAAGGATTTGAGCTCATGCATTCTCTAGATATCAATTAGAAACAAAAATCATGTTCTATGCTAACATGACCTTGGACTTTGTACTTCAAAAACAAACAGGGGTCTACTGACAGAAAAATATCTGCAAAACATAATACCCCTTGGCATAAAAATTAAAACAATCTGGTGGATAGGAGGCACAACCTTAAATTAGGTGAATAAAATTAAAAACATTTAATCAATGCATACTTACTTCTCTTCTTCAAGCGCATGTAATATAGATAACCAAACACAGCAGCCAGAGGAAGACCTGAAAATTAAAGTGACAACATCTAGTAAATATTGAAATCAAATATTTTATTATAACAGTGTAGTTACACTTTTAAATTTCATATTTCAATTACAACTTATTTTTTTCTGATTATGAATGCTGTAATACACATTAACTTTTTAACAATCTTCAGTAACAATTTGAAACATTTTTATCAATATTTATTTTATTTAATTGTACTTAAGAACTTTTGCTGGCTTTTGCAATACATTACACCCACAACTATTGTCAAGAAATCCAGCTATTTTGGTGAAGGAAGACACCAGACAAATGTCAGGGTAAAATGTATCACAGGTCAGCCTTTTCACATTAATCCTTCACCTTGAACAGACCTCGAACTCCGGCAATGAGAAACTTAGCTAGAAAAAAAATAGAAAAGGACTTAATGTCAAGATAGTTCTAATGAGGAAAAACATAGACCCTTTTATTAGAAGATTTGGTTAGTGTTATAGAAATTAGTTCATAACAAAATTTACTCTATAACTCTTGTACATGTATATGAGCTGGTTTAAGCATTATGCAATAAAATATTACCTTAACAAAATGATGTTATTACCGGTATGTATTGTGTGACCATTTCTCTGTCCATATATAAACTGTTAAATGTAGAATTCAGTATGGATGCCAGAAAATGTGATGAGTGAAATGTTTAACTGATAAAGATGGATAACCTTTTTCCCTTATTAAACATATTTTATATCAACTGTGAATACATGTAGACCTTTTAATTAGATTAATGTTATCTATTCAATATTTATTTATTTAAAAAAATATGTGAAGCATAAAACAATCCACAACATTCTAAATAAAAAATAGATATCAAATAGCATCTTAAGAATAAAATACTGGACAAATATGAATATGCAAAAATAAATGCTAAAGGACCATTTTCACCTTATGCAACTAATAAATAAGTTTTGGACCAAAATGCAACTCATATAAGTTAAGGTCTAAATGGCTATATGCAACTCATTGAAGCTAAGGAACAAATCGCTTTATACAACTAATATACAGTACAATTCTCCAAGAGGCACCTCTGCAAAGCAACAACCTCTTAGCAGCAACACTTCTGTATTTTATATGTACAAGTTAAGGCTCTAATTGCTTTATGCAACTAATTTATAAGTATACAAATTAAGATCTTACTGTTCATAAAAAGACCCTTTCTCTTCTCTTCAGTTATTATATCCTGTTCTCTTTGTGTCAGGCGTGGTCTCTACAATATTAAAAAATAAAAATCTTTTGATTTGTAATATCTGTTAAAACACACATACTCGACAAAAGGAGAACTATTAGTCTGTTAAACATGAAGTTATTTAAGCAATTAAGGGTGTAGAAAGACCAGCCAGCTCCAGTAATATAAAGGCTAAAAACATGAAAAAAGAAATATTTTTAAAACAGGAATGTCACATTGATGATTAAATTAACACAATTTACTGATTGTGTATGTTTAGAAATATTTTTTTTTATGTCTGTAATTATTGTCACCATTTGAATAATTATCAAACTGCTAACATAATTACTTTAGTAAAGAAAATGATAATTTCCTGTAAAACTAGGAAGAACTAAAGCTCAGACTAAATTTTAACTTATCAGACTAAGTCACTAATCTTTCTTCCAATAATGTCAAACCCCTGATAGGGACCTAGACATTTGTGTGTCAAGCTTCAAGTTTACTGATTTACAGGTGAAACTTAAAAAAAAATGTTATGGTAGTAGCAAAAAATGGTGACTCATCTGACCCATTCCTCATTTGTCTGCTAATACTGCACCTGTACTAATAAAAAATGTGGCCTTAAGTGGTAGACATGGAATATGAAATGACCAGTGGTTGATAATCTATTAAAAAGACAATCGGAACAAAAGGTGGGCTGAAACATGCCAATCAAAGTGTAACATGTCGCAAGCTGTGAAGCGAAAAGGCTGGTACTAAGCTGAAAAGGACTTTTATGCAAGCAACAACCAAAATTGTTTTGTTGTTGTCAATTTAATAATATACGAAAATTACATAACGAAAGGTACGAAACTTAGAAGGTCGAACTATACTAAGTGTATTTTACATTTATTTAAGAATTACTTTTCATAGTGCATCTTCTGCATATTACCTCACGAGCATGTGGTGGATAAATAGCTTCCGACTTCTGATCTTGCTCTGACATCTTGAATTAAAACTTCTTTGGCCACAAAATTAATGTCTAGGTCGTTCACATTGCATGTTTACAAAAGTTCGGGCGGTTGCACACGACAATTTTTTAAATTTATTATTGTTTATTATTATTATTTGCATAATTGTTTCAGTACGATGCTGCAAACAGTTTATGATTATAAAATCTTAATTATTAATGTCTCTTCAACGTTTAAATCTTACGGTTTGTAGATTAAAGTTTTGTTGCGAATGGTTATGGCATTTTGTCTCATCTTGTCCACCATACTTAACAAATTGTGTAGAGTTGTGCCAAAGCTCACATTGCGACTGCACTGAAAAAGCATGGCGATGCAAATAGAAGAATTTGTTTCTAAGACAAGAAAACTTATTGAATTAGAGCGGAGTTCGGAAATAGAACAAACAAGGTACATAGTTTAAATTGAATATATCATTGCATTAGTCTAAGAATTTCCAATCTACAAGTACAACTTAAATTTATTTGATAGGGAGACAACTCGCACCCCCCCCCCCAAAACAACAACAACAAAAAAAAAAACCTCGTCAAATAATATGTAAGTTTTGGTTTCGGAAACAATAAAAAAACATTTCTTATAAATGTGAAATTGGCACGCAGCTTACAAATGTTGAATCCTAGTGGAGTCTATATAAGAATAGGAACTGTGCACAATTTAAAGGCTGAATGTTAATTCATATTTAACAAACTCGCTGTTAATGAACCGTATGTACTTAGATGGTGAAACTCTTCGGCTCAGCGACTATTCGACCCATCGACTACTCGACCCCACGACTATTCGACCTCTACCTTTAAAAAGGTGCGACTATTCAACCCCTAGCGACAATTCAACCCCACGACTATTCGACCCCTAGTTATATGTTAGAGTAATAGTATTTTATCTTTGCATTTTATTGTTTAAAATTTATTAATTATAACTTGTATTAGATTTGTATAGGTTCATATTTTGTTCTGGTAAATAGTTTGATATATACTCATAATAAAGAGAGCATTATTTACAGAGTATTAGTTGGGATCAAACAAACAACAACAAAGGCATAGACGGTATTAGGCATATATTCCGTCTTTCTTGATATTTTTTTTTTTTTTCTTTTGTTCTCTTTTTAAGGTATTTTTTCATATACATTTGATTACTATATTTACTATTAATTTAAACAAATAATAAGTAGCCACAAAAGATTAAGAACAGTATGAAACGATTATGTAAGTTTATAATAAGTTTATAATAAATAAGCATGATTTATTAAAATATAAAATCTAGGTGCAGACTGTGGGCTACGTACATCTTGGGTATTATAAAATCTAGGTGCAGACTGTGGGCTGCGTACGTCTTGGGTATCTTTACACAAAGTTGTATGTATCACCCACTGTACGGAGGAACTCCTCACAGGTAACATCTCTGTCATCGTACTTGGACCATGCGGACAACAGTTGCTCCTCCAATTTCACGTGTTCGGGCCGTGTTGTCTCAACAGCGCAGACTCGGAAAGAAGCTGGCAAGTCAACGGCACCATTTTTGCTTCTTCCAGGAGCAGACCCAGCAGGACATAAAAAGACAGAGCACCTCGACAACCATTTCTGTTGATAGAGCAGTGCCAGCCTAAAAGAAGAATATATACTTGAAAATATATGAACACACTGTGTTTAATCATTAAACTTAAATGTATTATGCAATGTGTGGCAATTTAAACAATATATTTGGCACAAAACTTCGTTTCTAATAAAATATCTTAATAGATCTAGGACTGATATTGAAGGAAATATTAATTATTATACCTTCTACGTCATTGTTCGTCCTAACAACCTGGCGGTAGATGGACCACTCCTCGCATAGCCACAGGCTACTGCCTAGCCATTGGTCCTTTACATACTTAAATAAGGCCGTCATCTCTGTGCTGCTGGAGTCTACTTTCTGTAGCAGGTTTTCAAAGGCACGCAGAATGTCTGATGCCGGCAGGAACGGAAAGGCACGCAGCTTCCTTATTACATGATGCGCTCCTGCTCTTCTGTCATAGGTTGTCTTTAGACCAACCTCGCCGACCTTCCTCATTACTGCCTGCATCCAGTGAAAGACACAGCCCTAAGAGCCCTTCATCTGCTTTCCTGGAAATATTCCCCTCAGCGCCTGCCATAGTCCTGGAAATCACGCATGTGTAATATAGTGACATAAATAATAAACAATATATATATATATTATGTAAGAAAAGAAGTGATAATAGTTTCTATGTAGATCAGACGAACATGCAAACATATTTACTACTAATTTATATACGTCAATTTTTATTTTACATCAGGAATATGTTTGTAAAAAAACGTAAACAAAAATTCTTACTGCTGTGTAGTCCTGTTTGCGGTGTTTTGACATTAGAACGAAACACAAAGGGACCTGCTTTGTGAACACTCCCTTGCTTGAGGAATACATGAATGGACCAAAGCTGTGTGAATGGAAGGGCCACAACCTTGAAGGTTCCATCCAGGTGCCATCTTCTGAATTGTTGCATACGCTGGAGCTGGTCTTTTGTAGCAAACACCAGATGATGCTCTGACCTCACACGGACATCGCCAACCTCAAACTTTTTCGATGAATTGCTTGTCAAGCTGAAATACATGTACATTCGTTATCCCTTATATCCCTGTAATTATTGCCATGTGAATGATGTTTACTATTTATGTATAATCTTCAGGCAAAATAAAAAGATTTATTATTGTTACTATTACCGACATTTGAATTATGTATACCTCGAAGTCAAGGTCTTTTGGGTCTGCAGGTCGCATCTTCTGTCTGGCTCGCTGTATTTGTCGGGCCAGTGTGAGTCGACGAGGTATGTTGAAATCGTTGCTTCTGAACGTTTCAGTCATATGTTTTCGTACTATCTGTCCAGATGGCCCATACAAAGCTTTGTTCTCCTCCTCGCGTATCTAACAGAATAATACACAAAATACGATAAAAATATGCAAAATATACTATAAACAAACACATGCTTAAAGATTTTCATATTTAAATTTTAATTTAACAGGCACATACCGATGTAATAATTGTCCTAATACTTAAATACATCAATGAGTTTTCTTACCTCTTTCTTAATCACCACTCTCTTCAGCATTATCCCATCTGCCGGATGATTATGCTCAACGGTGCCAGGTGTAAAAATGTCCCCACGCTGACTGATGGATGCGTAGCAGATGTTGCCCTTCCTTCTGATACAGCATCGCCACTGGATGCTGGAGCTCGTCTCTCTCTATAAAACAATGCGAATACATATTTAAATTCTGATTTTAAATATTATTGATTAACAATAACGTATCACCATAATGCACGTTTATACGTGTATGAATTTATAACATCATTACCTTAACACAGTATGAATATCCGTCAGATGAGACCAATTTTTTACACTTTCTCTCCATCCCTCCTTGAACGACTGTAAAGATGGTCGGCTCGTCCAGGACAGTTGTGGTAAGCGGGGACTCACCAATCGACCTAAAACATATGTATTTATAGCTATATAGTTTATAGTTACTTCCGTGTATTTATATTGCACATCACAGGAAACTCCATGCTGTCGTGCAGTTACCACTCTGCCACAATCCACACACAAATCCGACATCACAACAATATTAACCAAGTTATACTTATCAAAACACTAATATTCCCAATATAAGATTTAGTTATCAAACCAATATATTCTTATTATACACAGATTTATCAATTACAGTAACACTTGCCGTGTGTCACGTACGAAGTGCATAAATACGATGATACAGTGCAATACATTTTAGTTAATTTACACTTTTTTTGTAATTGCTGTCTTAGTTTGTTCGTTACAAACATAATAACTGTATTTAATTTACTGCTTATTTGTTTGCATGAGATTTATACTTGCAAACATAAAGAGTTTTTTTTTATCGATTAACATATGTGTTTTCAAAGAAAGCCGCCATCTATTAAACCGGCTACATGAAAAGAACTTAACCAATCATTATTTAATCGCGCAAAAGGTGACAAAACCAATCAACGACAATAACCAATACTTCAACAATTGGGTTTTGTTTGATGACTTAAATTCCAATTTTTCAGTAACCAGTATAATTAACAGTGCAATCATTATTTGTTTCAGACTGTGTTAACAACACTTTAATTATTTGACACTAGAAAATTACTTTAATTACTACTATTTTGTGTTAACGAATTACAAATCAATTAACCCATTCCGCAGTTTTTTTAAATATTTTACCATAATTGCTATTATGTTCCACTGTAACTTTGTAACTAGTATATGAGTTCCCAAGAAAGAACAAAATACATGTAATTAGAAATCACTAAATAAGAAACAATATATTTTTCCTCGACTTTATACTTATATCTATACTTGCTAATTTATGATGCAGTGTCATAAATTCCATAATGCTTTCACTCAAATCATTATCCCACCGGATTTATCATGTACTATCTTGTGTATTATATTATCAATAAAGATGGAAGAAACGAAAGAGAAACATTCAATCCTGACATATATATTTATTACTATCAAAACATAGTAAAATAACATATCATATAAAACAGAAAAAAAAATCACATCAAAGAACAGAAACAAAAAAAAACACATCAAAGAACAGAACTGTTCTGTTCTGTTCTAAACAACATACAGCCATATAACTATATTGGGGTCGAATAGTCACCTTATTTTTTTCAGCTGGGGTCGAATAGTCGTGGGGTTGAATTGCCGCCTGGAACAGATAGGGGTCGAATAGTCGAGGGGCCGAATAGTCGCCCACCCAAACTCTTCCTTTAAGATTAAACTTTTGGACTTTGTCATATATACTTATTCATGGAAAAGAAACCTTGTTTGCTCGCTTCGTTCGCTCCCTTTGGTTTTTAATTTCAGTATGAGTCGCCCATTTAGACACTAACCGTAACATAGTAAAGCTATACACAATCGTCTCGGTTTAAGAAAAAGAAAATCAATGCTAGAGTAAGTTTCATGAGTACACACGAACGCATCAGTTTCAACATAACGTCACACATATAATTTGCATTAGTTTGTTTTTTGTTTGTAAGGCACGTAGGCAGGTCAGTTGTTAAACGTTTTTGAATTATTCTGTAAGTTGCCTGCATTCAAGTGCATGCATGTCCATTTTTCTAAATATGTACATGTTTTACATCATGTATTTAGAGTACCGAAGCAAACGGAAATCGGAGTACTTTTTTGCAGTCAGAAGGTTTGTCAATAGCAATAATAATGCTGGAAATTATAACCTTGGCTCGATAAGGAAAAAAACTGAAGACGTTCCGTCTAATTATTCGGAGCCTGTGTTTGGGTAAATACAAATTAATTCTCATATCACCCTTTTAATGGGTTATTGAACATTTAAAATTTTGAAGCTCAGTCCTATGCCTTTGTCCGCACGTGCGTTAAGCATTGCTTCCATTAGCTATGTAAGAAAATAGAACATGTGACACTGATTGGGCATGATCTCCACTGTTCACTAAATGGGTGTGGTTATATTGTCAATCAAGGGATTACAGTTTGTTGCGGTTGCCTTTTAATGCCAGGAGGTGGGGCACGAAATTATCATCGCAACCAATGAACACTTGGTAGGCTCAATGATTGGCAGTGGTCTGTTTCGATTAGCTGCACACATGCACACGCAGATGCTGGTTGCTTTACTGCATATATTGCGTAATCAAATGACCGGCTGCTAGCTACTGTCTGGGGCAGTCTTTAGGAGGAATGAGATGATGTCTGTTGAGAACATCAAAGCGGGAGAATTGATGTGCTCAGCGTGAGGCATGAGACAGACGCCTGATATCGGGAGTCTCGCGGTGAAATCGGGGAAACATCACATGTCTGTTAAAGCGTCGCAAAGGTAGATCAACCTGGCAGATATTAGTAAAAAAAAATTGATACCATTTTTGCAAGTAACATCAGCTGCTATGTCCTCCCGTTTTTTAATGTTTGGTAATACATTCAACACACCCTATTGCTTATGTGTACTTTAGGTAGGGGAAAACATCAGACAAATGCCTTTGTTGAACCATCCAAACACAACAGATCTACTGAAATATCTGCTGTCAATAAGCTGTCTCGTGGACTGTTTGCCTGAGTAGCTGGCTGTTGGAGACTTCATACCACTTGAAATTCATACCACATATATAACGTACAGAATTTTAGACTTCATATCACAATAGTTAAGTAGGTGTTATTCACACATGCTAATGTTTTTCACAGCAGCCTTTAAAGGTGTAAGTATATTACATAATCATTATGATTTATTTGGCCAAGATATTGTAGTGTTGATATTTTAACATTCTTGTTTGTCAACATTTATTTCCTAAAATTGTGCATATCATATATATGGTATAACATGTTTCAAAATAAAATGAAAAAAGAATGAGCTCATGTAACAATTTGCAAAGAAACGCAAATAAGCAAGCACAATTGGTGAAATGTACAACCAAGGCAGACATCTCATAATTGAATTTATTATTTAAGATCACTAACTTCATAAAATATTTTTTGAGAACAGTACAATTTTGACATAAAACAATTTTTTCAGAGATAGGATGGTCACTTCTATTAAACATTGGGTTTAAATGCCAGGTAATAAAATTTATTCAATTTATCATTCATCTAAGTAGTCCAGTGAGGTTGGCACAAGCTCCAGTCTGCTTTTGTGGCTGGCATTTTGTAACAACTGGTTTGTTGTCATCTCAATTTCCTTATGTTACCCAGGCTTTAAGTGGAGCATCATGTATTTTGTATTGTTTCCTGTGTGTACTGTGGTATCATTTAATTTCGCTGGCACGAAATTTCGCGCAATCGCGGAAAATGACTGTTTCGCGCGGACGTAAATTCGCGCAAATAATAATAAAAAAAACAACAACAAGCATTATTATAATCGATAATTGGATGACCCGTTATCAATATAGAACACTCCAGAAATCATGTGTCAGTTGGCCCCTTTCAGTTACCACTTTCTTTGTTACTAGTAGTCAATTATCGGACCTCTGTTTATTCGGAGCCGCTAATTGACACGAGACCCGTTTGATTCATACAGTTGGACCAACATACTTTGATTGGCGTGTAATTGGCATGTTAATTGGCGTACCCGTTGTATATTTAACCAAGAGCGACTCCCTTCTCCCACCGCATCTGATCTACACAGGGAAAACAGAAATGTCACTAGCCAAAGGTGTGAAATTCCCAGATGATTGGGACGTGACACAAACTGAATCTCACTGGTCGAATGAAACATGTCAGTCTTCCCGTAGTAGAGTAGATACCCACTAATCAGTTTACTAACAGCTTTAATCACCCTTTTTTTCACGTAAACGGCTTAGGTCAGCAAAAAATTGCCTTACCTAAACTTCGATGTAACTCCTACCATTTTGTTGATTTTTGTCCTTCATCTAATCATATCTTGGAAGCGGAGTTTTAACACTTTCCGTACGTGAGCCTTTGATCTTTTTTTGCTGTGAACAATTCTCCCAATTTCTCCAGTACACTCGCTTACTGTGACGTAGATCAAAAGAAATCTTAAAACTGACAGCTGGGATGTTGAAATGTGCTAATTTCACTGGTCCCAATTTCACTGTCACACATTTCATAGCTCTTGGCAAACCAAAACAATAGACCAACAAATATTTACACAGTAATTGGATGTGTTACGAATTCTTAAAAAAGGTAAGCTTTATACATAAATATGAACAGAAAAGACTCAAAACGTTTTACAGCTTTACAGCAAATGATATTGTTTTTTTATTCACATGAAATACTTCAAATTTTTATCAAATAGGATAAGGGCAACTAAACAAAAAGTGTAGGTCCATTCGGACATTAGCACGTTTCTGATACGTATGTGGATCAATATGGTTAAATATTAGCTTAGGTGTTAAATTCGCGCTCCGGCCCGAGCGCGAAATACGCGAAAATTAAGCCATCGCTAAATAAAATGATACCACAGTATTCTATTCACGACCTGAGCTGACACCAGTCTGAGCTGGATGTCCACGTACTGTACTGTGCCATATTGGAGAGGCACCAGTATGTAGAATGTGAGCCGAGTGCCGCTGGCTCTGCTGTTAAGCCCTCACTGTTGTTGGGTGTGATTGTTTACAGGAACACCAACCAATTTCTTGGTTTTCACACACACACACACATTTATCCAAGTATGGTCTACATTGTTTGCAAGCATATCAATAAATTGCTCAGTTCACTCTTTAATTTGTTTGGCTTGAGCAATTAATGTCATGTGCAAATATTGACATGGACATTCTGTAATACTTTAATTGGTTGTACTTAAGTTAACACAATTCATCATAATTAAGTAAATTTTTAATTTGAACTGTAATTAAAAAAGTTATGATAGTTTCTTCAAGTTTGATAAGCGAGTGACAGACAGTGACGGCTCCAGGTACAGCAGGTCCCAGGTTTGATCCCTGGCTGGGATATGACAGTTGATAAAAATGATACTGGTATAGCTCTTTTGCTAATGCTTACGCAAATAAAATGGTGGTTCCATGACTGGTTGGCCCAGTGTCAGGATAATGTGATTGGGTTTGGTATCATGCCAGGTATTCATGGCTTGTAGTGCACAGTGATGGCAACACTATATTTTCTTCAAGTGGACACTGTCTCCAGATAACTGAAATACTGTTGGTGGGCCAATAAACAAATAGATAAATGATATATAACACAACCCCGGATGTATATAGAAGCAAAAAAAGAACAGATCTTTAAAATTTATATTATGAATATACTTAAACTTAATTTTAGTACTAAATGTTTTATTTTGTGACATGTGTATGTTTATGTCTTTAAAAAATATTACCTTATAAGTTGCTGACAGTATATGTAGCATAATATTATGTGGTACAAACTCTCCACGTAAGTGTTATGAAGTCTTCTGGTACAATGTCTTCAAGGTACAACGTCTCTATAATTCGAGTAGCTCCATTGGTAAAGCCTCTGAGCAGGAGGTCGTGGGTAATTGGATTTTTCCAGCTGTGATCACATCATATCTTTCACTATTAATGGTGGCCAAACAGGGACTTAAACACTTGCAGTAATAGATTAGGGGTTGTAATGAGGTGATTCCACTAAACCACCAATGCACCCTCTCCCCAATGAACCTTTTTCTATTAAGTAGTTTGTAAACATTAAAACTAATCATTTTGTCAGTATTATAGCACAACAAAGATGAGTAACTTCTAAGTAATGTTATAGGGTACATAAACTACATGATGTTGGAAATCCTTATATACCTTATAAATGTTGAATCTTCTCAGGTAAATCATGTTTTCTATAGAAATAGAAGGGTGGTACTGTCAATTAGCTTGTTATATAATTTTGTAAGAAATAAATAATGAAGTAATGAAATAGATAAACCATTTGCTCTCTTGGTAGGAAAACAAGTTTGATATAAAATAATTTGAATGGAACATCAATTATTTGTACCAGCTATGTTCATTGTCACAAAATTGTGACATTTGTCTGATATTTTTGTTAAAAATCATAAACAAAATTGTTGGAATTGAAAAAAAAGTTGAAATTCCAAACAGGGTCAGAGGTTAAATAGTTAAAATTCCTTGTTATTTGCATATGCATATGCATCAGACAGTCAATAAATAAAGTTTGTATTGTATTCTGAACAGTGTCACAAGTAAGCTATTTTCATTTTCTTCCCTTGTACTTTTTGTACCTTTATTAAACATGCTATTTCAGGGTCTTATCAGAGAGTCTATCAACACAAGAGCTACAAAGACGAGGAGTATGTTTGTTAAAACTTCACATTGCAAGCAGGCATACAGGATTGTATGGGAAAACAGTGATTACATTGGAAACACACCTGGAAGGCCTGCCATCTCATAACTTCTCAACAGGTTGCATACCGTTACAGCTTACAGTTGATTACTGTAGAGAAATGTAGCATAATTTGGGCACATGTGTATCACACAGCCACTGATATCAGCGTTAGTCTTTATTTATGCTATCATGTAAATTTAATACTTGGATGTGAACATCCATGTGATTAATTTCATTTGATTTTAAATAATTCTTATGGTTTAGCTGCAGAAAGCTCTTATAGGCATTTTAAATTCAAGTATCTCTGTTTTAAATTTGTCTGCATTAAGTTTTCTGTCTCTTAAACCTGCTTATCCTGTACTTATTTTTGTTGTTACTTGTTAACTACTTAATGTCATGGTCAAATGGAACAAATCTAAATAATTTTGTTTCTCTGCTGTAGGTGACATTGTGGGGCTGAGCCTGTCTTCGTCTGAGAGAAGCCTAGACCCACTGGCCTCTGGTCTTGTCTCCAAGGTGCAGAGGACCAGCATCAGCGTGGCCTTTGATGATTCCCAAGACCTCTTTTCATTGGACGATGCACCCAATGTCTATTACAAGCTCAATAAACTGGCCAATGATGTTACTTATAAACGATTGAAAAGGTAAACACCCTTTATAGAAATATTGTTGATCATATTATGCTGATAATAACTTAAATCCTTATGTTACAATTTGAAGATGATTATTGGTTGGTAAATGTTCTTCAATTAATGACCATTATTTTTGTTCTGATCCAGTTTTTCTATTTACAAATATGGAGTGAACATGTTACTCAGTGATATTACTTGTATTCATGATTACAAAAACTGCACTTGATGTACATTTTCTTTTAGGGCTGCCCATGGTATAGTAGTAGAGTTGCAGACTTGTATCTTGTTTGTCTGGTTAACCTCTCACGACATTGGTTAGAGTCCAGTTCCAGGCAAAAGATTTAATGTGGAAAGTCTTCCAGCCTAATACAGTGTGATGGTTGTTCTACCCAGACATTTGTCATTGGTCTGAAGTCTTCCAACACCCACCAAAATAGCTCACTGTAATGACCATACTCATTGACTTGGCTTTGGCAGAAAGTGTAGATATAAATCCAACAGCTCCTAAAGGGTCTACATTATTTGTTGCTTAGCCTCTAACAATCTGTTTTTAACTGAATATAGATGTCAAATAGGTAAGGTTTCGACTCTGTATTACTTAAAAATAAATGTCATACAAGTTGAAAGTCTTTATTTCAGGGCCTTGGATCATCTGAACCAGTCGGATCACAGGAGTAGTGATCAGATGATCAGGGTTCTGTTTGGGCAGTCAGAGTTGTCCTCCCCTCTTCAAGTACCAGGTAGAACAACTTAGTTACTTGAATGTGTTATTTTACAGTTAACCTGAATCAAACAGGTTTTACGTTATCTTACCACTGTTTTGTGTATTAGTGCTTTATTTCTGCAAAAACTCATCCTTAATCTAAGCAAAGATTTTAAACACTTCCTCAACTGTGAGGCGGCCAACTTGTTAAAAAATTCTGTAAACATTTGTTATTTCCAATATAAATAAACGTGATAGGGATGTCTGCAAAAAACAGGCAACAACATAAGAGCTGACTACCCAGATGGTGATATATTGTGATCACAAAAGAATGTGGTCTCATGTTTTTAGTTCACCTGAGCACAACGTGCTCAAGGTGTGCTTTTCTGCTACCCCGTCATCTGTTGTGCGGCATCAACATTTTAGCTTGTGAACACGCTAGAGGCCACAATTTCTATCCAATCTTCATCAAACTTGGTCAGAATGTTTGTCTGCATGAAATCTTGGATAAGTTTATAACTAGGTCACGTGGGGTCAAACAGTAGGCCACTAGGTCAAATCTTAGAAAAAGCTTGTGAACACACTAAGGGCCACATTTATGGCCCAATCTTCATCAAACTTGATCAGAATGTTTGCATGCTAAATGAAATCTTGGATTAGTTCATAACTGCGTCACATGGAGTCAATAAGTAGGTCACTAGGTTATAACTTAGAAAAAGATTGTGATTACACTAGAGACCACATTTATTGTACAATATTCACTGAACTTGGTCAGAATGTAAGTCTGCATGAAATCTTGGATGAGTTTATAATGGGGTCACTAGGTCAAATTTTAGAAAAATCTTGTGAACACAATAGAAACGCCATTTATGGCACAATCTTCACCAAACTTGATCAGAATGTTTGCCTGCATGAAATCTTGGATGAGTTCATAACTGGGTTATGTGGAATCAAAAGGTGGGTCATTAGATCAAATCTTACAAAAAAGTTTGTGAACACACTAGAGGCCACATTTGCAGGCCAATCATCATTAAACTTGGTCAAAATGTTTGTCTGCATGAAATTTTGGACAGGTTTGTTATTGGGTCACGTGGGGTCATAAAAGAGATCACTCAATCAAAACTTAGAAAAAGCATGTTATCACACTGGAGGCCACATTCATAGCCCAATCATCACCAAACTTGATCAGATTGTTTGTCTGCATGAAATCATGGATGAGTATATTATTGGGTCACCTGGGGTAAAAAAGTAGGTCACTTGGTCACATTTTAGAAAAACGGTGTGAAAACACTTAGATGCCACATTGATGGCCCATTATTCACCAAACTTGGCCAGAATGTTTGCCAGTATGAAATCTTACATATATTTTGAAGTGGGTCACATGAATTCAGGTAAAATTCTAGAAAATGTCAACCCAGTGGCCACACTTATGGTTTAATCTTCACCAAAGATTTCTAAAGTAATTACTTGATGTCAGATATGAGCGTACTAAAAACCTGTGTCCTCAGGTGAGCAATTAAGGGCCATGATCTTGTTTTTTTCAATTTTCCACATAAATGTAAGACATCAATAAACAGCATTTTGATGGATCTGTTCAAGTAACAATAATTTTTTTGGTTGTTTGGCAGAATTTAAATTGGTCCAAACTGTGCGATACCAGCTTTAAAGCTGATTGGGATAATTCTACTGCTATGTACCATTTACCATTGTATATACTTGTTAAAAATGTTTTTTTATAAAGTTCAAAATCGCAATGATTCAGTGACCCAAAACTAGATATATAGGTAAAGTGTACATATTTTAGAAACCCATTATTTTTATGTGATTATGTGATCATGAGCTCATGAAGGTCATTCGTAAGTAAATTGTACATTTTTGGTTGATATGTTGCCTAACAAAAATTTGTCTGCTGACTTGTAAATGGTCAGTTTGACAGAATCATTAGGAAGGCTTTTATTTTTAGTTTTGTACGTTTTTTAAAAAAAGGATATTATTTAATACAGTGACATACAAATATTTTTCAAGGAACTTGAGTACCATCTATCAAAGAATTACTTGATAATCTATAAACATAATTTGAAAGAAAAACCATTTTAGTTATTCTTACCCCATTTTTTGACAAAATTGTGTGGTTTATGCTACTTAAGCAAATTGACAAGGTAAATTGCATGTCCAAGTATGATAGGTTGGCGGGCTTCACTCTTTTACAATTTTGAACTTCTATTTATATTTTATTTGAAGGTTAATATTTTTGCTATTTATTCAAGGTGACCTTTGAAATACCAAAATACAAGCACTTCAGCATACATTTATTTGCTACTTGAGATATCAGCATACATTTCTACAAATCCTATAGGAAAATCAGAGTATTCTTTTGACAAGAAACTGTAGTAAAGATCCTGAGCCACTTACTTATGATTAAGTATGTGTTCACATATATATTAGTTTAAAAGTATATAGATTATTTTCATTATGAATGTATTTACAACCACCCAAGACCTTGAGTTTGTGAACCGACGACTAGATGGAAGCCAGCAGGAAGCTGTTCGGTTCTCTCTGGCCCAGCGGGAGGTAGCAGTTGTCCACGGTCCCCCCGGCACAGGCAAGACCACCACCATCATAGAGATCATACACCAGACTATCAACATGAAACACAAGGTAAGACTTGGGTCAAGTTGATCATAAACTTCAAGGAAAACTGCTTAATTTGTTTTTAATTTTCGATTTTTTAATTAATCCAGGGGATGTGGGGTGTCACCTTAATAAGAACACCTTGATACTACCTCTCTTTGAAAAGTAAAAAGCACCGACAAAAGCATCAGATTATTCTTCATACTGTTATAATTTATTATAAAGTGCCTGAAAATTGTACATACAGTTTTGTTCGTCTGAGAATATGGTAAGGAAACTTGTGCTATGTTTTATCATCATGTATAACCCACTGACATTTTATCTTAAACCTCAAAAACTTTTGCTCCACTTTTCAATGAATAAAAGGTGATCTTTTGTCATTACTTGTTGGAGATAATGTTCACATTGGATCTTTTGTCATTACTTGTTGGAGATAATGTTCACATTGGATCTTTTGTCATTACTTGTTGGAGATAATGTTCACATTGGTTAACCTACTGGTAAAGGTCCATTTCTCGAATATCGTTTCATATATTTACTTTAAACCTAGTATATAAGCTGTATTTACTTTAAACTGAGAATATTTCGTCACTGTCAAAAGTTTCAAAGATCAGGTTTCCCTTAAATTATTCTTTGCAGAATAATGTCCTTTTTGACGTAGAATTTTCTGTATTAAGGTTTTTGATCCCATTTTTTGAAAACTGTCAAACATATTCAAAACAAACTTGAACTACTTTTTCACTGTAAAAAACAATCTCAATAGGGCAGGTAACCCTAAACTTTATTCATTCAACTTATTCAACTTATAATTTTCTGTGTTTTTGTCATAGGTGGTATCCGACATTTACCTATATTAAATACGAATAAAAATATCTGACACTTGTGGTGTGCATAATTTCTGTAGACGCTCATACGTTAGCCTAAGCAGTCAATTATCTCAATTGTAAAACATTATGGCCCGTCATATATCACTGTAAATGTTTATTTGCTTCAAATCTATAAATTAACCTGATTGAGATTTTGCTAAAATAGACATAAGTGTTAGAGTGGGTTACTTGAATGCTTATATAATGTGATCTCAAAAGAAAGCAGTCTCTTGAATGTCTTTGTTTAAAAATGTCTTACTGTGCCACATGGATCAAATAGGAATACATGTTTGTATCTGTTAGGGAGGTGTTATGCTTTACTTAGATGAAGGACATAAACAAACAACATTTTTGGGGAACTTTTCAAGTAACAATAATGTATTTGGTAGTTTTAGGAATAAACATCTGGTCGCGATTGCAAATTTCACCTTAAGGTTTGTAACAGCTAACATTATAAAATCTAGCACTGAAAGAAGTGTGCACTGTATATGGAGAGCTCTTGTTTTAACTTGTCAATCAGAACTTATCTGACGTTCCAAATTATGTCAATGAGAAATGTTCAAATATGCCATTTTTCACCATTTCACAACTTCAATTTACCACAACTTACCAACTATTTTTAGATCTTAGCATGTGCCCCCTCTAACATTGCTGTAGACAACCTGGTTGAGCGTTTGGCTGGCAGTGGGGTGAAGATGGTCCGACTAGGTCATCCAGCCCGCGTACTGCCACACATCCAAAAATATTCCCTGGACGCAATCTTAGCAGGTGGTGATCAGGTTCAGCTTTTAGAGGATGTCCGCAGAGACCTCGACAAAACACTTGTAGGTGCCCATCACTCTTATCACCGACTGTTTTAACATAATTTAAAGAAATGTTACATAGTCAAGAGATACCAACGTATGCCAAAAAAGAATACAGGCAAAAGCAAACCATTGCAGTATAGCCAGAGCCACCTAGATGTTTTCTTGGCTTCACATTGTAAAGCCTGAAATCCAGGTTTACTTGGCATTCAAGTACCTTAATTCAATAGCTTTATAAAATAGTAACATGTAAGAAAAAAAGGTAAAAAAACCCTAATAAATCTATGTGATATTTTCTGCACATATAGACTCTTTGATTTTTAAAAAATCAAATAACATGTCCTAATAAAAAAACAGGACTCAATAAGAAGAGTGCGAGACAAAGGAGAGAAGCAGCGTCTGCGTAGTGATGTAAAACACCTGCGTAAGGAGTATCGCACCAGGGAGGAGACTGCTACACGCGAGGTTCTACAGCGTGCCGACATTATCTTGGCGACACTGACAAGCGCTGTGGATGATGGGCCCTTGCGGCTGCTGAAGGCTGAGCATTTTGATGTGGTGATAATTGATGAAGTGTCTCAGGCCCTGGAGGCTGCCTGCTGGATCCCCCTTCAGCAGGCCCGAAAGTGTATCCTGGCTGGGGACCATCTTCAGCTGCCTCCAACCATAGTTAGCCAGCAGTAAGTCAACATTTATTACAACATGACGGTGGCATCTGTGGCAGAGTGGTAGAGTCACGGATTTCTCATACTACTCACCTCTTAGCACATGGGTTCAAATCCTGGTCTATAGGCATAAGATGTTGGAAGGTCTTCCATCTGACCTGCAGTGTGCCTGGTGGTTCTACCCAGTCATTTGTCTGGGGTCTTCCTCCACAAAATAGCTGGACCTTGCTATTATGACCATAGTTATGTCACTGCGATGATGTCTTTCTAAAAACACCGGCTGCAGTAGCTCAGTTGGAAGAGCATCAGCTTGCAGATCGGGAGGTTGCAGGTTAAAACCCCATCCGGGTCAAAGTTGGTAGTAGTGGCTTTCCTCCTAACGCTCGGGGCTAAGGGGACAGCATTACCCCTAACTCTTTGGTGTCAGTATGGACTTTCCGGGTTCTGTCCCTGGGCACGTCATAAGTGCTCCTGTGCTATAATGATAGAAATGTCGCTGCACAGTATCGGCAAAAATGCCAACAAATCCATCCCATTTCTAAAAACAAAACACCCCATGAATATATGGGTAATTTGTAAAATGCTTTAGTCATCTAAAAATTCTTAGAATTATTAGTTAACCTGAATTTGATTGATTTTAGTATTTTTTTTATAATTTCTAATGAGTTTTTTGTAACTTTCTCTTTTAAAATATAACCCATTAGGGCTGCCAAGGAAGGCCTTGAAGTGACTTTGATGGAGCGTGTCCTTGACCTTTATGGTGACAAGGTCATGAAGATGCTGACAGTACAGTACAGGATGCACCAAAAGATCATGCAGTGGTCATCAGACAAACTGTATGAATCTAAACTAGAGGCACATTCATCTGTGATAGGACATCTCCTTAAGTAAGCTGGATTAGGAATAAAACATTGTAGCACAGTTAATGATGATATGGAATGCAGAATATGATTCTGGATATATACAAATAGAAGTTTCTCTGAAGCAAATTTAAATATAAGTCCTAGAAAGTGTTTGGTAGGAGGCTTTAAAAGTTCAGAAAACAATTGTCTGATGAGTGATGTGTCAGTTATTAAGTTTCCTACATTCAAAAAGTAAATTATTAAAATTATATAATTTAAAGTTTTACTGAAGTTTAATTGAGCATTCTGGTTGTTTTAGATAAAGTTTATAAATCCCTGAAATATTGCAATGATATATGATTATTCTCTGATTCCTGATATGTTTTTCTTCGTGTCTCTTGATAATTGATTTTAATATTTAGTTTTAGTTTTTAGTAGTCACTGATTGCAGTTTAAAAGTTATCTCTCAAAACCATTTTAATTACTTTATAAGTCCTGTTGATAATCCTGGATATTTAATTATATGACTCCTGTTTATCTGTAGGGACCTTACTGGAGTTGGGGAGGATGATATCACATCTACCCCAGTGTTGTTTATAGATACAGCAGGATGTGACCTATTTGAACTAGATCTGCCAGATGAAGTGTCCAAGGGAAATGAAGGTACCCTGACAGTTTGTGACTTTTTATGCTCCCCGAAAACTTTCGGGGGAGCATATAGTCGCCGCCTTGTCCGTCCGTCCGTCAGTCCGTCAGTCCGTCCGTACGTCCCATTCGTGTCCGGCCCATAACTTCGTTATTTGAAGTCGAATTTCGAAACTATTTCACAGAAATGACCACCATGTTGAGACGACGTGTCGCGCGCAACATTTGGGTCCCTACCTTGAAGGTCAAGGTCACAGCGTGACCTTGCAGCAAAATCGTGTCCGGCCCATAACTTCGTTATTTGAAGTCGGATTTCGAAACTATTTCACAGAAATGACCACCATGTTGAGACGACGTGTCCCGCGCAACATTTGGGTCCCTACCTTGAAGGTCAAGGTCACAGTGTGACCTTGCAGCCAAATCGTGTCCGGCCCATAACTTCGTTATTTGAAGTCGGATTTCGAAACTATTTCACAGAAATGACCACCATGTTGAGACGACGTGTCGCGCGCAACATTTGGGTCCCTACCTTGAAGGTCAAGGTCACAGCGTGACCTTGCAGCCAAATCGTGTCGGGCCCATGACTTCGTTATTTGAAGTCGGATTTCGAAACTATTTCACAGAAATGACCACCATGTTGAGACGACGTGTCGCGTGCAACATTTGGGTCCCTACCTTGAAGGTCAAGGTCACAGCGTGACCTTGCAGCCAAATCGTGTCCGGCCCATAACTTCATTATTTGAAGTCGGATTTCGAAACTATTTCACAGAAATGACCACCATGTTGAGACGACGTGTCCCGCGCAACATTTGGGTCCCTACCTTGAAGGTCAAGGTCACAGCGTGACCTTGCAGCAAAATCGTGTCCGGCCCATAACTTCGTTATTTGAAGTCGGATTTTGAATCTATTTCACAGAAATGACCACCATGTTGAGACGACGTGTCGCGCGCAACATTTAAGTCCCTACCTTGAAGGTCAAGGTCACACCGCGACCTTGCAGCAAAATCGTGTCCGGCCCATAACTTTGTTATTTGAAGTCGGATTTCGAAACTATTTCACAGAAATGACCACCATGTTGAGACGACGTGTCACGCGCAACATTTGGGTCCCTACCTTGAAGGTCAAGGTCACAGCGTGACGTTGCAGTGAACTTGTGTCCTGCCGTTATCTTCGTTATTTGAAGTCGGATTTCGAAACTTTTTCACAGAAATGATCACCATGTTGAGACGACATGTCGCGCGCAACATTTGGGTCGCTACCTTGAAGGTCAAGGTCACAACATGACCTTGCAGCAAAACCTTGTCCGGCCCATAACTTCGTTATTTGAAGTCGGATTTTACAACTGTTTTTGACAAACTACCCGGTTTGACCGGCTCTTGTTAAGTCATTGCCCTTTGTTTTTTATCGTTGAAATATGGTCTACTGTAATAAATCTTCATAGATGCAGGTTTGTTTATGTCTGATTTCATAGTACTACAACATTTTCAAAATAAACCTCAATATTCATACAACTAACCTTTTTTTGTGACAAAGTACCCATTCGGGGAGCATCACCCGTCTCTGACGGCCTCTTGTTTTTTATAGACATTACTATAAATTTTTTATTGTAATGTCTATTACTTAGTATCACATATAACAAAAAGAAAATATATGTATTATGTGACATTTTTATGTAAGCAAATTTTAAAAAAGCACAAAAAAACTTTGTACCAGTCATATAAGGAAATATAACATGTTTATGTACAATGAAAAGGAAAATATTAACATAAACAACAGTGAATTTTAATAGACGCTACAAGAGCAAACTTGCAGTTAGAGACAATATGTACAATTACCTAAAAGATTATTTTCAAAATTATAATTTAGAAACATGCAAGATTTAATTATGCAGTTATGTCTGGAAACATTTTGCATGCTTTAATTATGCATTTCATTTCAGAATAACAGTAATTGAAAACATCCCAAACAAATTGCTGAAATAAAGTAGTGTAACTAAAAAGTTAAACATATAAAAACAATATATTACCATTTATTTTTGTAAATCCTTTATACTATTTTGAACAACATACATTGTATTATCTATTAAATAAGGTTAGAAAATATAATGCTATCAGGGCATTCGATAGACTCTGAACTTCAAGGGTCATTGACCCCTCAGTCAAAATGTTCAGGGGTCAAATTCAAATTTCTGAGGGTCATATCTGTGTGCCGTGTATCACAAAATAAAGCGCAAATGTGCTGTTATAGCAATGTTGATTGTGTTAAACTATTTACAGTGAATTAAGTTTTCTGTTTATTTAGAATTAAGATTTTTCTTCAGATAATTCTCTTTTTTTCTTAAAAAACATTTAATTCATCAATTTTTTGTATATAATTATAATTGTATATATAATTATGTCATTGACAACCTCATTATGTGTATAAATAAGCTTGATGGGAATTATTGATACTTCTGATAGTTAACTAGGGACAAGTAAATAAACAGAATATTGCTTAATAGTGTTTTCTTCTGCATCTCAATTATCACAATTAAATAAAAAAAAAGACAACATAACAATTAAAATTGTTACATACTTCCACAGAAATATGTTCTTTTGAATTTGAAGACTATCCAAAACACCTAAAACAATGCTTAGCTACAATGAATTTGCTTTCATCTGCAAACCTATTTTCTTGTTTTAAATAAGCATACCTGCTTAAGACAACAAACATTGAAATAAATAGCAAAGCAAATTAGGACCAAAAAACACCTGAAAGCAGGTGCAATAATAATAATAATACATAATAATAAATATAATATACCAAAGTTAGTTTTTTTGAATGCTAATGCAGAATCTCGTTTAAGGAACAAAATTAACCAAATGCAATATGGGCTTTTCACTGCTGAAATTAACATAACCGTTAAAAATAATATCGCTTCTGAAAACTGACATCACCCCAAAACCAATTTTAAATATAAGGGTCGCCATTCTTGGTTACCCAATAATGCATGTAACAAATATTATTTCCTAACTAAATATATCTAAAAGGCACCATCAGGCAAGACAAGAACCTGGTTTTAAGTACGAAATGTTCTGTATCAAACTGTCTAAAATAATTTTGAAATATCAAAACGTCAAACAAGCTTTTTTAGCCATATCAACCATTCAAGTAACAAGCACATCTTTCGTAGATACGCTCAATCAATTTGCCATATGAGTGTGCTTAGTTCTAAAGCGCTGTCAGATTTACATTATACTCGGACGCACCTTTTCAGTTATCACACAGGTGGCCCAATCAAGTTATTATACAATACCTACAGTCGTCTGTAATTGCTTCTTATGCATCGGGATGCTACAGACATGCTTTACGAGTAAACAGATGCCGATCAGTTAAGATTTATTACTTTTCTAAACCTCTGTCAAAACGCCATATTGAAATTAGCTGTGCACACGAGAAAATGTGTCGATTGGCAGAACTAGAGCACCTGTTTCTTATTAATTATGCAGGCTCAGCCTACTGTATTGTTTTTCTCCTAGCAGAAGGTAATCAATGCGTCCGTGTGGGAGAATCTGTTTTTATTAACATGCAGACTCCACCCATTGTTGTCTTTTCTCACTTCTTTTGACCAACGCACGGGTAGAAATTGTCAAGGGACAATATGACCCCCCCCTCCCCTCCCCGCTTTATTGATGTGCGTCAATTAGGGGTATTTATGGATTTTCGTGTGTCAAAACTCAGGAGCTTGGGTCAACCGAACACCCTGGCTATGATAAATGACAGTTTGGACTCAATTAAAGCACTTATTACAGGTGGATAATAGATTTGTGATATTTTTTCAAGTTCATTTCCAACTAGGGCATTTTCTAAATATTTCAAGGTGAAGCAGATCTTGTGGCTGCCCATGTTGCCAGACTGGTGGAGAGTGGAGTGGCTCAGGAGGAGGTGGCTGTTATTGCTCCATACAATCTTCAGGTAATTGAAACGAAAGCTTACAAGTTAAAATATACATAAGTTTCTTTGTTTGTAAATTTAAGATTTTTTATGAAGACTGTAGGCTGAGTAAAGGGAACATTTAATGCAATTTCACCTAATTTGATGCTTTGATTCAATTTTTGGTAGAGCCCATTTGATTGTATCTTGAAATTACTCCAACTTTACTACAGAACGTGGATCTCAAAACATTTTCTCTGAATGTGTTAAACACAGCCTGTCTATTTATTTAAAAAGGAGATGAAAATAAAAACAAAAAAATAATTATAAAGTAACTACCCAAAGTTTAGTATTTAGTATATTTATCTTGCTTTACCTGTTTAAAATTCCATGTTAACGGTTTCTTTTTTCAAGGATATATTTACTTAGCTACAGTTTGATGATGAATATTTTCAATTTTTTCAATTCAAGGTTGAGTTTATTCGCCTGCGACTAGCTGAGAAGTTTCCACGTGTGGAGGTAAAATCAGTGGATGGGTTCCAAGGTAGAGAGAAAGAAGCAGTGGTTATCTCCCTTGTTAGGAGCAATACTAAAGGTTTGTAATAGGGAAGCTAGAAATCTAAAGAAACCTTGCTTGGTTTTATAGACAGTAATATCAGTTTACTCGTAGTTTGGTTTTCTTTTTTAGGAACTTAAAAACCAACAACAACAATTGAGCTTTTTTTCTTGCAGGGGAGGTAGGTTTCTTGTCTGAGAAACGGCGTATCAATGTGGCAGTGACCCGAGCCCGCCGTCATTTAACAGTGATTGGAGACAGTACAACAGTCAGCAAGGATGCCTTCCTTCAGTCTCTCGTTGAGTATCTACAGACAGAGGGGGAGGTGTGGTCTGCCCAGGAGTACCTACAAGGTCAGTGGCAAGTTTGGAGTTTGGGGACTTTTCTGCTAAGTTAACTTGCTTAATACAAGGAAAACAGCTCAGTTTTGTACTGCAGAAGTTGATCTATAGAGCTGCTGTTGATAACTAATCATTATAGTTATTATGCGCATTTTAAGGTATTGTATATGCATGTGCTTAGAACTTTATCAAGAATGGAAGAGATGATATTTTATGGAAAAATCAAGTCACTTATTTAAATGATCTTGAATCTTTGACATAGTTTTTTTTATTTTAATAAGTTACACAACTGCAGTTGATTAAGTTCATTACATTTGTGTTCATTGGAATAACAACAATTGTTGTCCAGCTATCTTTGTGGTAGATTTAATTTTAATTCCTTCTGAAAACCTTTAAAAATGTTTGTAAAGTGTATGCTGTACAAGACTTCAATTTTTTACTAAGTACACTTAATTATGAAATGGTTGGAACAAGTTATTTTAAATTTAAAAGGTGTATTGCCAATAATACTAATGCCACTTGTGTTGTAGGTGAGGGTGTGTATAAGTGTGAGGTCCCCAGACCAGACTACCTGAATGATCTGATATGTCAGACACCTGCTGCCAGCACTACTAGTAAGAGTCAGAAGAAACGACAGAAGAAGATCACTCAGGACAAGGCAGTACAACTGCCTACACAGTCTTCAGGAGCTGCTTTGAGGTAATAAGAGATAAGGTCAACCGATTGATCAGGTTGATGATAAATTATTGACAAAAATGATCTGTCTTTGATGATGATGCACATTTTTGTTGTTGTCTCAGTTAAACATTTTCATATTGGCTACAATGTTTCATTATTCATATAATTTGTACTGACTTCTTATATAATTTTCATTAATTGAAATCAACATTTTCACTTGTTGGTCAGAAAATATGAAAAAAGTCAGAAGTTGTTACAAGATACAATTGCAGTTGTTTAAATTAAGACTTAACAAAAGAAAAGATACACAAATGTTTGTTTAAATACTGTATTATAGCTAAAGTTATTTACAAACTGGTAATATAAAGTTTTATAGATATGAAGCAAAAGTTTTGCATAATATCAGTTTAAGTGAAATATTTTATACTATTAAATAACTAATTTTAATGCTTTAATGCATGTTCATACTGGAATAATTAATACATTATATATTGACTTTTTCTTCTGATTAATAGACGTGGGCCTTTGATACTTTACATTTAAAGTGAAAGTCCCGAACCTTTGGAGAATCTTTGAATTAAAATTCCAGAATTTGCCATATTTGAGATATTTTAGTTCTTAAAGACTAAAGAGAAATAAGCCACAGACTTCAAGTTATGTTCTGAAAAGAATGGCTCACATTCAGGTGTAGAAATTTGATAAAAAGTTTCCTAGTAATGTTGAATTTTATTTAAGAAGTCTGATCTGATGATCAGGCGTTTTTAATATCCACATGATTCTTCTTTTAATGTACTAGAACATTTCTGGTAAATATAACAAATCAGTATAGGACATGTCTTTTAATCTTCAAAGCTGTTTATTGTTATAAATAAACATTGCCCCAGGCGTCAAAATTATTATATTTTGAACCATTAAGTTTTTTATATGTAAGACGTGTTGCTATACTGAAAATTTATATTTGGCGGTAAGTGTATTAGTTACAGTCAGCTGCCAATGGCACGCTTTCTATCGCATTTTCAAGACGAAAATCATAGGTTTTTGCGAAGGTTAAAAGTGCCAACAGTGAATGATTGTAGTTTTAATAGCGCATTACCCTTTCTTGGCAAAATAGTGTGGTATTAAGGCATAATCTTTTTAACGTAAGTGCATTTGTTAATGAAAACAAAAAGACCGAAAAACGTTTACGTCATAGTCAGTAAAGATATATTTCATTCCTGGTTCATTAAAAAGTTACATCTGAAAAGAGCACTTTCCAAATCTAACATATAAAAATGATGAGGTTTTTTTGCTGTCACAAAAACAAAATTGAAGCCCTTTAGAAAAAGATTTGGCTTTTTATTTGGGTTTGGAGGTATATTATTATGAGGGCAGTAATTATAATCTTATACTGAAAGTTATAAATAGATATATGACTGATGGTTTTTTAGGAAACCCAGGGTTTGAGTGTTAATATTAATAAATAAATTTTTTGCGGCAACTGGAAACAAAATATGCTCCTTGAAAGGTTCCTTCTATATATTTATTTCAGTTTAACGCATATTCCGGTTAATTGCATAATTTCCCGGGGAAGTTATTTATGCAGATAAGCCAATTAAACTATTAATTTAATGTTTTTTATCTTTTTTTTATTATTACAAAATAAGTCACATGCATAAACTTGAACAGTTTCTTCTTTTTGATACATAAATAAGACTACAAATTGTTTGGAACAATACGTATAGACCTCTACATTTTAAGGATTATCAGATATAGGGTTATACATACATGGACTGTATCAACATAGTCAATAATTCAATTAGTGTGTACTTTGTAGGCACACACCACACAAATTTTAAATTAAGACACTGCAACAAATGGGGCATGACTTTTTCATGTAAAAGGAAAATTGGCCTAAGAATTAGCTGTCCGTCATTTATGAAAATGTAAAATTACTGACAATACAAAACTTATTTTACATTAGAAAGGGTACATGATGAAGACTGGTGTTCAAATGTTTTTTGGTTCATGAATAGGACAACACAACTAATGAATCTTGGGGTTTGGGGGAGTATTTTGAAAAAGGATCTTAGTTTGATTGTCATTTTGAACCCAAAGCACGCTTCATGGTTGCATGGCTTGGTTCTTTAAGTCATGTAATATTTTTGTTATTCAAAGATTCTTTACTGTGAAACTTTCAATGTGTTTATCATGAAACAAGCTTCACAAAATAGATAAGTTTATCTTGTATGTTCATTGTAATAAATGATTTGTAACTAAGTTCCAGGGCAACCTTTGTATAGTAGTGATTTTACCAATTACAGCAAGGAGACCGGGAAAAAGTCTGAGTTGGATGAGAAAGTGTCTGAGCTGGAGGACCAGATCCATGCCTTTATGAAGAATCTTCATGTGGATATACTGGAGTTCCCACCATCTTTATCAAGCAGAGAGAGATTCCTGGTGCATGAGGTGGGTAACTTAATAGCATTGTATAGAAATGTGTTATATATGGTATTTTTATATTTTTTGTATAAAATTCAATTCAGAACAACGCAAAAGTTGTAAGTAATGTAAAAATTGCTTTAGAATTACCTCATGTGTGTACTTGGTTAATTTTGCTGAAAATATTAAGTTGAAGAACCTAGCATAAAGTACATGTGTGGTCTTCAGTTGTTATTTTGTTCCAAGTCTTCCAGAAGTGAGCTAGACATGGATGTCACATTGATGGTTTGGTTTGTGTGCCGGCATGCAAGTGTATTCGTATTTCCATTATGCTATGAAAGTTTTTGCAATAACTTGGCACAATTGTTCACCACTATGACATGGTATTTAGTGCCAAGACAAAAACCTGTACCTTAAAGGTCAAGCTCAAACGTAGAGGTTAAAGGTCAAATAGAATTTAAGCGTTGTCTAGGCAGTAGTTATCTGATGTTTTGAAGAATTTAATTTAACCATCGGATTGTGTGTTGTGTGCAAGAAACAGGGCCCAACTTAAAGGTCAGGGTCACATTAAGAAGTCAAATGTAAAAAAAATCCACATTCTTTTGAGAATGGCCTGTTACTAAACCATATATCTATGTATTTTTATATTAAAATTTCTTGGCACAAGTATTTACCCAGGGACGTGTCATGCGCAAAAATCCAATGCTTGTACAAAGGTCAAGGTAAGATTTTTGGCAGATAATCACAACAAAAAATAAAGTTATAAGATATAACTTTACAGCTTTAAAATTAATATAAACTCAACTCTCTTACACTTTGTAAAGATATTTGTTTCTTCAGTTGTCAGAAAAACTGGGACTTGGCCATAGCAGTAAAGGAGAGGGAGAGTCAAGACATATTGTGGTGACGAAACCTTCCTCACAATCTCAGTATGATAGTTCCACTATTGAAGCAAAGCAAGAGAAGCAGGCTACATCAACAGCTGTGACAAATAACAATGTGACAAAGAAGAAAACACCTGCTCCAGCTGGTGACAGTAAGGCAGATAAACCAGAGACTAAAGATAAAACAGAGGTTAAGGTAGATAAAACTAACAAACAAGATGCTCCTTCAGCTGAGCCTGCAGCAAAACCAAAGAACAGCAGTATGATCACTTGCACAATGTGCAATAAAGATGTGATAAAAGCGAATTTACAGCTTCATGAAGTCCATTGCCGAAGACAGGCTGAAGGGGCTAAATCTGCGGAAACCATCAGCAAAGGTAAAAATAAGGGCAATAAAAATGCATCTCTGTCTTCTCAAAACAGACAATTTGACAAGGAGCTTGAAAAACGAATACAGAAGGTTGATGATTTTGATGAAATGTTAGCTGCAGTGACTGAGATGGATAAATTTTGTTGTTTTAAGAAGTGCAAGACGAAAGTGCTGACCTTGTGTAGTATATGTAAGCACTGTGAGGGCCGGTATTGCATGAACCACCAGATGCCCGAGGTCCATGGGTGTGGGGATGCAGCACGAGCTCAGGCTCGTGCACAGATCAGTCGTGATGGCGTTCTCTACAGGGGCAGTGGGGTGCCCAACAGGAAACCTGATGCAGATAAAAAGGCCATGCTGCAAAGACGATTGGACAAGAAACTAACCGACCTTTCAGCTGACAGGAAACGTAAGCAGAAGAACAACCAATAAAGTTTTATCCACTGCAAAGAATGTAAGCAAATGTGAAATGTGAGTTTATGCTACAAGTTAAAAGTTATTTTACTGAACATGAGAGATTTTTTCAAGCAAATGGTGCTTTATTCTGGTAATGTTAGTTTGTTTGAACTTTGTTTTTTGTTTGTTTAGTAGTATTTTGTGTCATTGCCAAATTGATACGTGAACCTCTTCCATTTTTCGTCCCCTTTTATGCTAAATACGTCTAATGAAATTCAGAAGTTTGAGGCAGATTAAGTTTCTGCTTTTACTTAATGAATCATTGATTTGTGAAGTTAATCATTTAATGAACCATGTTTAGTTTTCAAAAGTACCATGTTTAGCTTTTAAAAGTACCATGGACTGGAGTAACCTTTTCTTTTTATTTAACAATTACAATTGAAAGGGCAAGACACAGAATAAGGTAAACTCAGTGTTAAATAATAAATTCATTAGCTGTTAGAGGGGTTGGCAAAACCACATGCAGAGTGTCCATGGTTTCTATGATTTAAAGAAGTGGCTTTTTGTGGCCGCGAACAAGCAATATCACTATTTCTACTTAAGGCACCAAGGTGGAATGCATTAAAAGCATCCAGCCGAGAGAAGGTTGAGAATCTAAATTATAATTCCTTTAAACCGTTATTTTCTGCAATGTACTACTACAAAACCAAGTTGTAGCTAATAGACAATATGAATCACTACCAGCATAAACGTGCAAGGTGTCTTTTATGCAAGTACAAAGCTCGGAATTACCAAACTGCAAGAGCAAAACCTAGGTACTCGTAGCAATTGCAAGAAAAGGCAAAGCAAAGCACAGATAAGAATTACCAAAAGCAAGGGCAAAACCTAGGTATTTGTATTCCCCAAAAGCATAAATGCAAGCTGGATATTCTGCAAATGCAAAGCTTGTAATTACCAAGACACTAGGGTAAATATTAGTTAACATTATGTATATCTGTGCTAGATGCCACCCTATCCTATATTATTACTACTTCATTGCTTTTATAGCTTTTAGCAAATTGATTGGGTTTTCCCCTTCACTGATGATTCTGTAGCGGTAGCAACACCACCAGGTAAGGTTTTCCACAACCACCTAAAATAGCTAAAAATGTAACTTATAGCTAAAGGTCCTGATTCCCAACAAACTCAGCTGGAAGAATTTTCCCGCCACAAAACGAAGTTTCCCCCAAATTCTTAATTGTGTTTTAAAAGAACATCTCTAATGGTGTCCAAATGGAACTCAATTCCCACTTGGTTAGGTGGATGCCATCAGGGCGGAAAAAGCCCTCTGCTGTTTTTATGTCTAAATCGACAATATCAGATTGGCCAGTTGAGAGGACAAATTTCCAACCTAAGCAGTTAAACATTTTCCGCTTCAGATCGTATCCTTGCTATATTGCCCATTAAGCTATACCTGACGTGGTAGAATGTTGACCCAAATTATAATTGTATTGGGAAAGGCTGCCCTTAAGTAGTGGATCTGGCATTTTATTATATTGTGCATCTGCCATATTGATAACCTTGTAAGGTCATTGCCCGCTTAGTGTATTGATAGTAGTTTGTGGGGCGTGTTTAGCAGTACCTGTGTCTCAATGCTGTGACGAAGTTCTCTCCAGCCAATGCCCCGAAAACATCTCCATTAAATCTTTGAGGAAGCTTTCAAATTAGTTCTTCCTGTCACTTGAGCTGTTTGACCCGCCAAGTATGGAATTGAATCTCCCAGGATCCAAACGTCTATTAGAAAAACAAAATTTTGCCATTATTTACATTGTTTGATGAGGCTTTTGTGAATCCATAATGCTAACAAATTATGTCTAAATAAAATATATTTATTAAGTACGAAAGTACAGTCGGTAAGCCTGTGATTGCCATGGGCCCATTTCCATGACTTTAGACATGGGTATACCCTGGGCTATGAGGTCCGATGCTCTTCCTATACGGAAACTGGGACCTATTATGTCCCTGGGCATAACATGTTTTTGCGTTGCATTTAGCTAGGACCCCAAAGAATTGCTGTCTAGTGACAGCTGCTTAATTGTGGTGACAGAAAAGCAGGCTGCAATGTGTTGGGCGGGCTTGACTGTATGCTTTGATCCATCTTACCGGACAAATTGTCTTATCTGCCTCTGCAGGCAGTTTTATTGTGAGCGGAAAACCTCTTTGATTCATCTTATGTCTTCGTACAGTGATATATACACTGTCTTCTGTGACAATAACATCTTCAGATAGTACTCTTGCAGACATTGGTGCTCTTAAATCTTTTACTATACAGGATCTATTTATCCATCCTACACTAAGTGTGGTAATGTCCATTAAAGACTGTAAAAATGGATCAATCTGAATACTTTGTGTTGTATGGATTCCAAGTTGATTGGCTATCAATATTACTTTATGATTCCTCTTTCCTTTAGTTGACAGGCAAATATTGTCTTGGTACAGTACTGGCTAGCAATATTACTTTATGATTCCTCTTTCCTTTAGTTGACAGGCAAATATTGTCTTGGTACAGTATTGGCTAGCAATATTACTTTATGATTCCTCTTTCCTTTAGTTGACTGGCAAATATTGTCTTGGTACAGTATTGGCTAGCAATATTACTTTATGATTCCTCTTTCCTTTAGTTGACTGGCAAATATTGTCTTGGTACAGTATTGGCTAGCAATATTACTTTATGATTCCTCTTTCCTTTAGTTGACAGGCAAATATTGTCTTGGTACAGTATTGGCTAGCAATATTACTTTATGATTCCTCTTTCCTTTAGTTGACTGGCAAATATTGTCTTGGTACAGTATTGGCTAGCAATATTACTTTATGATTCCTCTTTTCTTTAGTTGACTGGCAAATATTGTCTTGGTACAGTATTGGCTAGCAATATTACTTTATGATTCCTCTTTCCTTTAGTTGACAGGCAAATATTGTCTTGGTACAGTATTGGCTAGCAATATTACTTTATGATTCCTCTTTCCTTTAGTTGACAGGCAAATATTGTCTTGGTACAGTATTGGCTAGCAATATTACTTTATGATTCTTCTTTCCTTTAGTTGACTGGCAAATATTGTCTTGGTACAGTATTGGCTAGCAATATTACTTTATGATTTCTCTTTCCTTTAGTTGACAGGCAAATATTGTCTTGGTACAGTATTGGCTAGCAATATTACTTTATGATTCCTCTTTCCTTTAGTTGACGGGCAAATATTGTCTTGGTACAGTATTGAGGTCACCATTTGTCATCTGCATGGTTTCCCTGAATGACAATGGAATGTATATCTGTATTAATAGAAAATGAAAATATATCATTAAATGTAAGCAACAGCTGTTAAACTGTCACTGAATGCAAACATTTTATGTCTGGTTGGGGCGACCAAAAAGTTAATTTATTAATAAAAACTATTTACTCCATATATACATATCTTATCGCGTGTGTGATCAGAGTAGAACCAGACCAGCCGGCACATTCATTCACCTTTGATCCATTAGGTTATTTCTGTACAAGATGCAACCAATGTAGATCAACATCAGACAGCACCAACGTGTTAGCAGATCTGGATCTACACCGGTCAATCATGGAATAAATCATAAAGGAGAACCTGGATATTTTGAAATATATATGAAGGCAAAGATCAACAATTTTATTCACATTATTGAAAGAATTTAAAAAAATTCAAGCTTCTACTGCTGTCTTTTTTCATTATTGGACCACCTATTTACTGCTGGATGTTGTTATTTGTTTACTTTCTTTAAGGATTGGTTTGCTTTGACAGAATTGTCAGCTTTGTATTATAGCTAACTATAGCACAAGGTATATTTAAACAAAACATGAAGCACTGGTTACAGTAGCATATATTTTAATTTCTTTTTTGTACATTGAAAGTTACAAGCCACAGTGGTTACGTTTATCTTTGTTCACTTACACGTCATGTTCATACTCAAGACAAAGTCATCACTAGTTGAACTCACAGAAAAACATAAGACATGTGCAATCAATGCACATCCATCAACATATTCTACTGAGCAACATATCATTGACAAAATAAAATAAAAATATAAAAACAATAGACAAATATAGCCACTTCGGCGCAAACATGGTTGAGTTTTTTTTTTTTTATTCTTTTCCATTTTCTGCCTCATGTGGAAGCACTAGTGTCTGTATTGTCCATTTTCTGACCAGCTTTTTCACTCTTTGTTTTAAGATATGATTTTTCAATTTAATCAATATAGTGAGGCGCTTGGCCTTTTCCAACTTTAATTTTTGGACAGAGTGGTTCAGTTTCTCCTCCTTCTTCTCAGCTTGTTCTTTTTTGTTGCTCAGGTGTTTTCTGTAGTTTCCGTATGTACTTTTAACACATTTTTTTTCATTGCAGGGGTGACCTTCAAATTTTCAAATTATGTGACTTTATTTTCTTTTTATTTCAAAGCAGTTTTGATTGTTGCAACAGCCTCGTAGTTCTCAATTGTCATTGTAGAAATATCCTCCTCAATGAGGTGGCATTAAATGTACGTCCAGCTAAAGGCCCACTGAAGGCTGTCAAGAGGGCACAAACAAGCTTGCTTAATACAGGGTACCTTGGATTTTCAAATGTTTTCAGTTTTCCAACATGGGACCAAAAATCCAAATCCACCCTCTTTCCATCATATCCGCTTGATGTCCGCTTTTCGCTTGCTAGGTCTCTGCCTTGTTTGTCAACACTGAAAGCATTCAACCCATGTCAAGATAACCAATTTTTTCATGGATGACATTGGGAAGAAGACTTGCCAGGTATTTACTCCTTGTTCCTGGCTGTGACTTCGAATGCAGGGATCTAATACTGACAAACAACGGATGGTCTTGTTTTTCAGTTGAAGCTGAATGATCCTTACTGCAGCTCACTCATAGCCAGCACGCAAGTTTTTTGTACAGAGTGTCCAACCAGTAATGTTGAGAGTTGTCCTGCCAGGCCTCATTTATCAAAGGGAGGGCATATTTTCCAACTGATATGTCCTTATCTGATTTTGGATGGTCCTGTCACTAATATCTTACTTCACTAATGTTGACACTATTTGGAATATGTTCATGCTTTATGAACATTGACAGGATTACTAAGCACCTTTTTTGCCGTCACAGAAGGCAATGCCCAATACATTCCGTATTTAACCAAACATCCCATTTTTCACCCTCAGAGCCCTTTTCTGCAAACCACTCCCACCTCCATTAGTTTTTGCACCATTTTCCAGTTAGTTTGTATCAAAACCAGGTGGTAAAAACTTCATTTTATTTGTCGTATTTGTTTACGAAACGATAACAAATGGCAGATATGTTTTGACCTAACTACTTATGTACCGAATTCATTCACTAATGAAAACAATAAGGACCAAATATGTTCTTGTAAAATGACCTCGGTGATCGCCGAAAACACGGAATTCCGTCATGAAACGGAAAACTTTTACCCCTGCATATATAGAAATATTTTTATTACATTTTTTAATAATCTTGCAACTCTATCTACATTCAAGATCTACTCGAGACTGAATGTTGGGAGGACCTATTCTTACTTACCTATTTAAACTGACCTGATGAGTAGGAAAATATCATTTTTAAACACTCAAAAATGAGACATCTGATATATATATATATATATATATATATATGTATATCTTAACTATTGGGTCATGGGAAACTGGTGCCAATAGAGTAAATCCTTGCTGAATCAAGGGTCTCTATCATAGATAGTGGGTTCTATCAGTCCATCAAGACTGTAGGATACTTCACAGCAGTTCTCCAGTATAATGGTAATTTTAATTCTCTTTACTGAATATATAGCACAGATATGCTTATTTTCTTTTTCCACATTCCATTTAACCTGCAAAATAATATTTCATTTTAAATAAATTAATTTATAGCAGGTAAATAACTGTATAATATTTTTGATGAAGTTTTAAATGGTTGTACTCCTATATCCTAATGGTTGCAGTCACAGACAAGTAACTGCTCTTATTGGGCCCTCACTGTGTGGCTTAACCTTTTCATTACCAAGCACCATATGCATCTATATACCCAGGGTAAATAAGGAAAATAAGGGAAAATTGGCATAGCTCATATACGTTCTGTACTGCCATTGGTATTCGAACATTGCACGCAAAACATCTTCTTGGACGTGATGATGTCTTTTGTTACAAATTTTTAGGGCAATAATTTACCCTAACACAGTTTGGAGGACGTAAATTTGTCGACCTATGATCTTCTTTGTTTGTCGATTATGAAAAAACATGTCATTTACTGATCAATAACCTTGCAGTAAGCAAGCATTCATTATTACTTTATAGCTGTGGCGATGGAAAATTACATCTTTTATGGTATATGGGAAGAATGTGATGGAAATTTTCTTCGCTTTAGGTAGTGAAAAGGTTAATGACCAGTTTAGAGCAAGAACTGTCTTTTGGTAAGCCATAGTATTTACTATATACAGTACCAGGTATTTTCTATATAGAAACACAACTGGTTTGTAGGTAGAAAGCGAATAATTTATAATAAATATCATGAATAAACCGGACGCATTAGCTCAGGTGGTAGAGCGTCGGCTTGCGGATCGGAGGTCGTGGGTTCGAACCCCGGCCGGGTCAAACCAAAGACTTTAAAGTTGGTAGAAGTGGCTTCCCTCCTAACGCTCGGGGCTAAGGGGAAAGTATTACGCCTGACTTGTCGGTGTCAGTATAATGAACCGGCCGGGTGTACAGGTTCAGTCTAACATCGGTCACCCAGTTTTTATATCCTAACCTGTCATAATAAACTAACATATCATAGCTCATTTTAACATACCTATGTGCAGGCATACATAATATACGTAGCCAATACCTCATACATCTTTTATATGCATATATGTACATTGGGAATCTTCCAAGGTCTCCAAGTTTAGCATCATTACATGCTTTTGTTTTAACTTTTAGAAAACGTTTACAAACATATATGTAAGGCTTCTAGACAATGGACTTGTTTTAATGCCCACAACTCTGATCCATATAACATTATAGGTGCAATCTTACTATCAAACAATTTAAAGAAAGTATTAAGAAAGTATTACAAATTGTATCGCTCTGCTGACCACACTGTATACTTCTCTGTAAACTACCCCAATGTTAATCCAGTTTATATTGTCCACTTTACACATTAGACTTTTAATTCAACTATCTCATTCACTTGATTAAGTTTTTCCATTTTTTTACATAAATGAAAAGTCAGTATATTCATGTATCTTCTAGTATAAAAATTATTGTATTTAATGTCCAACATACACACTACACCAATCGAACAAGCTAGAGACAGTTCGGAAATCATTTTCGTCAGTTAAGCACTCTTCGAGTCGTTTAAAAGTAATTATTGTAGAGTATCCTAGAGGCACATTCCTACCTGGCAGAGGTCCAGGCAACCAACATTCCGACGGTTTATTTTTTTCTTTTCAATTATCATCCGCACAATTTTAAATGTTTTTACTTATGGGCAACCGTGATCTACACGGTTCGCCCTGCAGATAATGGCGTAAAAATGTTGAAGGGTTATGATGGATTTGCAATTGAGTTTTAATGTATACACATAAACTAATGCAAGGCCATAAAAGTATCTTCTGAGATAGTCATTTTCTGTTGAGTGTTTATTGTGTTTCTATCAATATTACTATCAAATGCTTGGTACATATGATGATACTTTGTATACATGTTTATAATTTGCATAATGGTACAATTTGCTAGATTCTAAACATTTTTGTCTCCATGATTGTATATATTGGTCCTTCAGTCTTTGCTCATACTCTGAGAAATAATTTATGGTTAAAATTCTCCTGTGCCTCCCATATATAACCAAACCCATTTGTGTACAGGTTCAGTCTAACATCGGTCACCCAGTTTTTATTTCCTAACCTGTCATAATAAACTAACATATCATAGCTCATTTTAACATACCTATGTGCAGGCATACATAATATACGTAGCCAATACCTCATACATCTTTTATATGCATAAATGTACATTGGGAATCTTCCAAGGTCTCCAAGTATAGCATCATTACATGCTTTTGTTTTAACTTTTAGAAAACGTTTACAAGCATATATATGTAAGGCTTCTAGACAATGGACTTGTTTTAATGCCCACAACTCTGATCCATATAACATTATAGGTGCAATCTTACTATCAAACAATTTAAAGAAAGTATTAAGAAAGTATTACAAATTGTATCGCTCTGCTGACCACACTGACCACACTGACTACTTCTCTGTAAACTACCCCAATGTTAATCCAGTTTATATTGTCCACTTTACACATTAGACTTTTAATTCAACTATCTCATTCACTTGATTAAGTTTTTCCATTTTTTTACATAAATGAAAAGTCAGTATATTCATGTATCTTCTAGTATAAAAATTATTGTATTTAATGTCCAACATACACACTACACCAATCGAACAAGCTAGAGACAGTTCGGAAATCATTTTCGTCAGTTAAGCAATCTTCGAGTCGTTTAAAAGTAATTATTGTAGAGTAACCAAGAGGCACATTCCTACCTGACAGAGGTCCACCAACATTCTGACGGTTTAATTTTTTTCTTTTCAATTATCATCCACGCAATTTTAAATGTTTTTACTTATGGGCAACCGTGATCTACACGGTTCGCCCAGCAGATAATGGCATAAAAATGTTGAAGGGTTATGATGGATTTGCAATTGAGTTTTAATGTATACACATAAACTAATGCAAGGCCATAAAAGTATCTTCTGAGATAGTCATTTTCTGTTGAGTGTTTATCGTGTATGTCTGTATAAAATCTAACATAACGTGAACCATTTTATTTTTCAAACAGAAATTAACTTTTATCACTAAATCAAATTCTCATAGAACGATAACGATATAGTAAAATATTAACAGTAACTTAAATACTGTTTTCATTTCTTCCTTTAAAGTGGTATAGTTCTGATAAAAGAATGTAATATAGAATATTTTTGATAAATAAACGGTCACTTGACAAACAATTACATTGAAATACGTTTTGCAACAATATAAGTAAAAAGTTTGATATTGCCATGTCCAATTAATGAGTACTGATCACTTCAACTGTATCTGTCATAAGAATCTTATAAGATCATTCTTGTTTATATTAACTAGTATCATGAGACTGTCAACTTATCCATAAGCAGTCATTCTTAAATGAAAAAAAAAAACATCTTTAAAAAAGTGTGTCATTTAATCTGTTACTTTACTGGATATACAGCTTATATTTCATAGAGGACCAGTGAATTATGATAACATTTGCATTTTTGTTCACTCTGATAAGTTTATGCACCTTTAAAATCTCTTAGCTTTTCTGACCAAGAAGCAAGCATTAGCTTAACTTCATCAGGCAGTGTGATGTTTTACTTTAAAAATAGGCCTGACTACAGTGGTAGCTGCTCACACTTTATCGGACTTAGCATGTTTTTCTTTTGATATAAAAGTTGGTGTTTCAATGACAAAATAAAAATTCTTTCACTTGTTTTCTTTTTTATACATAACACATATTTATACATAACAAATACAACAAGTAATGAAAACAGCATGCAATAACAAGGATAAGCAGAAAAACAACTTCAAAACAGGTAAAAAATGGCACCAAATGCATACAAGATTTACACTCCTATCATCAACGTAGACCTATAATGTCAGTGTTGTCCTATAACAAGGAATTGTTCATATTAACAATACTGCTAATAACGGACCAATAGTTTTTTTACTGTTCCTGATTTCCGCACGAGTGAAATTGGCATAATTGTAATGTCTAAGTCATCCAATTACTCGTTCTACATGTATTCTTTCACGTGACATCCTCCTTGACTCTTCGACTTCCCTGGGAGTGAGCTGCTTTTTCCCAGAATAAACGCTGGTGTAATTAAATTAACACACCTCTGGCCGAAGTCCTCTTTCATATTAAATCCGCGACCAGCCAACACAGCATCCCCGGGACTAAATAGGTCCAAAAGCCCACTTTCCAGAGTGATTTTCCCGTCACTTACCCGTCCACCCCACACATCAAATAGAAATGAAACTGCACCTGATGGAGTTATTCCTATCCGGATTTTTAATGTTTTTTTTTTGTTTTTTTTTATAATAGGAGTATGTCTGGGCTCTTGCTTTTAAGGCTGTTGGTCTGTCTATAAAAATCTCTGCACTGTCGATGATGCACTTCACTTTTCTAAACTGTTTGTTACAAAATACATCTGGTAGCTGTACTTCCTTATCCAGAGGTGGCCACATTACTAATCCTGATATTGCTGTGTGAAGAGCATCAAGCCAGGAATGGAAGATTACATTAACAGTCGACACACTAACACCAAGGCGGTATGCTAAATCCTCCATTTCTGGATTGTGTCGGAGTTTGACTAGTGTCACAAACATTTCATCTTTTAGGGGTATTTTTGTCATTTGGGAATTCTTTTTAACAAACTTGGCTGCATGGTTGAAGACCACATTAAAGGATTCATAGTTGGGCAGTCCTGTGTAGTATTGCGTTTTAATGTCATTATCTTCAATGATGCTATGAAAAAAGCATAGTTTTACCTTCTCTAATAGAAGTTCATTGTCATTTTCTAGTTCTGAAATCTTATGTTGTACTTTTTTCAGATCTTCAGAAAAGGTGTTTGCCTGCTGATTTAATACATAGTTCATTGACAGCAAAGTCTGAATAAGCTCTTTTTGCCTCTTGATCGTATCACATTGACTGTTACTTAATAAGCTCAATGCATCTGAGTCCACAAAGGAGACATCTGTTTGAGTAGAACTCTCTTAACAGTACACTTTGTTATTAATTGTTTAGGTTCCTGAGACACATGTTCACAATCTGATAGTTGCAAAAGGGCTAAAGCTGCAGCTGACTTTGACTTTTTCTCCTCGCGTCCCTTGACTCTGTTGGAGCGGTCTAGTTTGGACTGCAGAACATTCGGTGTCTTCCTTGGCAGCGGTGTATGTTCAAACACAGTCGTGATGTAGTCGACATGAAGTGGGTCTGCATTTGGCTTTCCTAAAAAGGAATAAACAAATTGTTATGACAATTGATAACAAATTACAGTTTCACCGTTTTTAAAAAATTAATTAACATCACAAAACAAAAGTTAAAATCATTTGATTCTCTGTACTACATATACCGCTTTAATGGCATCAGCACCCAGCATAGCTGGACTTGCTGATCAGGGTCTACAATGGTCGCTTTGTATATGAATGTAAAAGTGAAAACAGGGTAGATCCCGATATGCAGGCACAACCATGTCTTCTTATCAGGATCTACATTGTTTATCCATGTGAAAAGGCGTATTTATGGAGTTAATGCGTTTGGCCATCAAAAGGATATTAAAATTTAAACACATGTTCATATATAGCAGAGAATATTCCATCATGGTTGTCCCAATGGAAAAAACAATGGAAAAAATCTAGGTGATGTAAGTGTATGTTCCTGAAGCTGATCATATTTTTGTTATTAGATTGAAGTCTCTATCCGGGAAAAATGCAGGGCAACCGAAAAGGTCTATAAGATCTCATCACTCTTTCTTCTTAAAAAATGATTTCAGATCACAAATGATTTCACTGATTTATTAAAAAATTATTGACAGGAAGCTGAAATTTAACACGTATCTCCCAGGCAAGTAATTAAAACAGTTTAGTTTGTCCATATATCTATAGTCCTTTTTTTGCGATTTTTTTTTTTACTAAAATGCTAGTTCAGTGGCCCTTTTTCATTTATGCCTGAAAAGCCAGACCCTGTATGCCAATGTTGTTTATAAAGAATTCATATAAATTGGAGTGGTTTTTGTGATAGATTTATTAATTTCACATCATTCAAACAATATTATAGTAGGAAAACTTATTTACAGATGCCCTTATTAAAAAGGAGTATTTTATTGTTTGGATTGCAATTTGCATAAGTTGCTTTTCTATGATGCATTTGTGAAAGAGTTAATTGTGTTTTAGGGTTATGTATGTTTAGACTTATTAAATTGTACTCAATGTTTTTTTTATTATTTTAATTAAAAGTAAAGGTTTTGATAAAGTGTGATTAAAACTTGTTTAGGACAGAATGAAGAATTTTTTAACGGATGTTCATTTTTTAGGACATTTCATCTTGCAATTTCAAGAACTTCGTCTCCTGTCTATTTAGTCAGAAAGGAAAAACAGTTTTGTTTAATATGAATTTAAAATTAACATAGAAAACTATTCTTGTTTAACCCTTTGCCTGCTACAGACCCTGTGGGCTTATCAGTAACACCACTGCTGTGGAACTTTTTCCTTGGTGCAGCTGTTAACCATGCTTAGGGGGTTATCTTTTTCAATGTCTTATATTGCCATAGTCTTTGCATTAATCCTAGTAAAACCCATATTGTTTTTTGTAGCTGAATGAACGAACCGTACATTGATGTATTTTTAATGTGTATTGTATGACATTAAATGCAGATAACAGTGTTTACAATAGGTTTAAATAAGAAATTGAGGTAAATTTTTTATAATTTTATTTATTATATGTACATAAACAAAGAAATATATGATGTTTTGTATGGAAAAACATATTAAATTAAAGTAATACATACTTCTAAAATAAAGACACACATCAATTTAATATTATACAATGCATATATATATATATATATATATATATATATACTTTAGAGCTAAAGTTTGTTTCAACAAAAATCAATGCGAAATGAAAATTCTGTCTTACTTTGTTTGCATATATATATTCCCACACACCTAACACCAGAATCAAATTATTGTACATGTGTACAAATGTTTAATGTTTCTCATTACTGAAATTCACTCATCACCTGATGAGTCAGAAGAATCTGCCTCAAGGCCTCTACTGCTTACTTTGTAGTACTTCAAGGTATGAAACCGTTTGAAGCACTCAGGGTTACACATCGGCTTTGCACATTGTTCACATTCATATGCGGTTTGCTTCCTTTTAAACCCTTCCCTCTGTTGTTTTTTCCTATTACAAACAACACAGTCCCTGACCACTCTCTGCTTTTTTGCACCTGGCTTTGGTTTGATGTGCTGGATGAAGTGGCGTTCGGTCAACCGGCTTAGTTGTTCTGGCTTCCTGTCGCTTCGTTGTGGTCTTGGTGCATTTGGTGCTGACTCGATGAGCATTTTCACCAAAGCCTGTCTGTAGCTCATATGTGTTCGTTTCACTCGTTGTTGTTGGCCATACTTCTGGTGAAGGATATACGCATTGACAACGAGAATATTCAGCATATGCAAGAACAATTTCTTCCACCATTTGACGCATCGCCGGAGGACATCGTAGTACTGAACAATCTGATCAGCCAGGTCAACGCCACCCATCTTCTGGATGTAATCTACAATTTCCCGGGGTTTATGGATGGGCTCGTTGGTCCTGTGGTCAACTTTGTTGGTGAGGACCATTGTTGGCTGATGGATGGTACTCAGCATTGTCACATCACGTTTGTCGTGGAATCGTATAGCAGTCAGGTTTTCACGAACTCTGAAGAATGTTTCCTCCTGCTTCAGCTTGACCTGCCCAAATATTTTGGGCACCTCCTTTTGGTTCGGCCTGACTGTTCCACATGCATAGGTGTCGTACGAGTCCTGGACATCAAACAACTCTGGGGATGTATAGTAATTATCCATATATATGATGGCCTTAGCCAATGCAACCAGTTTTGGCCAGCATGCCGAGAACAATTTTTGTTGTTTGGGTCATGTTCCCGAACAGTTCAGGTGCATCATCTTCTGGGCTTGTTTCAAGAACCTGCACAAATGTTGCACAGTCAGTATCGCCATGATACACATCTGTACACATCTAGTTTAAACGAGGGCAAGAGCTGTGTAAAAATATTTACAAAGAAACAAACTGACGTTGAAATTATTGTATTGTATTTGTATTTTGGGTTTCAGACACTACCGAGACTTGATAGTCATACGGCGCCTTGAAAAGAAATATAGAAATCTCTCAGGTTAAAATAAAGTAAGTTAATATTGAAAAATATATGAAATTAAAAACTTAATCCAACAATTTATTGTTGTGATACTAAACATGATCCTGTATCAGTTTGATCAAACCCTCACTTTAAATCAGTTTTTAAATTTGACATAATTTGTAGCATACCTGAAAATATGCAATTGTATGGGATGACACAAACAAATATTGTCAGAAGAAATGCCTTAATATGGTTTTATGAAGTCCAAATTTAATGATGGTCTCCAACCTTCTTTAATCAAAAGTGCACCATGCAGCAAATATCTGTTGAAGCAATACTTTTGTCTGTACATCAAACTCATCTCTATCAGCAGTATGTCATACACTTCATCCTTCGAGATGCTTGCTTGCAGAGAGACACATATAAAGTTAGAACTGTCCTTCTCTTTCAAAGAAACACTGATACACTTCATTTCCATTCTCCAAGATGGCGTCTGGATCCTCCAACATCCTCTAGAAAGGGGCAATCACTACCTTTGAGCACAAGCCTATTTCTTTTAAAACTGCCAAATAATACTTCGCATTAATGTCACTAAACACTGCCTGGTGTAATATATTGGAAGGCTTGTTAACTTTGCTGGCTTTGCTGAAAAAACTTTCTGCATTGTAAAACAATATGTTAAAACGGTTGCCATGAAAAGGTACCAACAAAGATGAGCTATTGTTTTTTCTGTTTTGTTCTTTTTCTTTCTTCTTTAGGAAAGTCTTTGTAACATCCACTTTTCTTATCACCTATACGTGCAAGACCTTTGGAAGCTGTTCGAACTAACCTAACCTTGCACCTCCACTTTCATCTTTTTTATCAAAGTGTTGCAGCTTCACTCATTCATTCTGATTTGTCTTTTCTTAAAATATTCTGATGACCTTTTCTAATGTTTCTGCAAAGTTCACCATGATGTGCTGTCCGCAGAAAGAATTGCTCAGTCTTGTGAGTGCCTCTTTTTCGACGTCGGAAAAGCTATCCCAGTTTGAATAATACAATTCTTCCCTGTAATCTTTTAACCATTTAATGGAACATTTTTCAGTTGCTGCACGGTCAGACGTAGTATTTCTTATGCAAGTCAACAAATCATCATGCAAGTCATCATTTATTGTTTGTAGTGTATCAAGGCAATTGTCACTAGTTTCATTTAGCATATAATTTAATCCTAAAACCCATTCTTTCTTGTTTGTTTCTGTAAGTGACAAGACCTCATAACAATCACCATGTATTCGAGTTTCGTCTGATTGTAATGTTGTGTTGACTTCTTTACCTAGCTTATCTTAAATTTGGTGATAAGAAATGCTTGCTCTCCAATCCTATTTATTGTTGTTGTTGTTGGCAGTTCAGGAATTTCTTTTCCACACCATTTTGCAACATGATGAATCACATTATTTATAATATGAACACCTGCACCTTCGTTTAACAAGTTCATAATACATAGTTGGGTACCCGTTGTTTGGCAATTTTTTCCGAATCAATAATATGTATAAGATTTTCCTCTTTAAGAAGACTCTGCGTATGTAACGCATTCATCCAGGTTCTTTTTGTTAAGGTTTCCAATTTCTATATACTTGCTGTTATTTTCTTTTAACAATACATTGTACTTCGTTTTTTTGTTTTTCGGTGTTTTTTTAGTTCTGTGACTTCAGTTTTCTTGTCTTGTAATGTCCCAGGTACCCCTTTTTCTCTGTCTTGAAGCCTTTCTGAGTTGATCATACAAACTGATAATTACTTGTTTCTTCTGTATACCTTCTTAGCTTGATGCTATCTGTGTCTTTAGTCTTTTCTTTTCAGTTTTCAGTTGGGTACATTCAATTTTAATCTGTTGATTTGTAACCTTTTTTTAACGTTGCTATAGATTGATGTACAAGTTTTCATTTAATGACTAATGAGGTTGTTCCCACATCCTTACATGCAAATTTGCTTACTTGTTTACTTGTTTGTCGAACTGGCTGTGTAATATCGCATAAAAATAAATAAATTTCATCCAGTTTTTTATTACCACGGAGATGTTTAACTTTCTGTTTCAATTTCCAAATGTCTGATAATTTTGAAGGGTTGATGTTTAATTTTGCTTCCAACATCTGCCTTTTGTAAAGAGTTATTAGCTTGTAGTTTGTCAGCAAATTCTATGTACTCACGTTTTATTTTTGGTATTTTGCTTTCAACATCAAATGACAAACCAAGAATCAGGAATTAGCCATTATTTCACATTTTATCTTGCAAGACCAGTAATGTCAGTGTTGGTTACCATGTCAACCACAATTCTTACCTTCAGCGCTTTCTATTTTGATTTGTTTCAAAACGTGTTATTTTTAATGAAATATATTATCAAGCAATAATCAGCGCAATTGTCAAACACTAGAATAGAAATGAATAAATGCATTGTATGTTGAACATAGGATGAACACACTCGCCCATGTGGTCTGTTATTTGGTAAGACCAAACAGCATTTCTAGGATGAACCACTGACACCACATGACAGGCGGAAGATCGCTTTAGAAACTCATCTTTACATGATAAAAAGGCAGAGAACAAATAAGTCTGCACTTAAGATCAAACTCAGCGTCTAAAATGAGCAGTTGTAAATGCATGTGGCAACACGAGCCTTATTACTATACAATTGACAAATTTTCTCACCTTGCTAGAGGTAGCACCCTCCGTATACATAGCTGCTGGAACCTGTGCTGTTGTTGCTCGCACCAGTCTCAGTTGTTTCTTGGTCAGTTGACTGAAAATTACTATGTTTATGTTGCCTGTAATTTTGCAGAAGATTCCAAAAGTAACAATTCATTAGGTTTTTCCTAACTTACCAATCACTTGTTGGTTTGAGTTCCAGTTGGTGTAAACATGTAATGTGTTAAGATATTCCAGGGTGAAATTGGTGGAGTTGTAAACTTGAAACTCCTCTGACTGTGCAGCTTTTCACTGCGTGGGCTTAAGTTCTGGTCTGGGTGAAGAACTTAATGTCAGGTCCTCCAGCTGAACTGCTGCTGTGTGTGCCGGTACCCAGATTATGTCTCGAGTCTTCCTTCACCAAAATAGCTGGACATTGCTCTACCGATCATACATGTGTGGCCTTGGTGGATTTATAAAAATAAGAAAACCCTGATGACTTTTGAAGGTTCTGTTGTTCTACCCGAGTCATTTTGAGGTATTAAAACACGATTATTTAAAACTAAATGAAGGATTTGTTTATGTCAACTAATTAAAACAAATACTTTATTTAGGCTTATATTTTTGTCATATTTTCATATTGGTTTATGTTCCTCAGTAAATCCATGCATGTGTGTATTTGTTGTGAATTGTTTTTGCTATGATCACGTAAACATTTAACGTAATAAACGTTTTGAAATAAATTGAATATACAGCATTCAGTATACAACAACATACCTGTGTTGCAGGCAATGTGTTGCCATCTATCAGAAGAGTTACATGCCACAGTTTCATCGCTCTCTCGTCTTCATGTCCACAATCAATACAGAACTCCATTGTCAACACCAAAGCACACACTCGCGCGCAAACGAACACATACACAGACACACGAACGTCTATGAAAGGCTTGCTGGTTTTGAACACATAATCAGTCCGACATTAGATGGTATCTGATAAAATTCAAAGAAATGCAAACCCCCCCCCCCCCCCCCCAAAAAAACAATGAAAACAAGCAACAACAAAAAACAACAAAAAACAACAACACCAAGGCAAGAAAACTGAACGCAAACCACACAATTCTAACCACATGCTATTAAAAATAATCACAGTACAGGAATGAGGCAAGGACTAATTCTTTGATATAGACTATCGTCTACATCCGAATTACTTTACTTAATGCTATCCGGCTGACAAGCTATTAAATACCATTTGAATAATTACTGATTCACCGACAATAGCAAAACACTTACACCAGTTTTCTTTAGAACTTGTGTTGTATGTAACAGCATGTTATTGTAACAACCAATTTTCTATCAGCCAAAATCATGAAAGAAACAAGGAACGTTAATTATTATTTATTAATTAATCAGTTTTTATGACACCGTGCGAACTGTTATCCAGCTTAAAGCCAATTTACTTGACGCTCATTAATACCAACTTTGTCAGTCTACAATCTTTCAGAAGTGAAATGTGTCGGCTATATGACAAAAACATTCCAATAACCATATTTTGTAGGTGTTAAGTACTGATAATAACAAACTTATTGTATTCGTTCTTATAAGATTGTTTTTTTTTGTATGCCAAGTTTGTTAAGAAATTTGTTTATTGTATATAAATTGGATTTAATAAATAAACTGATAATCGTTTTCAATTTGAAGTTTGCAATTTGTGCAGTAACGTCTGCATCTTGGTATGTTAGTGTGTCCTAGCTATTTTGATTGCATCTGAATATTTTTTCACAGTCAAATACATGTTTAAATACGATGAACGTTTCTACTCATTGTGAATTATTGTTCTTGCTATACCTGTTTGGGAATTACATATCAGCAATTCTTTGTTTTATTTGTTTAATATTTATGTCCATGGATGTTTGATTTTCCCATATTTTTTATTATTATTATTATTACCATTATTATTTTCTTTCTTTTATTACGTGTAAAACAGTAAAACAATTAGACTTCAGTTATACCAATTTATTCATCTTTCCAAGTTCGTCTACATTCTCCTATCAAATACACACACAGACCGCACTAAACAAATAAGAAAAAAAGACTATATGCCTTTTCAGTTAATTTTAACATTAAAAGTTTTGCTTTATTATCGAATTGAAGAAACCTGCTGTTCGGTCATTAGAATTAATCTGAAAAGAAGAAAGGGCAGTCAAGTAGTTAGTAATGTAAAATTTAATAATTAACGCAACTCCAGCTACATCACAACGATTCCTCACATCCGCTTCACTTTCCCATAGTATATTTTGTAAGGTGGGCAAAAACGATGTGTCAGCCAGATTCAAATAATTGACACAATTTTGACCAAGCGTAAACTAAACAAGAAATGTCTTTAAAAAAGACAAACAACGTCGGATTAAAAAAAAGGAAAAAAAAATAACACAAGGCTTAGTACTTGTACATAAATCTTACACAGATGACAAAAAAACTTAAAATGATTATTGTCAAAGATTAGTGGACAGCTATTTTGGCCAACTTTGTTAGAAAGTGATGTCTTCAAATTTCATTAAGGAGATTTATTACTTGTGTAATGACAGACAGAGGCAGGAAAAACTTGCAAGTCGTATCTTGTACATAAAGCACATGCTTTAGTCAACTTGCAAGATAACAACACAATGAAAAATTGTCTTTTTAAGATTTAATCAGATTGAAATATGGAAATCTAAACACAAACTGACTATTTTCTTTCCTCACAACTCAGGTGTGAAAAACACAACAAAACCAGTCAATAAACAAATAACAATATGAACAAAGTTTAAACAGTTTGAACAACCTAAAAATATAAAAAGATGTACCAATATAACATAAGCTTTTCTTAGACAATACAATATAACAGTTATCTTTCATTTGGACAAACTTAAGACGATGTGAATATCCTTCCTTGAGAAAAAAAACGTAAGCTAAAAAGGTAGAAAAAAGATAACAACCCACTATGTACAAAGGTGAAACAAAAATGAAAAAAATATTTACAAGAAATGAAACCTTAAAACCAACACTGCCGAAACATTAAATCAAGGAAACATTTTTATCAAATAATGAAAGTTTTACCGGAGCAAAATGTTTGCTACAAGAAAAGACCAATGAAGTGAAAATGTTAAGGTTTCCATATATACAAGAGTACACAAATATGATAATGATTAACGAATATTTGCTTCAACACTTTTTAGTGTATGTAATATCAAAAATGTAAATTTGAAATAGAAAAGAGAATAACAAATCCTTAACAAAATATAAACATGAACATAATGAACCTTTAGAATGTCTTAAATAAATAGCAAAGATTAGCCAGTATTAAAAGTATTCAAAAGTAGAAAAATATCCCCCAAAAACATTATAATATAAAAATGGCATTGTGTTCCCGACTTTCTAGCACCATTAAAAACTATCAACATCAAAAATATGCACATTTTGAAGAACAATACTCTGAAAAATATAGTGTATCAGGGCTAGAATTACAATTTTTTAGGGCAAGGCAAGTGTTGCCTTGGACAGGGCTAATATTTTTTGGGCACTAAGGCGAGTTGCAGGGGCACCAAGGCTACTTCAGTTTTTCATCGAGTTTTAATGTAATTTCATGTCCTCTTCATTTATGATGCATTTTCTTGCTGAAGCTCTGCTGTAGTCATGCTAGTAAAAGAAGCCTTGAAGGCAGGAATGGAATCAAAGGGACAGTTTTCTTTTTCTAGTCAACTGTCGCGGTGAACATGGTTAGTTAAACTTTCAGCAGTACAACTTGCCTTTATAAAAAAATAATACACCAGCTTATCAGTTTTTGCTTCTACCTGTTACCTGTGGAGAGTGTGCTGATTGAATCATTGAAAAAGTCCAGAGATGGAGTGGTGATTACAACAATTTGAAAATTATATATATATGTAAATAGTGGAAAGGAATGCAGTGACACATCTGGGTTTTTTTTTCAATCTTGTATTTGTCTATTTTAATCTGTTCTTGCAGCACCACAACCCATTTCAGTCAATTTTCTTCAAAGATCCTAAAGTCATAAAAGAATAATGTCAACAGTTACAACAGAAATTGTATTTATTTAAGAACTAATGTATTTCAGACAGAAAACTTAACATAAACATAGTATGATTTAGGATTATGATTGCACAAACACATGACTAATTGAAAAAAGTAATCTTAAATAGAAAGTACACTGCAGGGGCTGGGCTAACAGAAATAGCTATTTTGACTAGAAGAATGACCAAAAGTAAAATATAAACAAGTTACTGTTTGTCCTGTAAAATTGGTCATTCAGAAAATGTTCCACGTGGATTTACACCAGACTTAGTGTGGTTATCATAATTGCATAAATACATTTATAATTAAAAAAGCCATCCGCAGTGGATGGTGTAGTGACTTAAAGAAGTATTTCAACTAGTAAAATGACTGATTTTATTGAAACAGTTACTGTTTCCTTAAATTTGGTTATTATTCTAGTTAAAATAATACTTTCTAAAAAAATAATTCTACATGAACTAACATGGTATGATCAATGAAATAACGGAAGTGAAAAAGCCATCTTCAATGGATGGTGCAAAGACTAACAGAAAGTAATAACTAGAAGAATGTCAATTTTTATAACAACCTGAGCATGCATTCACTGTCCCTGATTTCAAAAGTAGCAACAATTGTCACTACACATAATTCACATCAAGTTCAGTCAGTCTCAGAATCTGACACCTCAACTAGTTCCATGCTCTGAGAACTAGTGGTCGCAGGATTGGGTTTTCTTCTTGGTCCATATGGCTGAACATTGGATCTTCTGGGTTGTGTGGAGGAGGATCGCCATCTGTTAACTTCTGCCTCTGGCTTGAAGTCTGCTGGCTCTGGTCCTTCAGAACAAATCCTGAGTAGGTGTTCTATGGTATAAGACCCAGGTTTAGAAGCCAGTCTCCAAAAATTCTCTTTATGTAAGAGAATTGGCGCTCAACATGAGCTGTGGCAATGGGGCAAACCAGGAGGATCCGGACAAGATGCAAAAAATTTCTGTATCGTTCCTCTTTCTCTAGCAACATTTTCTGCCACAAGGGATAGACATCTTCTTGTCTATGGTTGCGTGCAATGTCATATTTAATTCTAGTCCAGTCTCGTTCAATTTCATCGATGTGACACCCTTTGTCAAGAAGAAGAGCCTCAAAATGACTTGTCAGGAGGTTGACTTCCTTTACACCATATGTGGCTAAGGCTTGGGATTGAGTAGGCATGTTAGCTGGATCTTTTATGTCAGCAGCACATAGCACTTTATCTTCAGTGAAACTTGCAAAACGATCGGATACGCAGTTGATGAGCTTTTCAATCGTACTCCTGAATTGTTGTGAAAAGACTGGACTTGTTGCTCAGTAGTTTTCAACTGAATTCCATTGAAGCTGACCAAGCCTTCATCGTTGACAGCTGTCTCATGCAACACCCTCTTGCTTGTTTTCCCTGGGTGTTCAATCAATGTCATGAGATGGGCCTGTGCTACTTCAATGAAGCCTCTTACTGCCAAAAGGGGCAGTGTTTCATTCTGCAGTGACAGAGAGAGCTCAGCTAGGTCGTCTACCAGATCAACGTATGATGCCAAATACAATACAAACTGATGTGAGGTCATCAGCTTGGCATAACCCCTCATCTTGGCACGGTCTGCTGGTGGGATGTCCTTACGTAGCTCCGAACTATGCTCCTGGAACTGCGTGACGATGGAACGGTAATCACGCATGAGTGCAGACAGTGCCTTGCGGCGATGGTCAATCCAGCAGGTTCCTTGCGATCGTGATGGCTTGACTACATGCTCATCAAAGACCTCAGCTGTTCTCTTCAGCTCATTCCATCTCTTGACTGAGCGCCGGTACAATTAGTAAAGTTGCATCATAAGGTTGTCAATCTGAAAAATACAGACAAAGAAACACCTTAAGGCCAGGATCATTACAACAATCTTGCATGTAAATGTTGATTAAAAGTTTCTACATGTAGATAAAAGTTCTATTTTTTAAGAAAGATATCAAAGTCTTATTATGACAAAGCCATAGGGCAGGAGAGATAGATGTTTAGTAATCCCTTGGCAGTTGTATAATTATTCCTGACTATACACTCATCCCTAACCACCATGACTTTTTAATGACACAAATATTTCAGTATTAACCTTTCAATCAGTTTCAGTCCTGTGACCATGTTCCTGAAACTGCATTTATTGTTTACATTTTTCAGATTGTTTACATTCAAAATGCTTAGTGGGTCTTGTAAAGAGGCATTGCCAAAGGAGTATGACCAGACTCACCTCCTTTTCATAATAAGAATCCTTGAATGCCAGTTCAAGCCGGTGGGCTACACAGTGCATTTTAACAATCCATGGCATTGTTTCTTGCAATCGTATCAAGACGCCACTTTGCTTGCCAAAGTTCACTGAATCTCCATCAGCTGCTGTAGCTACACATGATCTTGATAAGTCAAGACTCAGGTCCTTAGTCTTGGTAGTAATGACATTGTAAATGCCCTCAGCAGTGGCTTGGCTGGGCTCAGCAATTCTGGAAGAGGAGTGAATAAAACAGTTAATCCAGCTTTTAATATTATTACAGAGGACTCGTCCTAACAGTATATACAAGCTCCAACAGAATAATTATTCCAAAAATGTGTATAACATAAAAAACATCAAATTTATACTCCAATGTTTATAAAAACGATGTCATGCTTTTTTAGCTCACCTGAGCACAACGTGCTCAAGGGGAGCTTTTGTGATACCGCTTCGTCCGTCGTCCGTCGTCCGTCGTTCGTCGTCAACATTTACCTTGTGAACACACTAGAGGCCACAATTTTTATCCAATCTTCATCAAACTTGGTCAGAATGTTTGTCTGCATGAAATCTTGGATGAGTTCATTATTGGGTCACCTGGGGTCAAAAAGTAGGTCACGAGGTCAAATTTTAGGAAAAACTTGTGAACACACTAGAGACCACATTTATAGCCCAATCTTCATCAAACTTGGTCAGAATGTTTGTCTACATGAAATCTCGGATGAGTTCGTAACTGGGTCACGTGGGGTCAAATAGTAGGTCACTAGGTCAAAACTTAGAAAAAGCTTGTGAACACACTAGAGGCCACATTTATAGCCCAATCTTCACCAAACTTGGTCAGAATATTTGTCTACATGAAATCTCGGATGAGTTCCTAACTGGGTCACGTGGGGTCAAAAAGTAGGTCACAAGGTCAAATCTTAGAAAAAGCATGTGAACACACTAGATGCCCTATTTACAGGCCAATCTTCATCCAACTTGGTCAGAATGTTTGTCTGCATGAAATCTCGGATGAGTTCGTAACTGGGTCACGTGGGTCAAAAAGTAGGTCACAAATCAAATCTTAGAAAAAGCTTGTGAAAACACTTTAAGAGGCTACATTATGGCCCAATCTTCACCAAACTTGACCATCATGTTTGCCAGTATGAAATCTTACATATGTTTTGAAGTGAGTCATGTGGATTCAGTAGATTACTTGGTAAAATTCTAGAAAATGTTATCAACCCAGTGGCCACACTAATGGTCCAATCTTCACCAAAGATTTCTAAAGTAAATAAGTCTTAATTACTTAATGCCAAATTTGAGCCTACGTAAAGCCTGTGTCATCAGGTGAGCGATTAAGGGCCATCATGGCCCTCTTGTTTATGTTATAACACAATTTTTGGAATAATTTGTCTGTTGGAGCTAGTTCATACTGTAATTACAAATCTTCTGTAGTCATATTTTGGTAAATTTTAACAGAATTTTTTTGTATTATTTAAGTGACCAGGCACCTTTAAGATTAAACTATTTTTATTTGATCAAATGTTTGTATTATTTTTTTTTGTCTCAGTTAGGTTTGATTTCTACAGTAGTCCATTATATAACTGTCAAAGATATATATACATACCCTTAGAATATATAGTAGAATTCAATCTGTAAATGTGATCAATTTAGTCTGCATTTGTTGTACTTTCACTTCACTTAAATCAGAAAGAAAAGCTTTTAGATGTTCATTGGTGATTTAACTGATATCAGTCTGTGGTAGAGGAAATAATCTAAATCTATGATTCATTTATTTGATTTTCTACTTACCCAAGAAGTTTAATCTTTGGCAGACCATTTGCTAGCAACTTGACACTTATAACTTCTTTTTCTGATACACTTTTATCAGTACTTCCATCGAAGAGAATGGAGCAGTAGAAGGGCAGCACTGCAAACAGCTGCTTAAGTTCATCTACCATGGTTTCCCCTATTTCATTAATGAATGTCCGGCAGGCCTTGTTATTGGCATAGGTTTCCCCAAGATTTACACCATGTTTCTTTTTGACGCTTATGAGGGTTTTAAAGTCAGTGAATGCCAGTTCAGAATAGGCTACAGTATAGGCCCAGTCGGACAGGTGACACATTCGAGTGAATGTCTCCTTGTCCATTTTCGTTAGGTGCCTGTAGATGGCTGGCGTTTCTGAAGGTGGTTTCATAGCTTGAACAGCATCTTGATGCATCTTGCTAGAATTGTGTGTACGAACCGTATCCTTTTTTACATTTGCTGTACCTTTGACAGTAGGCCTCCAAATCAAAGTGCATGTGTCCTTGATTGAGGTTACCTTGAGATTCGGCACCATCACTGTTATAGTAATATCTACAAATCCTGCACCATACCAATTTAACATACACACCATCTTCTTCATGCTCTAGCCATTCATATTCTTCTTTCCATGATAGTAGTGTCGCTAATCTGCACTTGTACGTCTTAGGGTTTGTTGACGCAGCAACAACTTCATGGTGGACAGTAGATGGAGTACTAGGCCCTGGCACTGGGTCGGGATGGCATCTTTCTTCTTCAGCCGGTTGAAGGGCATTTCATTTGACTTGGAGCTGAAAAAAGATTAAACAATATGACTTTACATACTACAAAATCACAGAAGCCCAATAGTATCATACATGTAGAATCTTTGATGCAAACAGCAAGCATCAATTCCACAACAAATAAATGGACCTTTTAATATTGGCTATTGACATTCCATTTTGATTCACTTTCATTTCCTATCAACTGTCCTATAGTTTATTTTGCAACTACGCTGAAATCACTGTATCAGAACATTTGTTTCATTATAAACATATATATCTTCATGAATTCTTATCATAAATAATAAAAATTACAAGAATCAAAACACGTGCGTGGACTGGCTTACACACCTCCTGAGAGAACCAATCAGCTGTGCAGAAGAATGACACCTCCATCTCCATGGCGATCTTCTCTCATTATAATATTCTGATGGGCAACACACGTGCACACTATGTTATAATTTATGTCTACATTGCAGCCATTCACATTCAAGGTACATGCACGTTGAGCGATGCCACCTTTTCATGGCATTTTTTATACAGTGCCGATTACGTATTATTCTGACTTCAAACAGACAAAATATTAAAGCTTTATTGTCCGGCATTCAATATAAGTCACGATGTTATTCAGCTTCTAAGTCTGGCGGGGCCAGGGAGAGAGCAGAACAGCTGGATGACATCACACTAAACGCCATGTAATCGACATGGCCTTTGACCCGCCCGCCATTTGCCTGCTGATTTGTATCACAATAGAACTAACGGTACCTGCGCTGATCTGTATGTTCAGTTTAACTTACCGAAAAAATGACGGAAGCTTTTGGCATTTCGATGCAGCATTCGCTATATCTGCCTGCTTTCTTTTTGTTACTCTTGTCTTTTCGTGACATTTCTTCAAAAATTAAAAGAAATGCTGGCGTCGAAGGTTCTTTTGACAGGAAATGCCGGGGATTACCGATGATCATCTGCTTATTAATCGGTACACATCGGAAGGCAGTTCCAATCATAAAATTTACCCAGTGACAAGGTAAATTTGCGCGGCAGTGTCGGTTTTCGTCACTTGATTTATCATTCATACTTACTCGACAACCTCCGGCAAGCATCGGAAGATAGTTCGTCAATATTGCGGCGACATTGTCACATAGTTATATTCGAGTCAATTTCGTAGACGAGGTGATCAACAATGTAACAATGCAAACCTAAATTTGTTTAATAACTGCAACAGTATTTGAGTCTTTTTAGGGCTTTTGGTGAAGCCAACCTTTGCGGGTAGAATGTTAAGAATTGCTTTTTCCACTTGTTCTTTTGACGTGAACTTCTCTTCAGTCTGAAGGATTTGTTGGAGCTGAGGAGGGAATAATGTGAAGTTGTTTATCTCAGTTTTTGCTGAATAGCCACAGAGCAGACCACACTGTTGTTGTTGTTACTTTCAGTGTACTCTGCATTGCATTTCGGACATTTTTTATTTTCCAGTTTTTTGTTGAAGCACTGTTTTCTTGAACATGACTGATACAAGTTTACAGAGCTAATTCCAATTATTTCTCCTTCTTCATCAAATGTTGGCAAACCCTTCGTATGTTGAACGGTATCAGCAGGTAGGAACTGAAATTAAAACAAGATTTGGACAAGAATGTTAAGAATGGGTTTTTGATAATAAAATTAAATAGAAAGAAGATTTACTTCATGACTTTAGATTTCTAAGTTTGACATTGACCTTTGCTTCTGACCGTTTGTCTACAACCTATCATTTAATGCTGGTTAAGTACGATTGGTGTACTTGGGTGTATATACATATTTGTTTTTCTTCGAAATTTTGATTTAAGAAGCTGTGTATTAAATGTTTTTTAATGTTCAGTAAGTACCAAGTTTATTAAGACATCAACATAAACTTTTAAAAATAAGTAGATTAAACTTGGTGGCAGCATCTTTGGTAAAGACAAATAAATGGTCGCAAATCAGTAATCATTGAGAGAATAAACAAGAGGGCCCAAAGGGCCCTGGGCCGCTCACCTGAGAAAAAGGTCAAAGGTCACAGTGGAGCCATTTACAAAGGACCACTAATGTTGTACATCAAATATCAAGGCTTTTGTAAATGTTTACAAGAAGATTTTCAAGATTTCCCTATATTACTCTATATAAATCAGATAAGCCCCCCTCCCCTCAGGGCAGGGTCCCATTTTATACTAGGGGCATAATTTGAACATTCTTTCTAGCAACCAATCAGAACCATTTCAACAATTTTGTTAGGGGACCAGGGATCATTCCTGTTGAGTTCGGTAAAATTTTCATAAGTGGTTCAAGAAAGGAAGTAGTTTGGGAAGTAGTTTTCCTTATATAATTCAATATAAAATTATGACCCATGGGGAGGGTTCAGATATGACCTCAGGGTCATAATTTGAACAACTTTGGTAGAGGACCTCTAGATGATGCTATATATCAAATATGAAAGCTCCGGGCTTTTTAGTTTCAGACAAGAAGATTTTATAAAAATGCATTTTTAAAAACCTATTTTTGACCCCTTGACCCATTTATGCAACCAATCAGAACCATTTGAATAATTTAGGTAGGGGACTACACAGGGATCATTTCTGTTGGGTTTGGTCAAATTCCCATTAGCGGTTCAAGAGAAGAAAGTCGTTTGAAGTTTTCCCTATATAATTCAATGTAAAATTGTGACCCCCAGGGCGGGGTCAATTGTAACCCCAAGGGCATAATTTTAACCACTTTAGTAAAAGACCTCTAGATGATGTTATATACCAAATATGAAAGCTGTGGGTCTTGTAGTTTCAGACAAGAAGATTTTTCAAAATTGCATTTTGAAAACCTCATTTTTGACCCCGTTATCTACTTACGTAACCAATCAGAACCATTTGAAAAATTTTAGTAGGGGACCACCAATGGATCATTTCTGTTGAGTTTGGTTGAGAATTGTTTAAAAATTGAAAAGTTTGATACTCTTTCCTCAGAACAATAGTTTGCTTCAAATCGGCAAAACAAAGGCCGAATAGTTGTACAGCACTTCATATACAGTTTGTACATTTCACCTTCACTTTAGCTGACATTCTCAGCCTTTATATGATGAGTATATAGTCAGTTGTCATCAAGCATAAATCTATTTGTCATTCCTTCAATATTGATCAGGCATGCCGACGAAATGATATCACTACTTTGGTACCAACCCTGATTTTTTTTTTGACTGCCATGAAAAGCAATTTTCATTTCTTTCCCTGTTCATCCTCATACATTCCACAAGATTGGTGGATCACTTCACCTCTCTAATTATTCCAACATACGGTTTTCTATTATAATCAACAATGACATAGTTGCTTTTACAATATGTTTTGCTTTCTTTTAACTGCTTATTTTAAGGTTTGTTCTTATTTCAATGGAAGTTCTTTCTATGCTGCTGTCATTTTCCTTTTCAGCGTTTCCTCTGTGTTCAGGTTCAATGTCAACTCTGACTTCACTGAGTGTAATTTCTGTGCTGCTGTCAGTTTCCTTTTCAAAACACTCTCTGTGTTCAGGCCTAATGTCAACTCTTACTTCACTGGGTGTACTGTCTGTGTTCCTGTCATTTTCTTTTTCAACACTCTCTCTGTGCTCAGGTTCAATGTCAACTGTGACTTCACTGGGTGTACCTTCTGTGCTGCAGTCAGTTTCCTTTTCAAAACTCTCTGTGTTCAGGCTCAATGTCAACTCTAATTCACTGGGTGTACTGTCTGTGTTTCTGTCATTTTCTTTTTCAACACGCTCTCTCTGTTCAGGCTCAATGTCAACTATTACTTCACTTGGTTTACCTTCTGTGTTCCTGTCATTTTCCTTTTCAACACTCTCTCTGTGCTCAGGTTCAATGTCAACTCTTTCTTCATTTTGTGTACCTTCTATGCTGCTGTCAGTTTCCTTTTCAACACTCTGTCTGTGCTCAGGTTCAATGTCAACTCTTACTTCACTGGGTGTACCTTCTGTGCTGCTGTCAGTTTCCTTTTTAACACTCTCTCTGTGTTCAGCTTCTATGTCTAAGGGACAGCAATATATCCCTGCGCTTCTTAAAGTTAAATCCATTATCTAATACAAAATTTTTTAGGGGTCCAAACTGAAAATGTCAGCAGACAGTACTAGTAAATAACAAGAAATGATGGATAGTTTCATTATAAGAATAAAGCAATTTCTATTTTGTCACAATGTTTTATAAACTCTGCTACATATGCATTAAAACGCATTATGAGCCGACACGAAAATGTAAAGGAAATTGAAGGTTGTAACAGTTGACAATCAAGTGTGACCTTGACCTTAAGCAGACAGTTGCATTGTATGTTCTGCAAGTCCTCTAATTGTTAATAACATTTGACTAGTTCTATGAAAATCATTCTAGAGGTTTAGATGACATGCAGCGGAGATAAAAGTTAATGACCTTGACATTGTGAACTTGACCTTGAGTAGACATGGATGACGCATATGTTCTGCATATCTCCTCACTGTGGTTAAAAATTTAGGCAAGTTTCATGAAAATCCTTTTAGGGGTATATGAAATATAGAGCAGACATAAATTTTGGGACAAACAGATGGACGAGATATGGTTACAGAAATATAGTGTATAAATTGGAACATTGTGAAGGCATCTATGTCATATGGACGTACAGTTAAACCCCTCTATTACGACCACCTCTGGGACTGGACAAAATTGGTCTTAATAGTTAGGTGGTCTTAATTTCGGGGTAGAAAAAGGTGCAAAACTGCTATAAGGGACACTGAAAATTGGTCTTATTATCAGGGTGGTCTTAATTTCCGGGTGGTCTTTATGAGGGTTTTTTCTGTATTTCTAGTTTTATAGTAAAGGGCCAGTGCCTCCGTGAAAAAATCACATGACCCAAACATGCTGACATTGTGCAAAACAAGGATTGGTAAAAATCACTTAGGTGAAATCCAACTAATACTTTAGCAGGAGAAGTATTGTCAAGGTTTGTGACAGACAGTCAGAACACAATTAGAGTCTCTCTATCCCACTCCATGGGCGGCAGGGAGAGACATAATTCCATCCAAAATCATCCTAATGAATATGGCACAAATATGCATAACCTAGCCTTGGTACCAATTATTACAGCGATTTTTTTTCAAAATTAACAATTTGGCATATGTACCCAAACATACAATAATTTAATCTTGATCAATTTTACATCATAATTTACCTTCAAGATCTAACTTGATTTCGTCAAGACTTTTTCCTTTGTAGAGGTGGATATTTCCTCTTTCTAACTCAATTAAAAGCTTACTCAGTTTTGCAACCTGGAAAGAGAAGTTTTTCTTTCTATTTCACTGTTTTCATACTTCTCTATGCTTTTCAAATGTTGTCAATACACCCCTACTTGATTAACAAGTTGGCGTTAAACTGTTTCTGAAGAGAATCCTATTTTTGATGATTGTGCATAATCAATAAGTATCTAATACCACAGAGCCACGATGGCCCATGTATCACTTGAGTTGCAGCGAAATATATATCATAAGTAAAGAAATAAAGATTTTAAGTAAAGAAAGTAGATCACGAGGCAAAGGTTATTAAAGACCACATCTGAAATTTAATTTGATAAACAACAACAACAACAATAGAACAACAACAGCACATAGAGCAGAATTATATACATCAAAATTTCAATATGTATCTCATAAAACAAACAAGTCAACGATAACACACAGTTTGAAAATAAATCCTTGCGAGGACTAAAAAAGTACAACTTCTTCAAATCATTCAAAATAAGGACTAAAGAAACAAGCATCTCATTAGAAGCTTGTTGACGACACTTGACAATGGTCTTAAAACAAACATGATCATCATGAACAGTTTGTGCTCGGGTGAGCTAAAATGTAAAGAAGCACCTAGAGGGATAAAAATCAATACGTCTTAAGAGTATGCAGTAATTGCATTGTATTAATTACCCTGGAATAACATATATAATGTCTTAGTGCTTAATTAGTATCACTTCCATAAAAAAAAAAAAAAATAACATCAACATCTCTTGGCAACCCAAGAAAGCTGAGGAGAGTAAGTTCACACTGTGGGTTCTAGGACGCTTACCTGAACCTTCAATGGCACTCATTCTCAAGGCAGTTCAAATCAAGTAGGACTTGAGCCAGTTTTTGACCTAATGTGATCAAGTTCCAAATTTGACCTAGAATTTTCGTCAAGAAAACATTCTGACCAATTTTCATTAAGAAGGCGGCAAAAATATTGCCTCTAGCATGTTAGCAAGATTTTTCTATGATTTGAGCTGGTGACATTGTTTCGCTAACAAGACCCAGTTTTGAACTTGACATTGATTTTATCAAGGCAAAGATTCTGCCTAAGTTTCATAAGGAATGGGCAACAATGTAGCCTCTACAGTTTAAATAAGGTGTTTCTCAGATTTCAGCTGGTGACCTGTTTTTTCACCTCAAATAAAATAGTTTCAAATTTAACTAAGTTTTCAGCAAGAAAAACATTCTGACCAAGTATCATTTAGATTGGGGCAAAATGTACATGTAGCCTAGAGTGTAAACAAGATTTTTCTAAAATTTTAACCAATGACCTAATTTCTGACCCACAATACATTATGACAGATGATGCACAGCCAACGACCACAAAAAAATCTCTTAAACTTTCAGATCATACAGATTTATGTGGTATTATAAATCGTCTCAAGAGACAAATTGAGCTGAAACTTAATGCACTGACCTGAACTGTGTCCTGTGGCAAACGGTAGAACTCCCGATGTACCCTTATGTCATGGCCCAGAAACCCAGCAAGCACATCCAACTCATTGTCTTTTATGTTCAGCATTTGTGCAATTACAGCAATATGCTTCCTGAAGAAAGTTGAATTGAGCAACTCTGGCTGTTTAGCGCCACCATTGTTAGCACACTTTCTTATTACATCAGTGGCTCTAACCGGAAATTGTGTATCTCCAGGTCTTGCAAACATGTATAGGTTGTCTTCATTTACATTTCCTACAGACAGGTTCTTCACCAGAAAGTCAAGTTGTCGCCTTTAATTTTCAGGAAGCAAAACAGCAACACGACTTCCTTTCTTCCTCAAATTTCAACTCTATCTACAACCTCTGCCAACTTTTTTTCTGAAGGCGATAGGGATAGAAGAAACTCTTCCTGAATGTTTTTGCCCCATTGGATACCATCCAGATATTGCTGGACTTCTAGCCTTTCTGCCTCGCCAGCATTAATAATAATAGTAATAGCATTACTAGAGATGTTGTTGGTACATTCACTTTCTATTAATGTAAGAAAGTTTTCTGCGTCTTCCCTGCCAGCAGACATGTTGATCAGACATTCCGACTTTTTTATTCTCGCACATTTTTAATTGGTGTCCAATTTTCAGGGCAAGTGATGGATTAGCAAACTGATGTGTAGTTTCATTGTAGCCGCACAATATTCTTGTTGAGTGGATAGCTAACTTGAACATGCAAGGGTCAATTACATCATTCAGAGAATTAATTTTTGGATTTTCTTTCTTGGCTACTATAAGAAACCTTGCAAGTTCCCTCATTTTTTTGCTCATAAAATTAGCCATATGTGGATGCTGTCCATTTTTTGATAAATATTTTCTCCTATTTTAACAATTATATGGTCATTCCTGGCACATATGGTGATTTCGTCGTTGGATCATCCTTTTTATTACATTTTTTTCAGGCCTTGACTGGTAGCAACTTCTGAAGGGAGCAGAAGCTTGAATGCAGCTTGGACTTTTGAGTATTTTGTTTCATTCTTTTTTAATTGACAGGACTTTCTATGGCGCCAAAGGTTGTCTTTTAGAAAAAATCCTAGACAATCTTCACAAGGAAGATTATCACCAATACAAACATCTTTCTTTCTAGCACAGGTTACCAATATACCCTTTCGTGTACTTAAGTCATCTAAGTTGTGTTGACAATCTCCCGCATTTCTTAGTCTTTTGGAATATATTTGGTTCAAATTTCACTCTAACACATTTCATATTTACAGACAGAATTTGACCTTGACCTTGCATGCCTTGTCGCTGGGTAATTCTTGGCTAGGTAAAATAAACAAACCTGGCATGGACTGGCCAGCATCATCATTGTCCACACCTAGCGCTGTACTGAGAAGGGGTGAATTCCCAGGATACAGGGCACCAGATTTTGGGAACAGCTAGAGACCAGTGAAGCCAACTGCTCTGTCGTGTCCATTTCTTCCTCCTGCTCTTTCTTCACCTGGGAATTTTAATCAATGAAAGCAATAAAAGAAGAAATCATATAAAAATATGTTTAAAACTATGTACCATGAGTTTATGCTTAAAAATCAATCAATAGACAAGATATTAGTATCTTTATAGGATATCACAATTAAGTTTATAAATAGTTGGCCATTTAAGGAAAACTCTTATTCAACAGAAGTGAGGCCTTAAAAAATTACACTACTACTTGTAATGCTACTTTATTATTAGGAAAATAGTTTCCTTCTCAATCAGGTATATACGCCATACAACCGTACTTTACCCACTCCCTTCAATATTTAATGAAAACTATTGTTACAAACTATTTATCATCAATCTCATCTCATACCATGAAAATTGTCCTTGAAGCCGGCATGTTTTCAGCAGCTGGCTCCTCTGTGATAACAAGACCCACAGGAGATATTAACATTTAACAAATTGTAAAGGAAATATCACATCTTTTGGTTGAAAGGTCAGGCCTGGATTGTGCCTAAGTTCTTTACTTAGAAAACATTTTTCTAAATATAGGCTAAAAAAACACTGAAAGTGAACAACAAATCTATGTATTAATTTCAACCTAACACATGTACCTCTAAAATCTATGCATGTGTGTGATTTAACAATAGCAATTGTTATTTAATGGAAATGGGTATTTTAGAATGAACATGTATATGATTAGCCATTTTGAAAAGACTCTGAAAATTGTTTAGTTTTGCATTATAATGGTTGGTATGATAGACCAGACTAAATCAAATGTCCCCAACAAATATCCTGGCTCCTCTGTATATAAGGAAATTGGGAAGTTGTCATGAACCAAAAGAAACTGAAAAATGTACATTAACAGCAATAACTCTTCTTTTTGAATAATAAGTTATTGTAAAATATGGGAGATAAACAGGCAATTTATATCATAACAAGTGATTTGTCATTTAAAGACTGGGTGATTCACTTATTTCTTGTGTCGGGAGTAAAAAAACCAAGTTTATATAAACAACAAGAGGCAACATTATCCTCCCCATTATTTAAAAAAGGATTTTTCTATGGTTTTGGGTCATAAAGAATTTCGAGCACAATTCAACAGCTATGTTAACATAAAATTCAGACAAGCTCATCTTCAGAAAGTGCTTCCTTGCTTTGTGATAATGAACAAATACCATATATAACATTGGCAGAAAAGACCCCTGTGATAAAATAATAACATAAACACACAGTCTCTACATCTGGCACACACCTACTTATAGAGGTACACACTATTGGAACAATACACCAATATTTAGAGGCACAAATGAACACGCATGATTCACTCATATACCTATAGAGAGAGGTACACACTTTATAATGGAACCATACAACAACATTCTTTAACAAGTTTAACTTAGTGAAATATTGTGCCCACACACATTTTCTTATTTTGAACCTAGTGACCGACATGACCAAGATTAAAACCTGACCTAGATTTTATAGGGAGCCACTTGCGGAAAAAGTTTAATGAAAATTGAACTTAAACTGTGGCTTCTATTGTGTTCACAAGGTAAATGTTGTTGATGCATGAAAACAGACGACAGATGGATCACAGTAGCTTACTTTGAGCACTTTGTGCTACAGTAGGCAAACCAAATGTCTGAAAATTAAAGCACTAGTTTTTAGTACAAACAGTGTTAGGTTCACAAACAGCTAGACAGAAACCTACACACTGAGGTATTGTTAGGTTCACACACAGCTAGATAGAAACCTACAAACTGAGGTATTGCTTATTTGAAGTATGACTTTAGTACAAACAGTATGAGGTTTGCAATGTTCAAACACACTGAGGTAATAATTAAATATACAGTGTTGAGTTCTTCCATTTTTTTCTATTTAATCTTTATACTTGTGTCATGGAAACTGGTATATATGGGTTTCTCTGGATTTTGCATCATGCGATGACTTAATAACTAGTGCTATGAATAGAACTTTTTGACCATCAAATGTTCTTTACATCACATAATGCTCAGAATAAACACAAACCTTTTATTCCTGGGTCCATATACTTCCATTTAAGGGAAATATCACATCAACTCCCTGTTGAATAAAAGTATAAAACCAAAAATCACTTAAATTCACTCAAAATATCACTTCAACTCCCTGTTGAATAAAAGTGTTAAAACACTCTTAAATATCACATCAACTTCCTATTGAAATACATGTTTAAGTATAAAAATATAAACAAATTTAAACATTTTGACAAATACCATAGCAAATAGCATTGCACTCAGATCTACAAGACTAGTATATATGTAAAATATAAGTTAATGGTTACATGTAGACCAAAAATACTTTAAATTAAATAGGACCTAGACCTACATCTTTTCAACTACTACTTTTTTGTTAGAAACAACAACAACAAACAAACAAAAAGACACAAAAAAACATGAAACTGCATGTTAGTGCACAGAAACTTTAAACACTGCAAATCAAAATTACATTGTTGAACTCCTTGTAGTTACAGTCATTACTGTCTTTTCTTCCATATTTTGCAGAGCATTTCTAAGCATAGCTACAGTGGTTGAAACATCCTTACATGTAATAATGTAACTACAAGGAATGACAACACCTCCACCAGTCTCATGCGGTGCTGGCCAAGGTGGAAAACTTGGCTGTGGCTCTCCTGTGACCTCTGCGTATATGGAATCGCTTTTGTCCAGCATCTCACGGAAGCATCCTCCTAAGCCTCGTGGAACATGGCCTTTAGGTAGACCAGCAATGTCAACCAGTTTAAGCTTACGAGTTTTGTCAGTTTCTACCTGATGAATTTCACTTTCATACTTTTTCAATTCAGGAAGCCAAACCAAGCAAGCATTTTGTCATGGATATTACAATACTCCATATCTACAATTAATAACGGGACATTGTCAATAACTGGAGGTCGTATTTTTTGTAGACGTGGTAACCTTTTACAACTGACTGGCCTACAACTACTTCACTAGCACTTTCTCTAGCTAGGAGAACTTGCGATTCATTTGGCACCTGAAAATAATTATAATTATATTTAAAGATTTTCTCATAATGGAACTACAGTACATGGAGTATGTATAAACTAAGAAAATAAAGTAGTGTATAAGATTGTCTAAACTGACTGTCAAAAATGATTCTGTCAGAATTTATTGCAAATTATCTGTTTCATATACTGAATAAAGTATTTTCTGTCTTGACATTAAATGAATCACTTATACGTCTTTTGAAAATGATAGAAACATATAGAATAATATTTGTATTTAATAGATTTCCCTTTGTGGTGTGCTTACAATCTGGACAGCAGAAAGGATTATCACTTTCGATGTCAACTTTATTTACACAACAGTCTGTGTGAAGTCACTTATTACAAAAGTCACAGTTCACCCATGTTCTTCCAAGGCCTAGTTCCTGATCCTCTTTCCAAGTCATGTCACACCCTTCACATTTTACATTATCATCATCTTCCACAGCCTTTTCGCTGCTTGTACTGGCACCATCAGTTGGTAAACGAGATTTTGCAGATGATTTAGATTTTGGATAGGTTTTGCCGGAGCTACATTTTCTTTTACTGGTACTACTGTTTTTAGAGCTTGATTCAGCAGCAGCTAAGAATTTCTGTTTTGCTTTCTTTTCTTTTTGTGCTTGAACTTCTGACCTTTGACAGTTCATGTATGGCCATTTTTCGAAGACTTTCGACTGATGTAAGGTGGTGTGGAAGCTCATTTATGAGCCTTTTTGGTTGCATCTTCGTTGTCCTTGTTGTCCAATACCATGGAATCTATAAGTACTGGAGACACAATGGAAGCATAAGAGTCCTCTACAGGTTGGTCTGAAGATTCTAAAGCTGGGTTACTTTCATTTAATGCTGCATAAGCCAGAATTTCCAATCCTGAAAGTGAACCATCAGGTGTGCTTTCAACAGGTTCTGTTCCAGTAGATGCTTCTGAAGATCGACCTTCACTGGTGTGGCACAGTTTTTTTGTAAACATCAAAACATGGAGACTGTCCAACAACATTGTTCCCCTCTTCCATACGTGTTTTATATTTCTTATGGGTGTAGCTAATGCCTTTTCAAGGGCACGTAAAGCACTTTGAGCTTCCAGCTCTTCTTTTTTTCTGCTGTGTTTTCCCTGCTTCCTCTTATGTGGATGTAGGTTAATAATAGAACAAGTAAACGCGGATAATTATTTTATGCATCTTATTTAATTATTTATAATTTATCATTATTCTCGTAACAATTAAAGTTTCATTCCTGTTCGTAGTGAATTCAAACATTTCAGTCATTGTTTTAAGCTTCCCAGATGACGATTATTGATTATTATATTTTTTTGATCGTATGGTATTTTCTTACCAGCCTAGACAAAATCCTGGCATAATCAGGAGTGAAAGTTTATTTTCCGAGAACAGAGACAGTCAAAAACGAAAATGATGACGGTATATTTAATTTATGATTTTTTTTTTTACCTTTATGCCTTAAACAAGAGCACCGCAGAGTGGGTGCCAACGCTCGTCTGTTTTTAAGTTCGAAAAAGGGGAATAACTCAAAAATAAGTAAAGCCAGAGTTATGTGACCTTGTATAAATATGTGTACTATTCCTAGGAACATGTGTACCAAGTTTCATGTAAAAATGTTGAACGATTTTTGAGTTATGAGGTAAGGTTAAAATTTTTGGACGCCGACGACGCCGACGACGCCAAGGCTATCACAATAACTCGACTTTTTTCCTTCGAAAAACAGACGAGCTAAAAAGGTTAGGGTCGGCGAGGAAAAAATAGGGTCGGTCGGGTTACCGGAAACACAGGTATTTTTTTGGGACCTAATGGTTTTTAGGCAAGACTTTTTCCAATTTGTAATATATATTTATGTAGCACATTTCGTGTGCTACATAAACACACAAATATATACACACATTAAGAAAAACATACCACTGTCTGATTCCATTTCCTGGTCTTTATAAGTTGAGGGTCTGTCCAGAGGCTGCAGGTTACCGAGACTGGCTTTAGAATGAGCACTTCGGACCATTGGTGGCTGCATAGTGATAGGTAACATCTCTGCTTCTGAAATAGAACAGCTCAACTATACCATCTGGAAGATGTATTCAATCTTTAACATCATGCAAATGCGGTCATATTTAATGTAAATGGCCTGTAGCTGGCAGGGCTTTATCTCCTTATATATCTTCCTCTGGTCAATGGTACCATTCAAACTGGGAAATAGTGTTATTTTCCCCAGTCAACTGAAAAAATCCAACTAGGCAAAAAACAACTGACTTTATGAGGCAAAAACGAGTTACTGGTGACTACATTTGTAAGACTAGCCTCCATTACTTAATGGTGAAAGGGAATTGACCTGAGGGCCATAACTGAAACAACTTAGTAAGGGTCAACAAGAAGATGACACTAAATACACAATATCAAAACTCTGGGTCTTCCGGCTTTAGACATATCTATGTTCAAGCATGTGATCAGTCTGGCAGGGTCAATTTTAAACATGGCACCAGGTTTTAAAATAACTTGGCAGAGGTCCATGAAAGTAAATACATACAAATCATAAAAGCTCTAAACTTTATGATTAAAGGACAAGAATTTTTTCCAACTTTGAATTTGTAGCACATTTTGTGTGCTACATAAACACACACATATATACACACATTAAGAAAAACATACCACAGTCTGATTCCATTTCCTCGTCTTCATAAGTTGAGGGTCTGTCCAGAGGCTGCAGGTCACCGAGACTGGCTTTAGAATGAGCACTCCTGGCCATTGGTGGCTGCATAGTGATAGGTGATATCTCTACTTCTGAAATAGAACAGCTCAACTATACTATCTGGAAGATGTATTCAATCTTTTAACATCATGCAAATGTGGTCAGCTTTAATATGAATGGGCTGTAGCTGGCAGGGCTTTATCTCCTTATATATCTACCTCTGGTAAACCTTACCATTTACAAAAGGAAATAGTGTTTTTTCCCCAATCAATTGAAAATATCCCACTAGGCTAAAAAAACACTTATTTTATGAAGCAAAAACTGAGTTACTGGTGACTGCATTTGTAAGACTAGCCTCCATTACTTAATGGTGAAAGGGAATTGACCTTTGGGCTAAACTGAAACAACTTAGTAAAGGTCAACAAGATGATGACACTAAATACACAATATCAAAACTCTGGGCCTTCCGGCTTTAGACAATCTATGTTCAAGCATGTGATAAGTCTGGCCGGGTCAATTTTAAACATGGCACCAGCCCAGGTTTTAAAATAACTTGGCAGAGGTCCATGTAGAAATAATACTTGCCAAATATCAGAACTGTAGACTTTATGGTTGAAGGACAATATTTGTTTTCCAACTTGAAATATGTAGCACATTTTGGTGTGCTACATAAACACACACATATATACACACATTAAGAAAAACAGACCTCTGTCTGATTCCATTTCCTAGTCCCCATAAGTTGGGGGTCTGTCCAGAGGCTGCTGGTCACCGACACTGGCTTTAGAATGACCACTACTGGCCATTGGATGCTGCATATTGACTGGAGATGTTTCTGCTTTCGAAAGAGAACAGCTTGTGTATATTATGTGAAAGATATAAATAGCGCCATAGGTTATGATAAGAATAAGTAAGCATCCAGTCAAGAGCTATCACTGAATTTGATGAATATCCCCACCTTAATGCTATGTTACATGCAATAGAGCTTAGCTAAGAGCAACTAGAACAAACAGATCATAAATTAATTTTAAAGTAGTCAAACTAGTTCAATGGCAATCAGAAGCTCTTAATACAAAATTAGTACTTGCTGCAAAAACTCACTTATAGAAAGTTGTCTCTGAAATCCATACAAACCATTTAAGTGGGTATTTGTACAGAAATAATTAACAAGTGCACAGCTCAAACTATAGCAAACTTCAATTTTCTTGCACAATGCAGGGTTCAAATTTAGCGGTCGCTAACTGCGAGTCAAATTCAGAAAATGCGAGTAGAATTTCTTGCCCACTCGATATTTTTTGCGAGTCACTTTTTTCAAGTTCAAAACTTAGTTATTTAAAAAAAGCTCGGTAAGTTAACAAAAACCTCAAACAATTGACTTTTGAATTATGCGCATATATAATTCGATCCCGCATCTGTCCCGTGTTTTCGTAAAACCTGCTTGCACTTTTGACGTCATAATCCCAGAATACTAAGAATGTATGTTGACAAATCATGTAGATTTTTTAGACGATGGCGACATCGCTATTTTAATATCAAAGTCAGATTTGCCGAAATTTACGATGATCATAGAGCGATATGCTCTGCCATTTAGAGCTGCAAGCCATGTGATGAATGCTTGTTTATTCAATTAAAGTATGTTTATTTAATTAAAGTATATAAACACATGTAAAGAGTATTCCGAACGCCCGAAGTAAAAAGTGATTATCGGTCTGGTTCTGATCAAGTAACTGTTTCTATTAGCAGCAGTCAAACTCAATGACGTGAATAGCTCCGCCCATTATGCAAATTAACGGATACCTTCGGCAGCTTTCACTAACTGTGATGGCTTACTAGAAAACAAAAATGCTAAATAATCAAAATTGATATTTTATTCATTTCGTTCAAATATGTTTTATTTATCAGCTAAAATTAAAAGATGCATCTTAAAGTTTTAAATTCGTAACAGAAAAAAATACATTTTTCACACATCGTCTTAAAATCGTGGGAAACAGGTGCCCGTTTACTTCCTGTCAATTGTAATGAAAGTGAAAGTAGAACTGTTGGACAAAATAAAATCGCTGTCAGTGTACAGAACAGTAATGTTCTATCATATACCTTTTTATTGTTATGCCATTTATTTAAAAGGACGATTATTGACCATGCGGTATACAGTTTAAAACTGAGTTTTACTGTCATTGAAGTCTTTACTAAAGCTGGCATTATGATTTGTTGTTGGTCCCAGATTTAAGTGAGGAATAATGGTCTCTTACATTGTTGACCATTAATAAACACAACATCCATCACATGAGTTTTAATTTTAACTAGTTTAAATCAAAATAATATTGAAAGCCATGTGATTTAAAGATTTTTTAAAAAAGCAAGTAGATTTGACAATTTAGCAAGTAAGTTTTTAGGCCACTTGCTTTTTTTAGCAAGTGGCAAAAAAAGTTAAATTTGAACCCTGCAATGACAGATGCCTCAGACTTTACAGTAACTAAGTATTTTTCTTTGAAAAACAGACAAGCTTAAAACGAAAATAACAAAAAACATGCAAAATCCAACTGGAAATAATTTTCTAAACAATCTTCCCGAAGTTTGGAAATTTATGCTGGACATCAGGAAGTCATGCAGGTAAATAGTTCTGCCAGACAGAAAAAACATTTGCCCTTCCAAAATGAATGCAAGTCTTGCATTGCATTCAAAAGCAATTGGGATCGTATTTGTCTTACAAAATTTAATGTTGAATTTGACAGATAATAACTAGAACAGAAGTAGTAGTGTCACATGTTAGCATTGGATAAATACCGTTCTTCACATGCTAACAATGCCAAATTTGACTTGGTATCCAAGCAGACAAGGACTTGGAAACACATTTTTAGGACATTTTTTCTGTAACTGGACATTTTTATTCACGGACATGTCAGATGGTCGAGCATATTTCAGGAGGACTGATCGAATTATAATAAAATAAAATTATAAAAAACAGTATGTGTCTATAATAATAATAATAATAATAAAGGTTGGAAAATGATTCGAGGATCAATCACCCAGTGTGCAGTGTATATGGTGTCCATAATCTGTTTCAAAGTGTCAAATATAAAATAAATACAGTATAAAATGCATTTTATTCCTGTGTGACAAAAGTTTCAACATAATTTTGTTGAAGTTTACTTTAGACTGGCATTTCTGTTCATCAGACATTTTGTTCTTATTTAAACTTAACAGTTTATAATCAAAAGCATTGTCTAATTGTCAAAGCTGACAGGACAACTTTACTACACCACTGCTTTACAGTATCCATTTTCATTGGCAAAATGTATTAAAATGATACATTAGAAATGCATGAATACTGTTAAATAAATTGTTCATAAGTTTTAATATGAAATAAGGCACTGCCTTAGACGGGCTCTAGGTATGTTATCAACTGCAGGCAAAATTAATTTTATATGACATACTATGGCTATGACTACGGCCATTTAGATCATTAAGGTGCATCACAAGTTAGGTTAAGGCAATGCAAAGCAAATTTAATATTTTCATGTTTGAGAAAACTTTGGACAGATTCATTTTTCAGTGCCCTCCTAACAAAGCACATCTTGCGGGACACAAATAAAGTGAAACAACATGTCACCAGCAAATTATATGCCTGTAAGAAGAGGGGCAGTGGTAAAGTGATCACTGTTTAAGGATGGTCAGTGTACAGTGTACTGCAAACTTGCTATATTTAAAAAACAAACAAAAAATCAACACACTTGTATAAATATGATTTAACAGTAATAAGGACATTTTTTAGAAGATGAACTGAAATAAAAACTAACTTAAAAGTATAATAAGAAATGTGTCCATGGGACACCAATGCCCCCACCAGCACAATATCCGCTGTATATTCGAAAATAAGAAAGTAGATCAGTAGGGCAAGGGCAGCTATCAAATGTTAACAATTTGCTATATTGTCACTGGCGGGGGCAATAAAACTGATTCAACTGTTTGGGGCATAAAAACTGGTTCAACAATTTTAACATATCCACATACCAGGTGGTGCATACAGAATCTCTGGTCTAGCATTTTTCTACAAATAAATGGAGCTATGACAAACGCTGCAAAATCAAGATGATTGTCAAGCATATTTTCCTTAACCTTTTTCCTCTACATTACAGAGCTAAGTTATCAAAAACAGGAACTAATGCTAAAGGCATCTTAAGTTAAAAGTAAACCTGTTCAGTAATTTAGTACCGTAATTGACTGGGTATTAGACGCGTTTTTTTCCCTCAGATTCTGATGCAAAAAAAATGCCTGCGTATAATAACCAGTAACATTTTTTAAAATTTTTTTCTGATGTCGATTTCAAGCTGAGAGTTTGTTTAGATTTATGTAGAAAGGGATGTTACTCGCGTCATATTGATCGATTATATACGGGTTAAAACGGCAGTTGAAGATCGGTATACGGTATATCGTAATACTTTTATAATTTTAACAAAAATATTTTTCGATTAAATATATTTCGATTAAAGTTATTCAATATTATTTTCAATAATAAATTGAATTGAACAATAATTAAACTTGCTTATAAGAAAGCAAAGTTGGGCACTGTCAAAATATTTTTTGTCAGTTGTATGATAAGGTGTGAAAAACTCGCATTGCCTTTTGTTCTGTTTAACATACCAATACTACAAATTGATGCAATAATGGTCTTGTTTTTTCCACACATTTACGCGAACTTTATTCTTTTCTGTAGGTGTTGATATTTTGAGAACAAACCTGCACAATATTTAATAAGGTTTACAGTATGCATAACTTAACTTCATTCTCGACAGGTTATCGTTTACGATATACTGTCAAAAAGAAATCTTACATATTTTCATAAAAGGCACCTTCTAGTGCTACCCAGAAACAAATGGTCACAATCAGTTCTTTTAAGTGCCTTTCCTAACATAAAACAAATTAAAATGAAACACATTTTGCATTTTCATTGTATGGTTTTAAAGATAACCATCGCCATTTTCACGAAAAAAATATTTTTCGTCACTGTCAACAAACATGGTGGCCGAAATTGACGGACGTTTTTTTACATATTTTCTATGCGTCTTTTAACCAAAAACATAGATTAAAAGGTAATATGCATACAAATTTACGTAACAAGTGATTTCATTGGTTATTTCTCAAACAATAGCTGCATGATGCAATTTCAATGGCCATGGTTTCAAATATTATGAGAGGGGTGGAAGTACATGTAAATACTGTTTAAAAATGTATTTAGAAATTTCAATATCTTTTTTTGAAAAATCTAGACTGCTTCATGCTTTAATACTCTATACACAAAAACAATTGTGTCTGCTGTAAGATAAGGGAATAAACACAGTCCATTAGAAAAGCTAGTCCTTCACAACCTTGGGAAATGTACTTTCCCTGTGTGAAATTTAGTCATCCCAGGAGAACAGACAACCGTTAGTTTCCATCCCTGTAAATGCCATTCCCCTTAAAATGGGGAAGGTGGAGAGACAGTAATATAACATACCTTTCTCCAGAAGGAATTTGCATCGCCATAGTCATATCGTATTTCATTCCCTTGACTAATATCTTTCACAGCATATACTGCCAGTACAGTTTTTCCATCAATTACTTGAAGTTTCACTTTAGCGTTCGGTTTCTTGTGGTCATCATTAATGTATTTGCCCACACCAAAGGAATGTGTACCATCCACGCTGAAATGCATTATAATTTGTGTCGCTATTTATTATTGAAAAAAAAAATATGTCGGACATGTAACTAAATCAATGTTCGAAACAGTGGCAAGTACATGTAGCAAATCTGCTACTTTAAAGCTACCTGCCTCCAGAATCCAAAAGCAAGACCTTGCTCACTCTTAATATTAAGAAAGGCATCAGCAGGAAATCTGAAAAAAATCAATAAATACCCCAATTTTAACACAGAGATGATAAGCATCTGCGATCGAGTCATGTTTGCATGAAAATCAAACCAGACTGGCCCCCTTTGTCACGATCCTAGATTGAACACGGTAAAAGTCATAATACGACAGACTTTCGTAAAAGATGCATAGGTCAAATAGTCTTAGAATGTTTCAGATATATCAGAACACGAACAACAGAAAAATCTCTGTATATATTGTATTTATTCACCCGTCACTTCTTTCGCTTGAATCTATTTTTATAGTGACTTTCGTGTGATAAAACCACAAAGGCAAACAAGAGGCCCATGAGGCCTATACTCTACTGGCATGGCTCTTGTGGTCATTTTCAATCCAGAGCATGTATGTATGAGTAATAAGCAACAAATATATTGTTCACTTTTTGTGTTTGTGTTAGCTGAAAACGCTGCATGTTCAACATCTGAGGACAGAAAGTTTTGTAAGCTGATTAGTTGCATGAACTATTTTAACATGTGCCAAGTAAAGGTCATCTAAAGGAAAAATTTATTTGCTTTCAAAACTGCACTCATGGTCAAAATCTTTTAAAATAAAAAAGGTCAAAAGGGGTAGGGCCAGCTTTTGCTCAAGGGGCATAATTTCTAGACGGTCATCATATGATGCTCCACAACAAATATCAAAGGTATGGGCCTTGTGGTTTGAAAGTAGAAGATTTTAAAAACATTTCTTAAATAAGTCTTTAGGTAACTTGTGACAACCGGGGCAGTGCCAGTTTTGACCCCAGGGGCATAATTTGAACAAACATGGTAGCGGACCACTAAATTAAGCCTTGTTCAAAATAGCAAGAATCTGCATAGCTGTTTTATACAAAAAGTTTTTAACATTTCCCAATTAAAGTATACTAAACCTGTGAACCCGGGGGCGTGGCCAGTAATGACCCCAGGTGCATACACATGTAATTTGAACAAACATTTACAAGCAATTTTGACTTTACATGTAAACTTGGCTAAATATAGACTTCACTCATGTAGACTTGGCTAAAAATAGACTTAGCTAAATATATAGCATTTTTTATACTTTCAAGGCCCATAGGCATGGGGGGATCTCCCTGGTTTTCGAAAGGAACCAAGCTCTAATGGATATCTTAATACTGTACAAGTTTCATCGAGACACAATCAAAACTGAAGACCGTATAGTATTCACAAGCACGGATGCACATACTACGTACACATTACTATCGCATAAGCTCTTCTGGCCTTTGGCCAGTAGATCTAAAAACTGCTTGATAGTGCATACATTCTACACAATACTACTATTATAGTGTCTTGATTATAACTGGAATACATACATGTATATACAAAGCAAGCATGATCTTACGCTGTGGGGATCGTATTGGGCTTTAATCATTGGAATCCTTTAGCTCTGGATTCCAGCAGTTATTTGTTATATAAGATGAACAGATTATGGTTTTGACATATTCTGAAACAAGTTGCGCAGAAACCAACTTCCAAGATCAGTTGGTACAGGATAAGGAAAGTTGTCCTTTTTTGTATATTCAGCATCCGTACATGTCATATATACGACTGGATGAAGGGGTGTCTAAACCTGCCTCAAAATTTTCAAAATAAAAGATAGATGATCTGAGGTTATTTAAGCTATTGAAAGGGGATTTCTTGCATACTGGACGTGTGTTTCCAGTCATGTTGCCAGTGCTGGAAAAACCCATCTTACAACCCCATATAAGATGAGTCACATAACGTACCCGTTCTTTTTCTCTTTTATTGTATGGTTTATGAAAAGTACATTATGCAATTTCAATAAAGTTCAATCAAAATTGGGCATGTTGTGTGGCCGTTAATGCTTTTTATTACGGGCGTGCCCTCGGGTCAGATTTACTATCCATACTGAAAACACTGATAGATTCTTATAATCTCACCTAGATCTGCACCATATGTAACAGGATCTAGGAAATACCCTACAGCATTATTTATACAGAATGTAAGAGTCTATCTTGGCTGAAAAAAGTTAAATGCAAGACTTACCAGAACTTTTTCCCATCTTTCTTGTAAAAATACCAGTAACAGCCTGGTTGTGAATTTCTTTCCAGTCGCTTTAAACCCTCCTCTTCACTGATGTGTTCCCCAGAGTAGACACATATAAAAGTTCCTTTCTTGATGTTTGATTTTGTGTAAACCCCATAACCTTTAAAAAAAGTAACAATGAAATATCATCAAAGGACCTCACATTTGTGTTTGCAAATCCCAGAATTCATAAACTCAAGTACCCATTAACAACAACGTAATCAAATACTGGCCTATAATTTAGTTAGAAAGCTTCATCTAGGAATGATTTTGATGTTTTTTGATTGTGAAATGCTTTTGGAAGTTTGTCATTATGACCCGCAAATGTCGGACCCCAGCAGGGACTTTGCAAAAACACAAGGCTTTTTCACACTCTCGCAGGATTTAGATCGTTATCACATGAATAAATAAGCGTAAATAGGCAAATATTGTCAACCAATATTAACCTGATAATTGACCTTTATGAAAGCATACATTAAATGATCGCTGCCAATACTAGGGTCTCAAACTCAATCCCCTGGATCATCACCCGCACCAATATCTATGCAACAATTTAAGCCCGGACATTGCCAAAAAAGCTGGCTAGTGTACTGGCCGCCATAATATAGCCAATTATGTTGAAAATGGCGTGAACCCCACAACTTTTGCTCTATTCATTTGAAAATACATGTAATTAAGTATCCATCTCTTAGTTACTCAATTCCAATTCGAAAAAACAACAATTCACATTATCTGCAGCTCTGACCAAAATTTATATAAATAAACAAAATGCTATTCAAAACAAGCTTTCAAAGCCTCTCACCAATGTAGGTGTTAATAAATTTCACTTCAACAAGACCTTGGTCTTCCAGGCTTGTGTCTTGTTGGGAACACGTGGTTTTGTTTCTGTTTCGTGTTTTCATGATGACTACCTGAAAAATAAAATAGTTCTTCGTTAACTTGTTTGCCGCACAATCTGGCCACCAAGTCCAGGGATAAGAATGACTTTCATTGAAAAAGTTGCAAGTCATTACACCCCAGGGCTTTTTCTATAGTACCCACAGGTTTGACTATTGGACCCATTCTCAAAGCAAAATATAAGATTATTTTCCCAATCTTCAGAAAAAAATCCAAATCAAAATAAAGTCGTTTTACCTGTAATGGTTCATTTTCAACATCCTTATAAATTTTGTGATATAAGTTTTCTTGACAATTGAACTCGGAAATCATTGTTTTTCATCACGTTCAGATATCAGTATGAAATATTATCTGTAAAATTTATTGCAATAGATATTTACACCCAATCATTGATATTTTAGCCATTTTGAGTCTTTTAAAGGGAAATGAATTAATATCAAATCATTTCCTAATTCGCAGGAGAGTAGAGCTTTTTCTTTTAACTGTAAAATTTCACAATTTCAGCATTTTCACCACGCAAAATGTCTAGGGTCTTTTTCCCAAAATGGGCAGAAAAGCCCTGCACCCCTTGCAAAAACTCAATATTTTAACTGATCAGGCTGAAGATTCCGTGCCGACCACTACATCTGAGGTTTATGTTGATCTAGTAAAGCATAAACTTATTTTGTTCACTATTGACAAATATTAAAATCTTCCAATTTTGGATATTGCTTAAACTTTGTTGGTGTCTGGTTATGTTTTGTTGGTTTTCCAGTAACTGTTGTTTATCTACTGTACCGTTCCGTACAGTAGCAACAATTCCTGCAAGTTTTTTCCTGTTTTCATCTTTTGTTTGAAATTGTGATGCAGTTAACAACTAAATTTAATGTGACATTGCATGTCTGAATTCTAGGGCTGTAATGAGTACCCAAGTAATCGCGAGTCAAAGCAAAATATTCGATACAAATACTCGCATGTGTCGAGATTGCTGGATCGCGATTCAAGTGCAAAAGTTAATAAAAGAATTAAACAAAATGAGATAATTCAAACCAGCAAATATTGTGGTCGTTTTAAAAAAAAATAGTGCATTTTCATGTTGTATCACATTTGAAAATGACAAAATAAGCAAAAGTATAATAAAGTTATCAATTTATTTATTCCATGATTGTGCTGAAATGCTTTCAAATAATTTTGACTTGTGAAAGGGTATAGAACAGGGTTCGAATTTAGCACTCACACACTCGCAAAATGCCTGCCAAAAATGGAAATAAGCGAGTTGAATTTAAAGACACTCACAAAAAGTTCAAAATTTGCAGAAAGTATGCAATCCTCGAAATAGATATGAATATTATCGGTGATCAATTCCTTCACAATAGATATAAAACTTATTTTAGAAATGCCTACTTTCATTTTTCAATTATCACACAGAAATTGATGACGTAGATTAACATTATGCACACAGGCAGGTACTCGTCACAAAGTGGCAGGTACTCGTTACTATGTATTTTTGTAGTCTGGTCTTTCATTTCCATTTTTGGCGGAGGTATTTAGAGATAATCGTAACGAGACACAGTCTGTATAATGATGACAAGGAAAAAGGTAAGTTTTTTATGCATGTTGATTTTAAAATCGCCGACAGCTGATGGCAATGATCAATCTACTGTTCTAAAGAAAGAAAGAAGCCAAAATGAAATAATCCCTCCGTTAAAACTGTTTTGATGTGGAAGAGGATGTTGAACATTGAATTGACCCTCAAAACACATGACGAAAGGAACCTTTCAAAATATTTTGCCCAGACCAATACTGGCCTGATCCAACTTCCTCAGAACATATCGTCAGTGTTACATATCGTTTAATGTACAAAATTTTTAAAAAAGAGTGTAACTTGGTATATTCATCATCATATTTAAATTAACACGATTGCCCCCAACCACTTCGCCAAAAAAAATACATATACTTAATTTTGTAATTTCCAAACATTTCTTATTAATATTAAGTATTAGAGTACAAGCTAAAATCGGAACCTTTAATACGCGTTTATCGGCTTTAACGGAAACATGTTGAAACAGGGTTTACAAATAGTGATACACGGATTAACACGCTGAATAATCATGATAAAATAGTTAAAAATCACTTTCAACATTTATTTAGAAACTGAAAGTAAATTTGCCCAAAATAGACCGGTGCTGACTGTAATTTTTAACCAGACATTGTGACCGACCAAAACAAAAGTTTCGTTGGTCAAAATGGAAATATACCGGACATGTCCGACGGCCATTCGCATTGTCTGTAGTATACTTTTTCCTAGCAAACACAAAGGTTTGCCTTATTAAAATGAGAGCGAGTGTCTGGTTTTGCGAGTTGAAAATTTATGCACTTGCAAAAATTTACAAGTATCAAAAAAAGTTAAATTCAAACCCTGCAGTATTCTTCGAAAACTTTTCAGCACATTTCACTCTATCAACATAAGGCATGTGGACTTCATAATGATCTTTTCACAAATGAACTTGTAAGCTATATACAACTTAGGCAAAACATTTCTTTATTGCCCCTTGTCAACCATTTGTTAAACCATATCCAACTGGGTTAGTTAAATTAAGCTATAGGTTCATGAAGTTTTTATTTATTTTGATCCAAAGAGCTCAATCTAAAGGAAACTAAAAAGTATTTTCATTGACCGAAAACAAATTTGCCAGCCAGAATAACAGATGCTAACAGTTTCAACTTACAACATTTCCAAAAAGTTTTAAAGTAGTCTGTTCAGTCCACTCCTAGCCACAATAATGCATGTGGGAATTTTTAACATTTGGGGTACATAATGTTCCCTTCAAACAGAGTCATTGTCAAAGACTGAAGCCCGTGTTTATATGGACCAGTCCCCGCAAAAGGGAAAGCTAGGAGAAGTCACGTCAAATGCCCCAGATGTTCACGGAAAAGAAACTTTACAGTTCAAGCGAGAAGTCATGTAGATTTTCTTTGTAAGCACTTATCTTCGGATGACAAAGGTTTTCTCGATTGTTGCCGTTACATAGATGCAGCACTGTTCTAAACTATGCTGTGCTTTCTTTTTGAAGAGTTATGAGTAACAAAAACTACAACAAATCAAATACACAGGTGATATATATAACTATATACATGTATATAATCTGAAAAACATCTGTGATCTGATTTAGGTACGATTCCGTTAATGGTCCGATAACACTATACTAGCAGTTTTACTTACCCAGTATTTATAATTACAGCATGGTCAAATAGTTTTGAAATAAAATTTGCAACGTCTATGAATGCCTTTCGATCAAATAAATACACTTTCAATTGGTATTCATCCAGATAGAAGTCAAAAGATTTTGTTCTACAATATTCTATGCAACAAAGAATTTGATGACACTTCTGTAATTGTATATGTCCAACTGCTTTTGCCATTCCGTAATGGCAAGGAGTCATCCTGTGGAGAATGCAGTTCACTCATGTGTCTGTTCTCGTCATCATTGTACAATATATATATGCATAAACATTCGAGGCTCGAAATATCATCAAAGCACTTTTAGAAAGAAAAGCTCCTCGTCAATGGCAGAAATTCGAAGTGTTTTTGTTTTATGTAGCACCATATAAAGTTTTAAATAATACACAAAATAATACAACTTACCAATATTTACCCGGGAAAATCCACGCAGCGGAAGCTGAGTGTTTTCTATACTATTTCCCGGTCTCTCGTTGTAAAATCCGGCCTCATCCGGTCTTATAATTCCCGGTTCATAACTTTTGGCCTCGGACAACGCATTATAGTGCCGATGTTTGTTAAACTAATTTGACAATCATAATTTGCTTTTATAAGTAACAAAATGGTGAATATAAACATTACAGCTTTATTTTTGCAATTAATTATACTGTATGTGTTAACTATTTATGCAATTTGTTAAAGGTGTAGAGAGAAATGCGATGACAATAAAAATGCTCATTTTTTTCCAATTAAATATTGAGGACGGCTATCTAGAGTATGAAGTAACTTAAAATTGCACCTTTAAAATTATATTATGTCAACTTTAACTTTTAGTTTAGAAATAATACGACGATAACATATAACCAAATTTTAAAAACAAATAATATATATATAATAAAAGAAATGAGTTAAGTGAGTAACGTAAGGAACACATATTGTTCATTTATTATATTGTTAGTGCTATTCGCTAACAATGAATAAATTTGAATATCTTTGTCATTATAACACAACTTTAGCAGAATATATTGTATTTGTCAGCTGAAACTTTTCAAGCTGATCCTTGGACTGTTAAAGAAATTTGATGCATTATTTATTATTTGTTGTTGTTTTTTAATTTGGTCATATGTTATTATCGTATTATTTCTAAACTTTATTTCAGCCTCCACATAACAATTTTTTATGCTGAACATGAATTTGAGAAAATAAAGATATATACATAACTAAATGTATGAACTGAACAGTAGCGTTCAGTGTGTAATAAAACTGGCTAATCCGTTTATCATGTCATTAACGTGGGATAGGCGCTAATCACTGACACGCATATAAAAAGACATACAGAGTAGTTTATGGTTGTTAACATGTAAATAACAGATTCTTGACCAAAACATGATATGTCAAATAATAATTATTATGGTCACAGTGATACATGGCAAAATAAGAACGAAAAGAGAAAAAAAAAACACACACAGATAAAACATAATATTGCTTATTATTAAATGGATTTGAATAGATCAGACAAACCATACAATAACTTATCATTTATTATGTAACAAAACGAAACAACACCAGCAATGCGATTGTCCATAGCATGGCAATATACATATATAGTAAAGAGATTATCAGAGTGGCGTAAATGGTCATGTGGCTTGTGACGTAAAATCCCGGCGCCAGTTGAACAAGTTATGTGTATCGAAAGTGAAAATTTTTCGCCGTGCATACACGTACAGTAAAACAAACAGACGTCCCTGACTTGACACATGTTTTGAACGGGCAGAAAAACACCACGCGATTTTCTGCCACATGCAAGTCTGGGGACTGACCACCTGCATGCAAGCGTACATTTATACACATGGCACAACAAGCTTGACACATGTCTGGTCGGTGAACCAAAGCACCGGCATCTGCATGCAAGCGTACATTTATACACATGGCACAACAAGCTTGACACATGTCTGGTCGGTGAACCAAAGCACCGGCACCTGCATGCAAGCGTACTTACACATAGACACGTTTAACACATTTACAGCACGGCGTTACCTAACTAATGCAATAAATAAGAACTAATTGGAATGCAGTCCCAGCACCACGAGTAAGACAATTGAGCCGAAGTTCCTTTACCCGCAGTTTGGGAGAGCAGACCTTGTATAATAAGTATTGGTTAAAAATCTGGCTAAATTCAGTTTATAAGATTTGTTATTCGCCTGCCGCCAGAATTTTACGCCCACACGACTTAAAAAGACAAAAAAGAAAAGAAAAAAGTACATGTTCATAGTTTAAAGCTTTAAAACACTGTTATGTCTGCATTGTTCCAACAAAAAGGCATTGCCGTATGCTCCTTATGGCCATTGATAAGTGGTTAGTTTGGCGACACACTGCACTATCTTGGTATGATTGTTTCTGAAGCCTGGTCCCGTGGTGTGCGGTGTGAGTTGGAACCCGAATGGCTTGGGCCCCTAGTTAGGCATGGCTTGCTTGCTGATGTTGCTACAAGTGATGTGCTGTCTCTCAGAAAGCAAGCTGCCGAAAACTGCAATTATAAAGAACTAACTAGCAGCATTTTGAATGAAACGGCATTATGAAAGATTAACATGTACACAATATTTAAGTGATGTTTCATACGGGTCATTTATATTATATTAATATTTTAATCGGGTGTGGTGGGTGGGTAAATAATATTTTTTCGGTATTTTTCCCACGTGTTACTCCTTCGAAGGTTAGCGAGAAAAGAACGTGCTGGGCTAGTGACGTGGTCAAGTAATTGGATGACCGGAGCTTCCGCATGTTGATTTCCGGGCAACCACGTGTGTTTACCCGTATCTAAGAAGTATTTTCGAGAAATCGTAGATAAAAAGAGAAAACAATTTTATTTCCATATGTAAATAATTTTTTATTATTTTATAGAAATGGTAAATATCGTTTTAGTAAAACTAAATGTAAATGCTTAATAAATGCAATACCAGGAAAATAGGGATTTGGGAGGCTAATGTCATATATTTTTATATAGACTAGATAATAAAATTACGTTTTCAAAGAGTATAAAAATATGGATTGATTTAAATTATACCAAGCTTTTATGTGGTAAATTGAGATTGAGATTTACTTGAGTATTTTTGTGATATTGGTGCCCGATCTCTTAAAGTGTCGTCTGTGCAGTATGGGAAAATGCATTTTCCATATGCAAGAAAATTCATGGAGGGAATCTCTTCTTCTGCAGCGCGTGCAGAGCACGGAGTACTTGTAAAAGTAAAATAAACATTTACGACCCGCTCAATTGAAAATATGTGCGTCAAGAAACTATTCGTTATAGGCTACTTACAAAACGCTAGATAAAAAGTATTGTATCCGAAAAAAAGAAAAGTTTTGTTTATTTCAAATGTAATTAAGCGGAGCAGAAAAAGCTTAATACATGTATATAGTTAAATAACAGTTTTAATGTACTTAATTGTAAAAAAGGAAATATTTGAACAAAGAAGTCAAAGTTATATCAAAATTAATAATTATCGATCACAATAATTATCAAATACAAAAACATAATCCTACCCTTTTATTATAATCTGCATTTAAGGTAATAAGACTTTGGACGGCGTGGCTCATCCCGTGAATGTCTGCAAACATGATAAACGTATATTTCCCGCAACTCTTGGACACCCGGGCCTTCTTGGAGGGGGGGGGGGGGGGGGGGGGGGGGATCCGCTTCGTTTCCATACACCCGTCTCGGTGTCATAGAACTAAAGCCACGTCTCGTCTGTCGTTATATTTTTATTCAAGAATGCATCCGCCACCACCACCACCACTTGAGTGTCCGAAGGAAAGTCATGGGATCACGGACACGGCGTTCCTTTTCATTATCTTTAGATTCGTTATATCGTATTATTACTACACAAAACTTCGACATTTGTAGATCCTCGTCATGTATTAAATGAATTGTTCCGTAGCCGAAATAGCGTCCTTGGGCCGTATTTATAAAGCATCTTTGTAGCTGGCTTGGTCAAATTAGTGTTCAACAACGGGTTTCGATTTTCTATAGTTTATTTGTTCGTTTCGTTTCATCTCCATAAACCGTAGATGTGTACCGTAAACCGTAAAAACTGAAATTATAATAAAATGACTCATAATCATTAAAGTTATGACAGTAACAAATTAACTGTAATAGAAGCATGTCCAGATCTATATTGTGATCGTTGAGATTGGGTGCAGTGTATAACAAACAAACTCTAGAACACTACAGCCAAATAATATTTAACTGTTCACACAACCACACAATCTTGATTGTAGCAGAGGGTGAATTTGTCAACAGAAAAACCATAATTCACAAAGTATAGATCTAGCATATTTCTATTACATGGTTTTACAGAGTACAGAGTATTATTATACCCTGGACCCTAGAATATTAAACATATATAGCAATTAAACCAAAGAGCATATCAATTGAATGACTAGATTTGCAAACACGTGTTGTTAATTGGCAAGAGAGACAACTCATGTCTGACCCGCACTGTAAATTACGAAAGACAACTCTTTCTAGACGCAATTTGTGGAATACCAAAAATGACTAGGGCATTGCCGGAATCATTTAATAATGCAAATAAAATATACCCTCAATGCATAAATTATGCTATCAATGCAAACTATAGATCCATCTAAAGGTATTAATCTTTGATCAATACCGAGTGCTATTTATAGCCCCATGCGGTCTCAGACCATGACATTTCACGGAGCCGTTCGCAGAGCATGCTCACAGAAAATGCATGTTTACGTTCTAGATATCAAATCGTTTTTACTTAAACTGTGACAAGTACGTTACAAAATGTTTAATTACCTTGCTGCTCCGACCAAGCTGCTAAATATGTATCGTTAACTTGAAAAATTCGTTATTCAGTGAAGTTTTATTGACATTTGTTTGTTCTTCGTTCGACTAGAAAGTGAAAATACCAGTGCGCATGCGCAACAAAAGTAGCAGGTACTGACTAAATCGCGGACTTAAACCACGTACGCAATAATCAAAACGGAAAGGAACTAACTTAAACTTAACAATTGTTGACTAAGAACTACACAAACAACTTAGTAGGAAAATATTACTAAAATTTACACCGACAGTTACACTCCCACCAAAATCAACTGATTTTCTTTACCTTTATCTGTCTGTAAAACTGTTAAAATATATTTAAACGAAGCTAAAACGGATCAACACTAACTCGAATGGTTTGAACAGAGAAGTAAGATCTAGCAAAGTAGAACTGACCTATAAGTCAAACCATTTGACTTAATCAATAATCATGATTGCAGCACATATACGAACGTGTGTGAGATAAAGCATTATTATACAAAAGTTGAATTATGTGATATAGCAATTTATCACACAATCACAATTGAAAGGATAATCCTTTCTAGATGTTCAGACACATTATGCAGATAACTGCAAATACTAATACTGAGTACAGGCGTTATTCACTTATTGCTCAATAAGCAAAACTAGTTTGTGCACACTCCGCTCTAGAATGGATGTGCTCGTTGTGTCCTTTCTGGCTAATTTGACGATCACTCTCCGTACAAGTCCGTCGTCATCTATGCGAACTTCAGTGACTCTAGCCAGAGGCCACTCAATACGCGGTGAATCGACATCTTTTACAAGCACAACATCACCAACGCGCACATTCCGACGACGTTCGTGCCACTTTTGCCTGAGCGCAATTTGCGAAACATATTCCTTTTTCCATCTTGCCCAGAACTGTTCAAGGAGAAACTGCACTCTCCTCCAACGTTTCCGGAGAAGAAGGTCTTCCTTAACAAATTTGCCTGGAGGCGGTTGAGGAATTTCTAATTTTGCTGTGAGGATGTGATTTGGCGTTAGTGGCTCGAGCGCGTCAGGATCGTCTATTTCACTAATCGCGAGTGGTCGACTATTCACTATAGAGGAGACTTCATAGAATAGGTTCCTAAGCGATGAATCGTCTAGGCGACCTGGGCATTGAAGCAGAATGGCATCTAGGACACTGCGAACAGTTTTTATCTGTCTTTCCCACTCGCCACCAGTGTGGCTTGCGTCTGGCGCGTTTGTCATGAATTCGCACTGTCGTTTGGTAAGAAAGGAAGTGACTTTATTCATGTTCGTTTCCCTTTCGAATTCGTTCTTAGCACCTATGAAGTTCGTGCCTTGGTCTGACCGGATTTGTCTAACTGCTCCACGAATCGCGATAAAACAGCGAAGTCCATTGATGAATGCGTCTGTGGACATGTCATCTAACATTTCAATGTGGATTGCGCGACAACACATACATGTAAACAGTAGTCCATATCGTTTTACTTCTTTACGTCCTTGCCTGACTGAGAATGGTCCAAAACAGTCCATACCACAGTATGTGAAAGGTGGGGAAGGCACAACACGTTCTGTAGGTAAGTCTGCCATTCGTTGGCATTCTGTAGGTCGTCTAAGCTTTCTGCATATCACACACTGACGAATGAAGTTTGCAACGACCTTGCTTCCACCTATTATCCAGTAGCCACTGGATCGGAGTTTGTTCATCGTCATTCCTCTACCTTGATGCTCAATTTGCTGATGAACATGTGCAAGGATCAATCTGGTGATGTGGCTCTCCTTTGGCAGGATAACTGGGTGTCTACAATGGGATGGGAGATCTGCCTTTCGTAGTCGGCCACCAACACACATAAGCCCATCATGAAGAACTGGATCCAGTGGGTACAGAGGGTTCGTCTGGGGAAGTTTTTCAGTCTTATTTAATGAACTTATAGAGTTCTGAAATGCACATTCTTGAACAAGTTTGAGAATGGTTATTTCTGCCATTCGTCTTTCTTCTACCGTTGGGGCATGCGTTCCTTTGACCCCATTGGAGAGTCTCTGTAGTCTAGCCATGACAGACAATAACTTTGAATAGCTTGAGAATCTGTCAAGGCGTTCTAACACATCAGGAATACCCGACGCCTTTGTGCACATTGATCTTACAGTTCGAACTTCTGGATCACCTAGCTGTAAATCTGTTTCAATTTCATTGGTTTCAATCTCTCTTTGCCAGAGGAATAAGGGGCCACTGAGCCATGTTGAGCTAGTAATTTCAGAGGCTGAGAGACCTCTTGAAGCATGGTCAGCAGGGTTTTTCTCGGTACTGACATAGAACCACTGACTCGGATCGGTAACGTTTCTGATCATCTGGACGCGGTTGGCGACAAACACATGGAACCTGCGTGCTTCGTTGTTGATGTACCCTAAAACTACACGCGAGTCTGTCCAGAAATACTCTTGATCTATGATCAGGTTCAGTTCTTGTTTGAGAAATCCACTGATTTTTGCTGATAATACTGCAGCCGTCAGCTCTAGTCTTGGTATGCTGACCATCTTGTGTGGAGCTACTCTTGCTTTTGCCATTACCAGGGAACAGTGAACAGCACTTTCATTGATAAATCTGATGTATGAACATTGGCCATAACCAGCAGTACTAGCGTCAGAAAAATGATGCAGCTCTGTACGAAGTGGTTTTCCAAATTCTTGTGGCTTCAAAGGTCTTTGAATTGTCACATACTTTAGGTTATGAATGTCTTCAATCCATTTCTCCCATTCAGGCCGTATACTTTCGGGAAGAGTATCATCCCAGTCGACACCTCTTTGGCACATTTCCTGAAGAATTCTCTTCCCTTTAAGAGTGCAAGGGGCGAGAAATCCTAAAGGATCAAATATCGATGCCACTATTGACAGCATACTTCGTCTAGTAGCCATAGCGTTCTTGATCGTTATTTCGAATTTGAAGTTGTCGTTTTCTACGCACCATCTTACACCAAGGGCTCTTTCCACCGGTAACTGTTCCAACGCTTAATCAAGGTCCTTCACATCTGCAGCTCTTTCTGACACAGGGATTGAATCAATAACCCGTTTACGGTTAGAAATAAACTTGTGTAGGTGCATACCACCGTTAGCACATAGTTCTTGAGCATCCTTGATCAACTGAATGGCCTCTTCTTCTGTTTCCGTGCTAGATAGGCCATCGTCAACATAGAAGTCGTTCTGCACAAAGAAAGAAGCCTTGGGCAGGTCACTCTGGCAAATCTTTGCTAAATACTTGAGCCCGTAGTTAGCACATCCAGGAGACGAGGCTGCTCCAAACAAATGTACTCGCATTCTGTACTCCAGGGGCTTCTTGTCCATATCTCCATCCTCCCACCATAAGAATCGCAAAAAGTCTCTATCTGGCTCTTGTACCAAAAACTGATGAAACATCTTCTCAATGTCACACATGATGGCAACCGGGTGTATTCTAAATCTACAAAGTACACCAACAAGTCCATTTATTAGGTCTGGACCTGTCAACAGATGCTGATTGAGTGAGGTTTTGCCATACTTTGCCGAACAGTCAAATACCACACGTAGTTTGTCTTGCTTTTTGGAGTGGTAAACTCCATGATGTGGAATGTACCATACGTTTCCGTTTTCACCAATGTTATCCACCATTTCCGCATCTTCACGCTCTATAATCTCTTTCATGAACTGCCTATAGTGACCATAGTACTTCTGGTCATTCCGTAACTTTCGTTTTAAATGGTTCAACCGTAGTACAGCAAGATGCTTGTTGTTTGGCATGACAGGTCTTTCTTTAAATGGAAGTGGCATCTCCAGGTGCTTGTCATGTCTCTGGTGGATTGTGCTGTCTAGGAGGTTAAGAAAATGGATATCTTCCTGTGAGACTTTCTTGTCTTTGTTCCCATCTTGATCAAAATCCCTTTCTAGTACCTTTATTACATCTCTCGGCTGGCAAGGAGGTAATTCTTTTATCTGCACTAACGTTCTATGACAGACACCTGGCATGGAAACGGCTTCAAGAGAGGGGTTAACATAGCCGATCACACTCCAACCAAGTAGCGTTTGCACAGCATAGGGTTCTTCGTCTTTCCCTATAAGCATGTTTCTTGGAGCTAGGGCTTGCGGGCAGTTGTAGCCTATGAGTAGGCCTACATCACAGGACTGGAGTGGTGGAATTTCATCTGCAATTGGTGCAAGATGAGGCCAGGTTTTCACAGTGTCGACATTAGGTATGTGTGAGCGATCCACTGGTATGAAGTCTCTGGAGTATGCCTGATTAATTGAAACATAATCGGGGGAGTTGAAACCTCTTACTTTTAAACCGCAGACTCTGGAACTTTCTATTACAGTGTGCTGTGAGGTCATCGTTGACAAACTTAGTTTTATGGGTTGGCCGGAAATCTGCAACGATGATGCTGTGTCTTCTAATATGAATGTTGTGTCACTTTGTGTGTCAAGTAGTGCATATGTGAGGATTTCTTGCGATGGATTTTCCTGTGTAGACACCCACACAGGTACGATCATTGAGGTACTCTGTTCTGTATTTCTGCTAACTCTGAATGAGCTTGCAGATGTAGGTGCATTGCTGACAGTATACTGTCTATCTTCATGTAGGCATGACGGGTGCTGTCCCTTGCACACATTACATGTGTGTTTCCTTCTGCAGTCTTTGTTTAAATGACCCTTGCGAAGGCAACCGTAACATAAACTGTTGTTTCGGATGAAGTCTCTCTTCTTATCAATGGTAAGTGAGAGAAATCCATTGCATTTGAAAATATAATGACCCTTCTTGTTGCAAAAAAGACAGGCTTCGATGGAGTATTCACCTGTAGGCTTCTTGGAGTTGTGCGCAGTTGTTGCCAGTACCTTTGCTTTGTTGCCGCTGTACCTAAGCTCCTTTGACTTCTTATCTTCATTGTTGTTTAAGGCATACAGAGATGAGATAGGATTGCATGCTATTTTTGCCTCTTTGGCTAGGAAACTTACAAATTGGCTAAAGCTTGGATAGCTACAATTTGATTCCATACTTTGAATTACTTCCCGATTCCATCTAACAGTTGCGTAGTCTGGGAGCTTATTCAGGAGCTTTTGGTTTTCGGTGCAGTCGTCTAGAATGCGGAGACTTGGAATATGAGGCAATGCATCCTTGCATCCTTGCAGGAAGTCGGCAAAGTCCCTTAAACCAACGGGATCTTTAGCTGCTATCTTGGGCCATTTGTCTAACTTATCCCGAAAGGCCTTCTGCACTACAAATGGATGGCCATATCTTTCATGTAATACCCTTTGTGCACTTTCGAAGGCTGTCTTGCTGCCGCTGTAAAAGAAGCCTTCTAATGCTTTACGTGCTGGGCCACCAGTGTATTTCTTCAAGTAGAAAATTTTCTCTTCGGGAGGAATACCCTTGCGTTCGATTAGCGTTTGGAAAGATGTTTTCCACTCTATGAATTGAAGGGGGTCACCAGCAAATACATTTGGTTCGGGAACTGGTAAACGGTTAAGGTTAACAGAGTCAGCTAAGACTTTGGCAAAGGCGGCCCTTTCATCAGAATTGACAAAGTCTTGATTTTCTAGGTTGCTTTCATTCTGTCTTTGCGTTTCAGGTGCTTTAACAGACGTGTCGTTTTTTATACTTGCACGCTTCACCAAAGTCTCGACTTCTTCCGTTTGCTTCTCTGTTTTTATATCACCTGGAGGAATGATTATGTTTGGCACGGTCTCATCACTGTTATACACTTGCACATATGCATTTAATCTGGCTTGAGCAATCTTTATTTCTCTTCTTGCTTCAAGCTTCTTCATTTCTTTCTTGTGCGCTTCCAGAGCCCTTTTTTGTTCAATCTCTATATCTGCAAGTTTAGACAGCTGTTCCTCTTCCTCTTGCAGAACTTCATATTTTGCTTGTTTTTCTGCTAAGGCAGCTGCTGCATCTGCCACCTTTTCGGATAGTACCGATTTGTTCGAGTTATTCGATTCTGACTCCCATAGGCTGAATACCGACTGAGCGTAATCTTTGTTTCTTAGTGACTTCAATCTTGAAAGTTCTCGCTGTGGTTCAAACTCTTCAATCTCACCGAGTCTTTCGTTTACTATTTGGTTAATGTCTCGTGTTATACTAACTAAAGCATCAATTCTTTTCATCAATAATGGGGCTATTGTGCCCTTTGTTCGTAGTTCTTCAAAGTGTCTTAAAACAGCGTTTTCTAAAACATTTACAGTGTCTGACGTTTCTGCAATGTCTGTGTAATCAGAATCTGTTCTTAAAATGTTCCTCAATTTCTTTACATTAAACTGCCAGTCGTTGTAAACAGAACTTAATTTCTTTTCTCCTTTCTCAAACTCAGTCTGCATATATAATGCCATTCTTTCAGTTGGTCTTGATTCACGTGATGATCTACGAGGCGCTTGATGATCTTCTTCGGCTTCGTTTGGATTCTGTTCACCCGGCTCTGTAACCACATCAGCCACCGTTTCTTCTCCTTCAAGGCTGGCATTCTCCATGACTGCATCCATGGCGCACAAGTTTTTACTGTAGCTGGCTTGGTCAAATTAGTGTTCAACAACGGGTTTCGATTTTCTATAGTTTATTTGTTCGTTTCGTTTCATCTCCATAAACCGTAGATGTGTACCGTAAACCGTAAAAACTGAAATTATAATAAAATGACTCATAATCATTAAAGTTATGACAATAACAAATTCACTGTAATAGAAGCATGTCCAGATCTACATTGTGATCGTTGAGATTGGGTGCAGTGTATAACAAACAAACTCTAGAACACTACAGCCAAATAATATTTAACTGTTCACACAACCACACAATCTTGATTGTAGCAGAGGGTGAATTTGTCAACAGAAAAACCATAATTCACAAAGTATAGATCTAGCATATTTCTATTACATGGTTTTACAGAGTACAGAGTATTATTATACCCTGGACCCTAGAATATTAAACATATATAGCAATTAAACCAAAGAGCATATCAATTGAATGACTAGATTTGCAAACACGTGTTGTTAATTGGCAAGAGATACAACTCATGTCTGACCCGCACTGTAAATTACGAAAGACAACTCTTTCTAGACGCAATTTGTGGAATACCAAAAATGACTAGGGCATTGCCGGAATCATTAAATAATGCAAATAAAATATACCCTCAATGCATAAATTATGCTATCAATGCAAACTATAGATCCATCTAAAGGTATTAATCTTTGATCAATACCGAGTGCTATTTATAGCCCCATGCGGTCTCAGACCATGACATTTCACGGAGCCGTTCGCAGAGCATGCTCACAGAAAATGCATGTTTACGTTCTAGATATCAAATCGTTTTTACTTAAACTGTGACAAGTACGTTACAAAATGTTTAATTACCTTGCTGCTCCGACCAAGCTGCTAAATATGTATCGTTAACTTGAAAAATTCGTTATTCAGTGAAGTTTTATTGACATTTGTTTGTTCTTCGTTCGACTAGAAAGTGAAAATACCAGTGCGCATGCGCAACAAAAGTAGCAGGTACTGACTAAATCGCGGACTTAAACCACGTACGCAATAATCAAAACGGAAAGGAACTAACTAAAACTTAACAATTGTTGACTAAGAACTACACAAACAACTTAGCAGGAAAATATTACTAAAATTTACACCGACAGTTACAGTGAAAATTAAAAAAATGCCACGGAACATATGAAATAAGCGAGTTAAAATGGTCTAAATAAAAAATGCATATAAATAAATCTTATTAAAGTAGAGGGTATTAATAAAAAAAAAATCGTTGTCGGTCCTTTGTATTTAGGTTTCAGCGACTGACGTCAGCAACGTCGCACCGTTTTTCTCTCTCCCCCCCACCCCTCCCTCTACCCTCGTCATCTTAAATTAAGGCTCTCTCTGTCGTCACAGAAACGCTGGTGCAATTTAATAGTGTGCACCTGACACTGCTCTTAACGCTAGTCGTCTGCATCATGTTGTATGTTTGTGTCGGCGTCTTCCCTAGTTCATTACAAAACTTGATGACTGCCCATGCGATCTAATGACGCCATTTTGTACACTGCGAACGTTGTTACTAGTTTATTTATAGAATAATACATGATTGGCCATTAAAATAATTGCCCGAGAGCTTTAGCCATAATCATACGTATTATTTTTTGCATATGCTCATAATACTGTATAACGTTCAAATGACATCAAACTTGCACATTACGTCATAAATACTTCAAATGGCGTTTTGGCGTTTTATTTCATTACCATTTGAGGAATAGTTTTGGAGGTAATTACGGTTACATTAAATACTCTTTACTGCACGTTGTACTGCGCCGTGTGCGCTTTACCATGGTTTTGAAAGGGACATACGATACTACAAACTCATTCGGCATTTTTCATAAAACTATAGGAAATACATTGCCGGTTAAAACAGTATATAAAATATTATATTGTTACACTTAATAATTTAACATTGGTGTAATACACATGTTACTATATAGTAACATTTTCCTATAGAAATTCGTTCCCGCATAATGATTATCGTATCCACCCGTGAGATTATCACGGTGCGTAACGGCGATTATGGCATTATTGCCCGTGGAAAAACGAGCACATGCACCATGAAGTTATTTTAACGATAATTAAAATGGCCGACGAATATTTGCTAGGCAAACATTTATACATTATGATATGCAAATTAGCAGTAAGAGAAGATGTTTTGATAAATGTTTAGTTTTACTTTATCCGCCGAGAAATGTTAATAATTCCAGTAAATGAGTAAAATAGCTAAGGTCATTAAAGCCGAGATGCTAAAATGAAACTGCTCCGAGGTTTGATCGACCCTAGCTGTGCTCACCAATTGAAATAAAAATCAGCCCATGGCCATGAAAAAGAGGAAATATTTGAAGAATGAAAATCTCGAGAAAAGGCTTGATATTTAGATTCCAGTAACTCGTTTTTTTCACAGCTAATTCCATTCAAAACCATTTGTTATGTCTCATTTTTAAACTTTCAGACAAGCTAAACAATCCTTTAATATTATTCACCAAAAAATATTCAAAACCAGTACAAGTTATTGATAAATGACAAAACATATCTATTATACAGGATAATGCATGGTTGACCATGCCTTTTGGTTGACAACTACCCAAGTGAAAATGATGGTGAAGAATAAAGCAAAATGTCATATGGTTCATTTTATTCATTCAGAATGGCCTAGTAAATGAGGTACCGAATGTTCGACCGGCAAACTCTTATACTATTGCAGACCTCCTGGATCTCCCCGTTGGCCCCTGGATGCCCTCTCGAGAATAGATGAGTTTGGCTACTTGGCCCCTCCTAAAGCGAGATTGGGATCAGAGCATCTGAACCCTCCACTGAGAAAAAATGGGGTTTGGACAAATGCATTGGATACGCAATTAATGCGACACTGCGATTTTTACCGAGTTCCGTTAGGGTCATAGCGCTCTCTTTGTAAGGCGATATACGGTAGTAAGATGGCGATGGGCGATATTAAGATGGCGATGCACGATAGCGCGATGGTAAGATGACGATTCGCGATAGTAAGATGAAAATGATACAATGGCAATGCGTGAAATCAAGGTTAAAAACATCGCACTATCATGCATCAACATATTACTGTCGCACCATTTCCATCTTAACAACGTGTTATCGCGCAGCGTCATCTTACCAAAGTCCATCGCCATCTTACCTGATCGTCCATCGACATCTTACCATCAACATCTTACCATCGTCCATCGTTATCTTACCATCGTCATCTTACGTATCTCATCTTATTAATGTTTCACAGAATAAAACCCTGACCAAGAGACCTGTGTAAATCGCTTTAACAGTATTGACTATCCGTTCATCAAAAACGTAACAGACATATAGTCTATATAGCACGTGTAATGTAACGCAGTGTAACACACATTCATCATTTGTAGCACACTGGCAAATTAGCCAGTCGCCGAAGATGTAGCACATGTTTTCTAACACACACATTAAAATGTAGCACGCAGTGTGTTAGTAAATCGGGCGTATTTTTGCAGTGCTGTGATATATCAGTCTAGGGTTTATTACAGCAAAAGGACACATCATATGCCAATTTATTATAAGCGATACACTCGTCTAGCATTAATTTTACGAAGAGCTACATAACACGCCCTGTGCGTGTATGTGTGTTGATCAATACACGGCATATGTAGCACGTTGCACTTCAGCATGTAAGCTGCACTTGTATAAACTTATATCGAAAACAAATTGTGTTTAACATTTGTTTAGGCATTACCTCCCTTGATGCCTTTTATAATGCGTTACTGTGCAATTCGTAGCCTAGACAGCATAAAACTTTTGTAGCACATAAAAAATGTGCTACATGATTTGTATGTGCTACATTTGTTGGTGTGTGTTAATTGGAAATCGCTACATATTACGGTTAAACGCTCCCACACTCACACACACACACATACGTGTAACTTGTTGCAAGTCACTTCACTTCAGTTTTGCCCGGAAACCCACTAGATCTAGCTTTTCCAAAGACTTCATGTTTGTAAATATTGTGTGAAATGCTTTGCTTTATTGAACGGTGTATTATTTTTTCTAATTTAATGTATTTAAATATATTCTTTTTTACCATGTAATCCACTACATACACACACCCGAAAAACAGTACGAGAATTACTACATTAACACACACGTCTGAATCACAATTAAAATGACTACATATAACCAGTGCATGAATGGTTTTGCTCTTGCGCGTAAAAATACCAACCCTTTTATCTTTAATAGTTTGTCAGAATGTTTGTCTCTTTAAAATGTAGGCCAAGTTCGAAACTGGTCACGTGGGGTGAAAAGATTGGTCACTACGTCAAATATTAGAAAAACCTTGTGAGCACTATTGGCCAAGTTTTCTTCATGAAACTTGGTCAGAAAGTTCGTTTCTATAAAATCTAGGTCAAATTAGAATCTGGGTCATGTGGGTTAAAAACTAGATCACTAGGGCAAATTATAGAAAAAAAGAACTTTGAATACTCTATAGAGTCCACATTAATATTTGGACTTTTCGGAAACTTTGTTAACATGTTTGTCTCGGTAAAATCTATGTCCAGTTTGAATCTTGGTCATGTGGGTTCGAACTTTCGACCGCTAGGCAGTCTTTGAAAAACCTTGTGAACACTCTAGAGGTCAAATTTCCCGTTTAGAACTTCATGAACCTTGGTCAGAATGTAGACTACATGCAAATATTTACATATTTTGGAACATTCGCGTGGGAAAATGACACGTATGATTAAGTTATCGGACATCAATTATTAAAACATGCTTGCAGGACGATTGTGAAAGTTTTATTTGCGTTAGAAATATGGAATAAAACGTCCAAGTTATAGGGAGATCTAGATCTTTGTAATGTTCACCGAATTTCATCGGGTTTTCTTCGCAAATAAGAAGTAATTGATAAATTAAATGGAAAATGATAATCGAATGAATGTCAGAATATCTGTGACCACAAAGTTAGTGTGATAGCACTATTTTTTATTTCAAAATCAACATCTGGGAGAACAGATGCCCAGGATTATTGTTAACAAAGTTAAAAACAATAGATTTATTATTTATGCCTTTTGATCATTTCAAAAACGTCGGGTTATCCAAATTTCTTTATAACTTTATAACAGTATAATAGGGTGACATCAAACGTGCTCCATATGCAAGTGATGTGCAAAATTTAATTAAAATATTATAATTACAAGTTATGTTTGATTATCAGAAGGCGATATTACAATTCCGGGACAGTCCGCATGACGTCGCGACGTCGCCGCCCTTCGCGGCGCAGCTAAATTGTGCAATCTGTACGGCACATTTACATATCACAAGTGTTAACGAAGAATTCATGATTAATAATTATTGCATTACCTGTATGTATTATTGACCTCATAAATGGACTGGTATTGGTTACAACATTTAGAAATATAAACATTCCGGTAACATCGCCGTTTCTTCATGAACCATTGACAGTCGCAATCAAGTCGCGCATTGACGTCGCATACCAGATTTGCGTCAACTGTTGGCTTACACATCTTGCAAGCGATTTTGACTTTTGCAAAACTTTTTTCTATAATTTTGTATCAAATTACAAAATCTTGAAAGCATGTTGTCTTCCGAGTTGTTTGTCACATTTTCTTCATTTTCCGTGTCAGGATAAACAAAAGGGTTACAAAAGCATGTTGATGCTTTTAATCACATGTTGACGCATTTTAATGTTTATATCTGTAACGTGAAAAAATCTAACTTAACTTTGTGGAAGACAGTGCATTTTATGAAAAACCTGAAACTATGGAACGTCTGGACTGTCTTGTGTTTATAATGACTGTTGAGTCCGAGATACAATGTGCTGGGTCGAAATTCCAATATGCTGGGTGGAAATCCCAATGTGCTTTTTATCCAATTCAGTTGAAGAGTATTCCTTATCACTGTGTATCATCGACTCCGGAACTTGGTACCACTTAATTAAGTCGGATATAAACAAAATCGGAGCGAGAGTGAGGTTAGAAAAATCTTTATTTTAATGTACTGTCGCTGATTTAATCGCTAATGAGAGTTTCTTCTTTTCTCAACATATTTTCTGTCCAAAAGGGACATCTGCAAATTAAATAAAAGTGGCTTTTGGTTCCCTTTTCACTGTAAAACTTCTTGTCTGGTACCGCTAAAATACATGTCAGCTATAACAATGGTCATACAGCCATCTTTGGTAAATTCCATTCCATAATTATCCATACGCTATGTACACACTGCTTCTTATATTTAGTTGGTGTTTTTCTCCTAACTACAATAGAAGTCGATAAAACAAGATTAAAACAAGATTAAATGCTGAAGGTTGGAGTACGGCAACTTGCATCACGGCATAGAAACACTGTACGTCGTCTTGCTAGCTAGTGTGCTGATAAGGATAAAGTTTTGTTCCATGTAACAGTTGACAGAGTGTATATCTTGGCGTGGATCCAAAGAATTTTTATTTCGTTTTGTTGGTTAAATTCTCGTTGTGCGGGCACACATAAGGGTTCTTGGTCCAGTTACAACTGATCTTACAGTAATCGATCTTAGGCTATAAAAGTTACACAACATTTTTTATGTCTTAAGGGGATGCATCGGTGCAAACGTCTTCTGAAGGACCAACACATAATATGTTAAAAGGATAGTTTTTATTAAAGTTTTCAGATTCAATATTTAGCAAGCATTAAACATATATTTTAAGTAATACCTTTCCTTTTTAAAGATATAAATAGGAACTCCAGAGCATCTTGACAAAAAAAAAACATAGTTTAATTTTTTACAGAGACTTATCTGGAAAAAAATCAAATGTTTTTTTTTGGTCCAAAATGTGATAAAATGTTGTTGTTGTTGTTGTTTTCATAATTTTAGTTCACCTCCATATTATCGCAATATATGTCACAAAGGCTGTTTGTTTTTCTCTCGTATCTGTTTTTTTAAATTTGAATGGCATTTAACATGAAGTACTGAAATGTATTATTTTTTGGTCTTCCCACCCTCATGTGCACTGGTGCCTACCCTTAACTTTATTAAATAAATACGTTGAAGTCTTTAGGGCAATTTTGAAATATCAGAAATGTAGAAAATTAATCGACTTACGCAGTGTATTACAGATGAAAGGCATTTGTGACCGAGTTACCGGAGCATATGTAAACTTCTTCGAAGAACTTGTGTCTGTATGAAATATTTGACTTGATATGAGATGAAAGTAAATGGGGCACGCCACGGGAAAAGGTACCTTCGGACATATTTTGTGACATTTTAGTTGTTACTATATTTAGAATACAATTACAACTATCTATTATTTTCTCCTTACTAAAAAGAGATTTTGTTACACATTTTGACAATAAAATGATATTTTTACCGCGAAATGCATAATAACTTAAGCCATCTGTTCAACGTTATGGCGTCATTTCACGGATTGACGTCAAATGTCAGAATGTACCTTTTCCCGTGACGCGCCCCAAATGAAATATTTTCTTTTGAAAGACGTCTGCATGTCTTTAAATGCAAAGGGTTAGTCCATTCTTTCCTGCAATACTATTCTTAAGAAGAACAAGAACAATTTTATATGGTATCATGTTTTTAAAATGAACGATAAGCAATCTAATTACATGTGTGATTTTCCACGAAGATAAACATTTTGTATGCAAATCTCTATAATGCAGTGTAATATATTTGGATAGAACATACTACACCTGAAACTGGTATATACAAGTTACATGGTCTGGGATCATAACTTTTTTATGACATATTCAAAAGAGAAATGTGCAGCCCAGACTACGCATCGGTGCGTACTTGGAAGAGTAAGGCAATACTAGTTATACCACAATAGGTTGTATATATGGAAGAAAAACAAACACTACTTGTTTCGTCCTGATATGTCAGACTATGGTACCATATTACGTAAAAATATGTGTTTCCAAAACTTTTGTGAAAAGAAAGCGTCATAAAGGGGAATTTTTGCTGTATCCATTCGCTTCAAGTTGCCGTACAGTTGATTTAGTAACTTTTTCATGTTGCCGTACAGTCATCTAGCAAATCGCCGTATTCCCCAGGATTTTGTTTTCAAGAATCATTCAGTCAGATCGTGGTTATTGCAAATAAAACTTAGAGTGCATGAAAAGAAAGGCGAAAAGAGCATTATGACAATGCAGTAATGAACAATGACTAGTGGGATATGCTGTTTTAAAAAGTACCAGCTCGCTGGATTTTACTTTTTTTATGATCATACGATAATATTTTTTTTTTAGAATCGTGTACAAGAACAATAGTTAGACATCTCTTAACACTAACTGTTTTCATTTCAAAGACAGACACTAATTTTAAGTCATTGAAAACACGTTTTACTCCGGAGTTCCGGAGTTGATGATACACTGTGCTTATAGCCATGTTTTAATGATACAACCTTGAAATGCAAGTCACAAAATTATTAGCGGAATATTTAAGCTTCCGGCCGGACATCTCTGATTACATGTACGTCTCAAGTCCGCCTCCGAAACAGAGGCCGAATCCGTCCCTTTTTTGAACAAGAAGTGACATGCATAATAATATGGTAGTGACATGCATAATAATATGGTAGTGACTTGCATAGTGTATATACATACGAATGTAGTGACTTGCATAGTGTGTATATATGTATATTTTACATATTTTTACATATTTTGCAAGTTCTGTTTATTATATGTTCCTGTTGTGCCCACTGTACGATGACTAGAGACGTCAGGCCCATAGCTGGGCATAGGCACAAACGCACGTGCGTATCATCATTTTCTTAAGTCAAACAGATAAAAACTCTAAATCTGTATTAGAAATGGAAGGGTAAATGGGTGAAGCGTAACAACGTAACTAATATTCACACTCCATGCATAGAATTTTAATCAACTTATAGTGACGACACTTCTAATCAGTGATAGGCCTATTCTACATCTTACATGTAATCATAAAACTTGATATTTCTGAGCGACAGTGAACAGAGCACTAAGATACGAATGTACCATTTGAACTCAAAATAGCTCAATTTTCTTCAACAACTGAAGTTCATTCGGCATACATGCTATTGCAATGATATTTTGAAACATGGAGCGCAAAATTATACTGTCAGAGCGATATCAAACGGGGCAATGTTACTAAAATACGACAAAATTCACCACTTAGACGCTTATTAGTATTATTATGGGTGTAGCATTAACAAATACAACAGGGCACGTATGGTCCGTCAAACAAGTCGCCCGGCAATGAAGATTATGAGGCACCCACAATATATATTGAAAATCATCACTTAAAACATAAAACACATATTTCTACTGAGTGATACTAAACGGGACAATGGTACTAAAATACCTCACAATAAAGCATTTGGACTAAAATAAATTATATTTCCTTCTTGGTCCGGACAAAGAAGTTTATTGGGCGCCTAAATAGATAATAACAATGATAAATTGAAAAGCGACATTCAAAACATGATACACGTATTTAAATTGAGCGACATTTAATGTGGTTCAAGCCCCGGTTTCTCGGGGAAAAACCCTTTGAATTATAAATGGTATTACCCAAATGAACTGATGGGCCATTTCATTTTGAAACTTAATGCTATTAATAGTAATACTATGAAACAGACGACTACTGTAGTTCAAACCGAACGAGGCTCTGTAGAGATTCAATAAAACTTAGGAATTACATCATATAATTCAAGAATTTTTTTCTTTAATTTTCACAATTATTACTACTAAACATTTCAAAGAAACAATACTTACAATATATTGTGAAGTAACATAAGACCTCACAAGTAACTTAATTCCACAGTGCATGAAAAATATCCACAAAACATTTAACACAGACTCTGCTCATCACAGCAATATTACGCAATATACCAATAATTTCAGCCAATAAACATTTTATATGTATTTAAAGTAAACATTCTTCACACTATGCCATTAACTAACTTAAGAAAAAAATAAATGTGAAAGTGCTTCACTAGTTAAGTTATCCATTCTGATTCTTTCATATAGTGACTTTGTTTAGGCTTCTCAATTTAGTTTTACCAAATTCCATATGTTTCCGTATTAGGAAAGTCATTCAATATGCAAAAAGAAAGTTGTCATAACTTGAGTCTGTTATTAATGACTCAGATATGTTTTACTCTCTAAAACTCTTTTTATCAAATTCACTATACAAACAATTATATCAGTTGAGATTTATTTAGCACACATGAAATAAATACGTGATATATTGTAAATCATGTACGTGAAGTTGGCATCCCAGCGGCATGGTGGCCTAGCGGCGTGAAATTAGCGGACTTGCGGCCTAGCGGCGTGAAATTGGCGGCCCAGCGGCCTGGCGGCATAACAGCTTGAAGTTGGCGGCCTAGCGGCATAAAGTTAGCGGCCTAGCGGCATAAAGTTAGCGGCCTAGCGGCCTATTTAAAAATGAATCTTATTATGGTTGTAAAAGGGAAAATAAATCAAAAGCTTCTTGTATAGATTTTATTTCTTAAAAATGCCTCTGATCTTCAATTAATGCCGAAAAGGAAAAGCTCGTTACTCAATGTACTGTTACATTTGAAAACTCCCATGTAATTTGAGCGAAACAAACGATAAGATGTAAATTTTTTAAGAAACTTATCGATTACGAGAGTAGTACGAATTTAAATGATATCTTAATACATGTATAATATAATATTTAAGTTTTGATGATCGCCAAGTTGTTACTTTCGCATGCATCAGAGGCCACAACTTCATACACGAAATTCAGAAATGTTTCCCCCAGCCCCCTCCGGTAACTACGATAGATTAGTAGCTAAATTTAATCTTAATTATTACCCCAAAACACATCATAAAAGCAAGTGCACCCCACTTGAAAATTTCTTTAATTAATTTTACTGATATTTAATGATATTATGAACATCGAAAGCCACATATAGATATATGCATTCATGCAATAAAGATCGGCATTATCAGATGCATTCTAAAACAGATATATAATGGCGTTACGATCACTTCATATCATCATATAGGTATAGGCGTTCATTCGATACAGATAAGGAGAAGCAGATGCATTCTAAAAGAAATCAGCCGAAGTAACAACTTTTGTGTGGTATTATCATAGTATTACCGTTTGCTGTTTAAGTATAGCAGTGCGTATCATCCAATATAGCCCAGCTACGACCCTGGACGTAAAATGTTTATTTCACATTGGCTTAATCAAGTGCACACTGTACATTTGTTTAATTCAATTATTTCGACAAAAATGATCAATGATTTGCAATTTACAATTGATAATGTTTTTGTTATGCATATAACAATGTATTATATTAGAATGTTTACTATATCATATGCTTGTTTTCAATTTACAAACGATTATAATTTATATTATGCTTAATTCAATGTATTATAGTATAATGTTTACTATATATATATATGCTTGTTGACATTATCATTAAACATTTTAGTTAAAATTACATGATATAAGAACTGTCTGTATTTTTGGCCAGAGACCTTTTACTGCAATAAATATTCGTAGTCGTATTCGTATTCAACATTCTCATCTGGTGCTCTCTCTTTAACGCTTAATCATTTGCTTTATAACCTTATGTACATCAAGTGCATTTTTATCTAATTCAGTTGAAGAATAGTCCTTATAGCCTAATGATACAACCTTGAAAAATCACAAAATTATTAGAGGAATGTTTAAGTCTGTCCAGCTCTGATTACATGTAAGTGTCAGTCCGCGTCTGAAACAGAGGCCTCTGGAACAATGGGGGGGGGGGGGGGAGGGGGGGGGGAATCTGTCCATTCATTCGTACAGGAAGACTTTCATAGTGTATATACATACGAATGTAGTGGCTTGCATGGTATGTATACATATAAATGTAGTGACTTATAGTGTGTATACATACGAACCAACAAATCTTTTGTGACCCCTCGGTATTAACTTTTGGCTTAGTCCATTGATTTAGGTTTAGCAGATAGTTTGCAGATTTTTGGTAAACGTTAGTATAATAAAGCTTAAAAACAGATGTCCTTAATGGTGTCGCTCCATAACGCCGTTGATATTACAAATGACCCGCATCATGAAGGTCTTGGGTTAGAGGCTTGAGAGTCTGAGAGAATCATATTAAATGATCCTTATAAATTCCTTTTTGTTATTAGCGCATGTCAAATATTTGATTTACTTTTATGTTGATATTTTTCATATTTTAGTTTCAATTTGTATTTTCTCACTTATATTTCAATGTATTCCGTTTGGAATATTCATGAAAAACACGAGGTGCTTGAAGTGTCGCACATGAATCTTTTTGATTATTAACTACATCGGTTACTCTTGTTTCGGCAATTTTTTTTATCGTGCTTGATAATTATATGGCTTAGGACAGATTCCAATGCACGAAAGAGAAGAAAAATCTTTGGCGGCTGACTGGTTCAAGTAAAGCACACCACTCGTCGCATGAGGTGTATCAATATATTTTGCATTGTGCTCTGTTAGCATAATCATCAAATGTTGAACACGACAGTTGTGAAATAAAACTAGAACTTTATGTTTGATAAGCATGCAAAAATATAAAAATAATGTTAATACATTTGAATTAAAAACAATTTTAATAGTCATCGTACCTACTCTCACTCATTGATATGGTTCCAAATTTACCTTTCCTACATTTGTTAATAAGCAAATTCAAAATTGTTACAGCTCACCATCATTTTGAAATTTACACATTGTATTATTATATATATTACATAAACACTTGACCATTGTCATGACGAATCCCAATTTGAGGATGTATACCTCTTACGTTAAGAGACATCTTTGGCATGGTGCTTACCGACACAGGAATGTCATATATTATAGTGACACAGCCGAAACAAATACTGGACATTCTGGGTTTGATGATCAAGAATCGAGTGTCATTAAGTAATCTGAGAGGAGAGAGGAGGGATTTCAAAATTACCTGGCACAAATGTTCACAAAATCAAGGCGAAGTGTCGCCCGCAAGATCCAGGTCCGTACGTTAAAGGTCAAGGTCACACTTCGAGGTTATAGGTCATCATGTTCTGAATATTTTCATGTAATGAATAGATGGTCCTGTCCCGGAAGTTTGTTATTCAGGAACCATGTTCGCCACATCAATACGATGTGTCGCACCCAAGACCCAGATCAGTAGGTCAAAGGTCAAGATCACGCTTAGGTGTTAAATATCACAATGTATTACAGTGTATAGACGGCCAGAAGTAAGTCATTAATTCATGGATTTTGAAATTACTTGACACAAATATTCACTACATCAAGACATGTTGCGCGCAAGACCCAGGTCCGTAGCTCAAAGGTCAAGGTCACACTTAGAGGGTAGATTTCATCTGGTCCTGCATACTTGTACATAGTGTATAGATGGTCGTGTCCGGGTAATAACTTGGTCATTCAAGGGGGGGGGGGGGGGGTTCAAAATGTCAAACGTTTACCAAATCGAGACGTGTCGAGCGCAAGACCAAGTTTCGTTGGTAAAAGGTCAATGCCACACATAGAGTAAGTCATCATATTCTGCATATTTTCACATAGTGATAAGATGGTCGTGTTCGTGCCAAAAGTTTGTTATTCGTGGATTTTAAATGACCCTTCACAAATGTTCACATCAAGATGTGTCGCGCCCAGGACCGTCATAGATAGTTCAAAGTCACACTTAAGAGGTTAAATATCGCTAGGTCATATCTAGTGCAAAGACGGCAATGTCCGGGCCAGAATTAAGTAATTCATGGATGATTTTACGATTATTCGGCAGACCTACGGGGCCCGGTGGCGACGCGGTAACGCGTCCGCCTACCACTCCAGAGTTCGATTCGTGAATGAGAGAATGATATAGTTCTCCAATTTCAATGTATACTACACTCAGAATATGGTTATTTCATGTTGTGGCAGAGCATGCTTTTAATTATAAACCAACACTATCTTACCTTTTCATCTATTACAAAAAGCCAGGACAATGTCATTCCATATTATCACTAGACAGGGCAACGCCATTCCGTCAAGTCACAAATAAGACAGGACAACGTCTTTAAAATTAGACTGAACAGTTTCGTCTCTTGCCACATCAAACTCGTATAAATTTCTAAATCCAATACATATCAATATATATCGTGTATTTCACGACACATGTATATACCGAACAAAGCAACAAACGAGTTTAACCAATTAACATAACACCTTGACTTTAACAATTTCATTTCACTGATACACTAAAATTGCAACAGGCTTTAGGGGCACACATAACCAACAGACACACACACATCATGAAATTAACTACATGAAACAATATATGTATATAGACCACGATGGAATATGAACAAAAATCCAAGAAAAACGTATTCGGAAAAATCATAAATAATGTAAAAAATTATTTTGTTTCTTTAATATATACAGAATAAAACAATATAATAGTAGATTTTATCTGGCATACTGTTAATTGTGGTTAAAATTATGTAAGTAGTTATAATTCATTAATAAAATGAATTTCATTAAATAATGGATCAGCTAACATAATTAAGAATTATATAAAATGAATTTCATTAAATAATGGATTAGCTAACATAATTGAAAGACTTATTTTTCAACAACAACTCAGTAAAACACAAAGGATAATAATCTATAGAATATAATAATTTACCTTTACATTCTAGGTTTAATTAGTAACAAAGGAGAAATAAAACATTGCATAATACATGGATAATATAAGTTAATTTAAAGATTTGGGCATCTTGGTATGCACTGCTTCAAGCTTCAGATAATATTAATTTGGTCATGAGCATATACTTTTTCATGTTGATATGCAAATCTGACATGCTTCACAAACTGTTCCTGCTAGGTCACTGCTCTGGTTGCATCTATTCATTCAGAACAGACCAGCATAACTATTGCAAACAAAGGTATGGGTATTATGGTCATTCAAGTCAAATATTGAAGAATCAGAACTGTTTTCAGAATAGCCAAATAGGGCTACTATGTCCTCCATGTCAACCAGTATCATGCATGACAATCATGCTACTCAAGTAACATGCAACCACTATAAATCAATAAAGCTAAATGACACTCAATAATCAATCAAACAGCAAGACAATAACACTACATACCAATAACGCAGCATGAGAATCAACCAATCACTACATTACCAACAAGAGCTTGTTTTTTAAAAGAAAAAAACAAAAACGCATGTCTCCCCCAAATTAATGGAACATATTTTTCCTTGCTTTCAACATGTTATATACAGCAAACTTAATTTTCTCCCAGCTGATGTTAACAAGGCATCTATGCTTTCTTTGCGCATTTATACAATCCAGCTTTCCTGGCACTTTTGACAGTCTTAGATGTTTTTCGAAGAAAGTCTTCAATGCCTCCTTCTCTTCGTTGCTCCAAGTGTGTTTATCTGAAATATATAAAAACAAAACTCTGGTACATTTGATTACCTTTGTAAATTAGTGATGTACTTGTTTGACTCCAAAGTCCTAAAAAATTGAATGAAGTGTCTGGCACACACTGAAACATAATATACTTTCTCACAGAAAGTCCAACATTAAAACTAACAAATTTTATTTTATTAAACAAACAAACAACAAGGAATTCAATTCTTAAAAAAAACACACTTTGGTGGAGATGCTACTGGCATATGCCAGAAGAACTACCCAATATCTGAAAAATTAATAATCATGCTCTAATATAAATAGTACCATTGAAAGTAATGTTTATTATCTAAAGTTTTAAGTAATTGCATAAACCAATGATGGAGTTGGACACACACTGTTTCCATCATATACTACATGTATATAATGAAGAAAATGAACAAAGCCCCACAACTCTAGTGAAAATGGTCACAGCCAAAATTCTCTGCTTTATGACCATCTTCATCAAGGTTGTTCACCTGTTGGAAATTGAAGCACTAATGCACCAAGTGTGGAAGAAGTTGAACAAAAAAAAATTCCACTATGACCACTATCATATAAAGTAAAAAAAATGCAGCCATAATTCCTTCCTTTACCATCATCTATATAATAAGCTCAATCATCTGTGAAAGTTTGAAGGAAATAAAATAGAATAGTGTAAGAGAAGTTGGACACACAGGACTTTAGGTAGGATGTACGGACAGATGTGCTTACAGACAAGAGCAATATTACATGCAACCCGATTTGTGGGGTCATGAAAAACAACTAAAAACTGGTTTCCAGAGACCTAACCAAAACCCAGTTTGTGCTAATAATGTTACACTGCAAGCGAATATGCTTATATCAGCAACTATAAGAGATCATATTACCTGCTGTTATCTTTGGTTTTTTCTTGGGTTCCTCCTTTCGGACTTTTGACTGTACATTCTCAGTAAAATCTGAAATGCATAAAGTTTGGTATATAATTGAGCAATAAAAAATTTGAGATATTTGCTCAGGGTAGTCTGAAAAGAATTCAATTTTATAAAGACCTTCGACATTAAAAATGACGCCATTTTATACTTTATATATGTATACATGTATCTCTACAAATCTTCACAGTTATTCGAAAAAAAAAACAAAAATCGTAACATTGTTAATACAGGATTGAATTTTTTTCCCCTGAGTAATATAATCAATGTTAAGATACAATTTAGCACATTTTTCACTTCCAAGAACTGTGTGTCATAGACATTTAAAACAAACAAGCAATGATTTGTTGCATGCATGCAAATTTGCTTTCAAACTAGAATGGAGTCCAAGGGACACGGATGCCCCAACCAACAACTCTGTCAGAAAACAAGAGCACTAACATCTATTTTTGTTAAGTCAAGGATTATAACTTTGGCATCACAGTTCTGATATTAATATTAAAACTAAAGTGCTTAACTTCACTTAACTACGAACTTTTCCTTCAACTTTGGTGACTCCAAGTCACATAGTTAAGGAGCAACATATACTACAAAATTTCTATATGGAACATCTCTTTTGCATGCATTTTTACCAAAGTCAATCCTCATAACTCAGGCATTACAGTTCTGATTATAAAATTAAAACCCAGAAGCACAACTTAACTTACCAATAAACATTCTCATAAAGTTTAGTGACTCTTGCCCAAATAGTTAATGAGAAACAATATTACTATATAGAATGTCTCTTTTTTTTTGGCTAAGTAATGTGCCATATACATGTAACTCGTTAAACCATGGTGCAATAAATTAAAATATTAACCATACCATCACTTATGTGTCTCTTTTGTGTCCTTGCAACTTTTCCAGCATTCTGGTTTTCCTTTTTGCCTATGGTGATATCTGTAAAAGAAGATGACTATGAGGTTCCTATATTGCTCTTCTGAGAACCCCCCAAAGCAACAATCATTCTGACAAAGGTTCATGAAGAAATGATAAAAAAATTATCCTCAACAGCAATCAAAGATTTTCCTATTTCCTATTACCACCTGATCCAGATTAACACTGTTCGAGATTACATAGAAACAAGCTTTCTGACAAAAGACTATGAATTTTGCTTCACTAGCATACACACTATGCAAGTCACTATACTGCTACAACTAGAGGTGCCGCAATGCAATGAAACCAGGTGTTCAACAGGGACAATCGCTCCAAAGATGGCAAAGTTATGGCAAGGACAAAATTGTGGACATTGTGACCTTTAACCTGTCAAAAAGACCTTGACATTTGAGATACCGTTTCTGTATGCGATACATCATCTTGTCATTGTGAAAGCACATGCCAAATAATATTGAAATAGCTCCAAAGATGGCAAAGTTATGGCAAGGACAAGAATTGTGAAAGCCACCCGCCCGCATGCCCAACGACGTACCCCAATCTAATAAGAGTTTTCCCCATGGAAAACCTGGTTAAAAACAATGAAGCTTGCTACACCGGCATACACACTATGCAAGTCACTTCACTGCCATAAAGGATACGAAGCTTGCTACATTGGCATACACACTATGCAGTATGCAAGTCAATACATATGCACACACATACACACTATGCAAGTAACTACAATGGATCATAGGTTCCACACATTGTCAGGATGAGGTAAACATTTGACCCAAATTTCATCAAAATTATTTAAGGAGTTACATAGCGGCCATGAAATGGGAGTCTCAAACCTTTGACCTTCGAACTGTGGCCTTGACCTTGGGCTGGCATGCCTGAAAGGTTGGTTCTGCATGTTGTGCATTGAGGTGAACAATCAACCAAAATTTAATTAATATACTTATTAAGGTATTTTGGAGTTGAAGAGTGGACGTGATATTTAAGGCTCAAAACTTTGACCTTCAACTGTGACCTTGGGCCAGCGTGCTTGGAAGGTGAGTTCTGCATGTTGTCTCAATGAGGTGTACATTTCACCCAAGTTTCAATAAATTTTCAAGGCTGGAGGAAGTTACAGAGCAGACACGAAATACGAGGCTCAAACCTTTGACCTTCAACTGTGACCTTGACCTTGGGCCCGCATGCCCAGATGGTGGTTTCTGCACATTGTCTCAATGTGGTTATTATTTGACCCAAATTTCAGTCAAGTCCTTCAAGGCATTTGGGAATTACCCAAAACAAAACTGGTCTTGAGGGAACAGTAAAATGGCACAGTATTTTACCATACATGAGTGAATATTTTAAGATGCATAGAGTGTTTGTTTTATTATTTCATTGTCTAAGTGACATTAAACAAAGGATGGTGTAATGTTCGTCCGGCTCTAGGCCGATGTTAATGGATAACTTGCAGGAGTAAATCATAACATGCACCATTCAAGGTTACCATTTTAATTCCCAGAATTCCACATCCCATGCACGGGACTTAACTCATATTGCTTGTCTAACTAAATATAGGATAACATAAGTTGTCCCCCTTACTCTGTTAATACACTACATTTCCTCCCCTAATCAAATTTAAAAATACCCTGTTAGTTTTTTGACTAGAACCTTATTTTTTTTTTTAAAAAACAAACTTTTAACATTAAATGTTACTTCTTGTAACTTTAACTAGATACATGTAAATTGAACATAAAATGTACAACTACTTTTAGTAAGACATGATATTTCGAGAATAACTATACATTAAATTGCCACAATATAATGGTACTAATCTTTGAAATATCCATACATAACATAATATCCGTACAAATAGTATGTTCCTACATCAATCAACAATTTGTTTCACTTCAAATCCTGATCTAAATTGAAATGCCTCACTAAAATCTGTATGCAACAAATAATAATTAGCAGTCCCAATAATGTCTTAGCCATTAACACATACTTATTGTCATATAAAATCTATGTTGTATAGCTAAATCAACTCTTAACATATATACATGATACATTCTTTGAATCCCTAAAAATACCCATATTAATGTCTCATTTGTTACTCATAATGAAATCTGAGTATTTCTGCGGCATTTTTCGAACTCTCGATGGTCGCGAATAGGATTCTGCTACTGTTTTTGTTGGTGACTTCACGTCCTCCTTTTCTACAGGATTCTCTGTCTGTTCTATTTCTGTCAACTCTGCTTCCTGATTATTCTCTAGATTGGAATTTGACCCCGACTCCACTCTATTTTCATTAAGCACATTTTTCTCAGATTGAACACTTTTATTTTCACTGAAATTATTTTTCACACTTTTATTTTCACTGAAATTACTTTTCACACTTTGATGATTTTTCACGTTATCTAACACATTTTCTACTTCTTTTGATTTTTCAGATTCTCTACTCTGATCATTAGAATATAACTTTTTCACATGTGACACATTCCTAGAATATTGCACACCTTCTTTTGACTCTACAATTACACTATTTCCTTGCTTATCTACTACTGACATTGGATTTGGATTAAACACTGTGGATAACTTATCTTGCTTCTTTTGCTTTACTAACACTAGATCACCTTTTTATAACACTTTCTCTAGCATTTCTTCTGTTATCACCATAAATCTTCCCTTTTCCTTTTCTTTCGCTGTCGCGGTCTCTAATTTCATGATCTGAAACTCTGTGGTCCGAAATATCTGGTATTTTCGTGCGAATTTTTCTTTTGAACAGCATTTCGGCGGGTGACATCCCAGTTGTGGAGTGTGGTGTAGATCTATACATCATGAGATATGTCTGAAGTTCTGTTCTCATGTTTTTCTTCTCCGCATGCGCAATGCGAAGTCTTTTCATAATGGACTTATTTTGGATTTCCACTTCTCCATTTGCTTGCGGCCAATATGGAGTTGTATTGCGATGTTCAATGTTCAGATCCATTAGATAGTCGTTCAGCTCTTTGCTGTTGAAATTGTGTGCGTTATCTGTCTGTAAAGACACTGGAAGTCCATGAACACAGAAAATACTATCTAGACAGTTTATAATCTTCTCCGACGTAGTAGTTTTCATGATGAAAACCTCAATCCATCTGGAATAGTAGTCGACAGTAACTAGAAAATTTTCTCCCGACGGCAGTGGTCCCAGAAAATCAGCACTCAGATGCTCCCATGGCTGGCTTGTTAATTCTCTTCGGCTCATTGATTCAGGTTTTGTAGTAACTTGACTAGCTACTTGGCACCCATAACACGATTTGCAAAAGTTCTCTATCTCTTTATCTATCCCTGGACACCATACTTTGGATCTTAATCTTTGTTTCATTAAAACAATGCCCGGATGACCTTCGTGTCCCAAAGATAAAATGTCCTCTCTTAATGTCTTGGGTACAAGAATTCTAGTACCTCGTAGTACTAAATAGCCTAAAGATGCTAATTCATGCTTTATCGGCAAATAGCTCTTGTTTGACAGTTCATGCCATCGACCTGTTCTTAACAGATTTTGAATCTCTTTCAGTTCTTTATCATTCTTCGATTCTTGTTCAATTGTCTTTGTTGACATGGCAATTGGTGTCGCCTCTGTTGCTACACACTTAACATACTCCTCTGTGTTCAGAAAATCACATTTTCATTTTTGGAACGCTTGTTTCATGCACTAGACGCGATAGTGCATCTGCAATGTTTGTATGTCCTGAAATATGTCTGACTTTGTATGTGTATGGTTGTAATCGCAACATCCACCGTTCTACTCTAGCACATGGTTTGGAATTTGGAGAAAATATGAACTGCAACGGCTTGTGATCTGTCAGCAGTTCAAATTCGATTCCGATCAAATACAGTATGTAGTCTCTCACACGCCCAAACAATGGATAGTGCTTCTTTCTCCGTTTGCGAATATTTCCGTTCTATACTCGTCAAAGTTCTGCTCACATATAGAATCACTCTGGTTTCACCTTGCCCATTTTCTTGCACCAGAACACAACCTATTCCGACTGGCCCTGCATCACAAATTACTTGAGTCTTATCTTTCTTGTCGAAATACCCCAGGTTCTTCGCATTTGACAACTGATCTGTTAGTTCTTTAAAACTTTCCTCTTGTTCATCATCCCATATGAATGGAACTCCTTTTCTGGTCAACTTTCGCAACGGTTCAGCAATAGATGCGAGATTTGGAATAAACCGTCCACTAAAATTGACGAGACCTAGGAAACTCTTCACTTCTGATACAGTTTTGGTTGCCTAAATTCAAGAACAGCTTTCACCTTACTTTCGTGAAGACCTACTCCATGGTCTGACAAAACCATGCCCATAAAATCTACATGAGTCATATTGAATTGGCATTTCTCCAGATTCAACGTAAGTCCTTTCTGTTCAAGACGTTCTAACAATGCTTCAAGTCTTGCATCATGCTCATCATCACTTCGTCCATGTACAATAATGTCGTCGAATATACTGTTCACACCTTCTAGACCACTCAATGTTTGTGCAATCACTTTATTGTACATCTCAGGAGCACAGCTGACCCCAAACATAAGTCGTTTGTACCGATACATTCCTTTATGAGTCATGAATGTAGTAATTTCTCGAGATTCTTGGTCCAATTCAATTTGATGGTAGGCCATTTTGATGTCTAGCTTTGAAAATACAGTCGAGTTGTTCAGATCTTGCAAAACTTCTTCTGTTGTTGGAATAGTGTATCTCTCCCTTTTAACTGCTTCGTTGGCTCTTCTCATATCAATACAAAGTCTTATATCATCTTTCTTTGGCACGACAACAATTGGATTTACCCACTTACTTGTTGTGTTTACTTTTTCAATTATGTCTAACTCTTCTATTTTCTTCTCAAGCTTCTCTCGTAACCCATACGGTACTCTTCTTAATGCCTGTACAACTGGTTCAATGTCATTATCAACTGGAATGTGAAGCTGATAATCTTTTAACTTGCCAATACCATCAAAACACTTTGGAAATTTCTTGCACATGTCTTGTTTTCTTTCAGCATCAGTCATAACGTTGTTCACCATACTCGGCATATCAATGTGTAAAATGCCTAGCTCTACAGCAGTCGTTTTACCTAACAATGCCTGTCCTTTTTCTTCTACCACAATGAATTCAGCATTTACAGTTTTATTTGACACTGTTACATCAGCAGTGAAACTCCCAGCTACAGTTTAAGGTTTATCATTACCATATGCATACACTTTTTTATTTGTCAGTTTACTGTTACATTTCACTTTTCTTTCTTTCATGTATTCCCACATGTTTCTGTCTATGATATTCACGGTTGCACCCGAATCTATAATTACGGGAATGGTTATTCCCCCTATGTCAACACGTATGTCTCCTTTCATGTGTTGGCTTGATACAGTGAATACGTAGTCATCAGATGAATCATTTTCATCAACATCAACTGCTCTGATCTTTTCTCTACGGCTCTGATTTGGTTTACCAAAAGGCTTAGATTTGCAACATTTCTCAAAATGATTTTCTTTTTTACATTTTCTGCACTTCTTTCCTCTAGCTGGACACTTAGGATCTGTCTTTATATGCCCCTCGTATCCACATGCATAGTATTTCTGACCTTTCCCATATTCTGTCCCATTTCTGTTTTTGTATGCACCATGTGCCTGTGGTCTGTATGCACCGGCTACATGTGATTTTGGCATAAATTTGTGTCGTATTTTGTTTACACTTTCTTTTAATTCCATGGTGGAAGCCTGTGATTCAGATGCTTCAAGCGACCTTGCTATCTCTCTTAAATTATCTAAAGACACATCGCTTTTTTCCAACAATTTTCTTCTCAGTCTTTGCGAATAACATTTCTCGATGACCTGGTCCCTGATATTTTCTTCTACATTTGTAAAATTACAGTACACGGCTTTTTGTCTCAAACGAGTGATATACTGATCCATGGATTCATTGGATTGTTGTGCAATACTTCTAAATTGCGATCTTTCAAATGCAACATTTGCTTTCGGTTTGAAATAAGTGTCCAACAAACCTTTTGCGATCCCGTACTCAGTTTCTCCCTCACCTGGATCCGGAACCGTTAACGTGTAGAAAATGTCTTGCACATCGATACCAGAACTGTGCAAAAGCAATGCTTTTTTTCTGTTTGTCGTCTTTTACCCCTTTTCCATCAGAAAATAGCTCGAAGCTGCGAAGCCATCTCATCCATCTGATTCCTAGCGTTGTTCGTTCGCCGATTTCAAATGACGAAATACCCCCAATGTCTTGGAAAATCGGGGTTGACATCTTGATCAAAACTCAGATAAATGTTTAAAGTTTATCCTCGTCGCCAAATTATGTAATGTTCGTCCGGCTCTAGGCCGATGTTAATGGATAACTTGCAGGAGTAAATTATAACATGCACCATTCAAGGTTACCATTTTAATTCCCAGAATTCCACATCCCATGCAAGGAACGTAACTCATATTGCTTGTCTAACTAAATATAGGATAACATAAGTTGTCCCCCTTACTTTGTTAATACACTACAGATGGAATCATGAAGGCTTCAACATACTAATTCCTGGAAAGCTCAGCACTGAGCAACTATTCTGTTTTTGCTATTGAGCTAACTTCAGCCATCTAGTAGATTTTAAACAAGTAAATCTGTAAGCTAATGCTCACTAATGATACCCCCGCTGTGAGAAATATGACTTTCAAAATGTAATTTGCATTTTTCAATAAAGATGCCCTTTGGTTTATGTAGTGCACCTATATAGTGTGAAAGATACCCTTTGTATTGTGTAGCGCACCTGTATAGTAACAAAATCTAAAAATAGTCAGTAAACAGGAAGTAGATGAGCAAGGAGCATAAAATCGCTTTACACCATATGGGAATATAGGATTAAGCAATATGCAAAACATCAGGCTGCTGCATGTTATAGTTGCTTAGAAAAATGCGACGGAAATTGTGAAAGTATGTCAATTATGTGTAAAAATGTAAGTATTTAGTAAACAGGAAGTAGATGAGCAAGTAGCATAAAATCGCTTTACACCATATGGGACTATAGGATAAAGCAATACACAAAATATCAGGCTGCTGAATGTTATAGTTGCTTAGAAAACTGCGACGGAAAATAAAAATGCCCTTTGGTTGATTAATGCACCTATATAGTAACAAAATCTAAAATATGCGACAAACAGGAAGTAGATGAGCAAGGAGCATAAAATCGCTTTACACCACATGGGACTATAGGATGAAGCAATATGCAAAGTATCAGGCTGCTGCATGTTATAGTTGCTGAGAAAACTGCGACGTAAATTTTGTTATGGACGGATGCACGGACGGACAAGTAGATGAGCAAGGAGCATAAAATCGCTTTACACCATATGGGAATATAGGGTTAAGCAATATGCAAAATATCAGGGTGCTGCATGTTATAGTTGCTTAGAAAAATGCGACGGAAATTGTGCATGTTTGTCATGTATGTGTAAAAATCTAAGTATTCAGTAAACAGGAAGTAGATGAGCAAGGAGCATAAAATCGCTTTACACCATATGGGACTATAGGATAAAGCATTATGCAAAATATCAGGCTGCTACATGTTGTAGTTGCTTGGAAAACTGCGACGGAAATTGTGAAAGTATGTCAATTATGTGTAAAAATGTAAGTATTCAGTAAACAGGAAGTAGATGAGCAAGGAGCATAAAATCGCTTTACACCATATGGGACTATAGGATAAAGCAATACACAAAATATCAGGCTGCTGAATGTTATAGTTGCTTAGAAAACTGCGACGGAAAATAAAAATGCCCTTTGGTTGATTAATGCACCTATATAGTAACAAAATATAAAAATATGCGACAAACAGGAAGTAGATGAGCAAGGAGCATAAAATCGCTTTACACCACATGGGACTATAGGATGAAGCAATATGCAAAGTATCAGGCTGCTGCATGTTATAGTTGCTGAGAAAACTGCGACGGAAATTTTGTTATGGACGGACGCGCGGACGGACAAGTAGATGAACAAGGAGCATAAAATCGCTTTACACCACATGGGACTATAGGATGAAGCAATATGCAAAGTATCAGGGTGCTGCATGTTATAGTTGCTGAGAAAACTGCGACGGAAATTTTGTTACGGACGGACGGACGGACGGACAAGGGTAAAACAGTATACCCCCCTCTTCTATGAAGCGGGGGTATAATAAATACCTGAATGATCTTCACCAGAATCATTGTCATCATCACTGTCACTTGTGTCGGACTCCACAGCCTCTACAACATTATCAAGAAGATGTATGCAAATAGCTGGTATCGCCAGGCACTGCGCCATCCATAAAAATAATATAACTTGCAGTTACAGTTACTTGCAGTGACCCAGGGGTGGCGAAATCAATTGTCCGTATTGCCCAGGTTGTCCCAATGCTTATACGGACAAGTGAAATTTGACCAGAATTTACTATATAATTATCATATGGACAAGTACAAATAGCTCTTGGCAAAAACAGACAAGAAACTCAAAATTTAATTTCGCCGCCCCTGTGACCTACTCAAAAGTTTTTTTCATAGGGTACCAGTATTTTCTCCATAGTTACCCTCTAGCTCCACCTCTAGAGTCAGAAACAGAGCTGAATTTCAACATCAGTGTCGACAGTGCCTACTCCATTAATGATACATACCATACTGTGGTCCAACATTTAAACCCTGCTTTATTCCCTTCAAAATGACAATGTAGGAAAAATGCAGATACCCTAAGAACAGTTAGTTTTACGAAATTTTGATAATCTTAACTTTATACTTGATGTATCTTAAATGATTCTAGGTGTGTTAGTAAAATGTATGTTGAAACACTTTTAAAAATTATTTACATCTGCAAACCATTTTGATTCTTAAAGACAAACAAGAGGGCCATGATGGTCCTAAATCGCTAAATGTGACCTTGACCTTTGACCCCTTGACCCCAAAATCATTAGGGGTCATCTACTGGTCATGAACAATCCCCAAACCAAGTTTGAAGTTCCTAAGCCTAAGCATCCTTTAATTATTGATCGGAAACCATTTGGTCTACGGACCGACTGGCCGACAGACATTTTACCCCTTGACCCCAAAATCAAAAGGGGTCATCTACTGGCCAAGACCAATGCACATACAAAGTTTGAGGGCCAACAGCCCATGGGTTGTCGAGTTATTGATCGGAAACCGTTTTCACCTACAAGATCAATGTGACTTTGACCTTTGACCCCTTCCCCTTGACCCCAAAATCAATAGGGGTCATCTACTGGTCATGAACAATCACATACCAAGTTTGAAGTTCCTAAGCCTAAGCATCCTTTAATTATTGATCTGAAACCATTTGGTCTACGGACCAACGGACAGACAAATGCAAAGCAATATACCACCTCTTCTTTGAATGTGGGCATAATAATTAGTAGTTACTGAGATACAGCCTTGATCTATACTTACACATAAATCTGTTACAGGACCAGTTAAAAGGATCAAACAGTAGTTTTGTTATGGTAAAAAAAAAACAAAAACTTACCATCTGGATTGAAGGTAATGTCCTCAAAGTCACACCCACTGAATTTGTTAATGGTTCCGTTGTTGATGCATCGGAGAACTTTCGACATTATTGCAACTTGTAGTACATTTTCAGGAAGGCAATAGAACTCTCTGTGGATTCTGATATTGTGGCCCTGGAATGTTGCTAACAGATCTTGAGAATTTTCTTTTAAGTTCAATATTTGTGCCAAGGTTGCAAGCTGCTTTCGTAGGTTAGTTGATGTAATCAAAGCTGGATCCTTCAATTCACAACTGTTGGCCATTTTCCTTAATGCATCTGTGCCTCTGTATGGATTCCTTTCATTTCGTGGTGTGGCAAATAATAGGCCATCATCTGATATTCCTGCAGCTGATCTCATTTTTAGTAGCATTTCAATATTTCGCTGCATTTCCTTTGTGAACAGCACAGGTACTTTTCGTCCTTTTTTGCCCCTTATTTCAACTCGAAGGTGGGTCTGACATAGCATTTTCTCTAGCTCTGTCAAAATACTCAGGACAACTGGATCAACTCTACCACCTTTCTTAGCCATTTTATACTGTTTGACATTCATTCTTTGAGCTTCCCCACTCCTTTTTCTATTGAATAATATTATATGGGCCAAACAGACTTTGGCAAACTCTGGGTATTGTTCAGACAGTTGTTCTGTATTTTCTGTCTGCATAAATGCAGCTGCTTTTTTTTTTAGAAACTTGTTAAGCAGAACAACATCTTCAACTAGGGGTAGGTACTTCGGCTTGTTATACTTTATGCTTTCAAGACTGCGTAAAGCCTGTGAGGATATGCTAGATTTCCATTTCAACTTGTACATTTTCAAAAATGACTCATATTTGTCTTTTTGAGCTGGGTCTTCTAATTTCAAAGCTTGAAAGTATGCCTCTTCTGCAACACTTTTCATTCTATAGCCGAGATTTAAGGCTAATGAAGGGATCCCAAATGTGTTATTGTCAAACTGGCTTACTTCCTTGACACATTCAATAAATATGTCCCAATTGCAGGCTTTCATGCATTCATCAATGGACTTGATGTTTCTAGCTCTCAAAGTAATTAGAAGGCGACCTAATTCTCTCATTTTGTTTGATGTGTACACAGTTTTGTGTTCTTCTCCTTGTTTTTCATATTCACTCATTCCGAACTGCAAAATTAATGAATCAGACACAACAGCTTGCTTCACAGAATCATCTCTCATTATGTTGAGAACATTTGTCTCAAATTTTTCATTTCTGCTTAATTTTGGAAGCATCTTCTTTCCAGCTGCAATTGGACCCATGCTTATACCAGAGTTACATTCTTTTCTTTTATTGCAAGACTTTTGGTGTTTCCAAAGTTCCTTTTTCTTGTAAAATCCAGAACAGAATTGACATGGAAGCAGACTGCTTATTTCACTTTCTTCTGCCTTCCTGTATTTCGGAATAATCTGCCCATGTCGTTTCTCAAGCACAGTAAAATTATGGGCAAAGTCCCCTTTGTTCACCAACATTTTCCATGCTTTTCTTCTTTCCTTGCTTTTGGGTTTTAAGGCAAGAATTCTTCCAACTTCCAATTCGTTACTGTGCATTATTCCATAATGCCTTGAAATATTCTGGTCCAATTTATAGCAGAACAAACAGGCATGTGACTTGTTACCTAAATTTCCTTTAGAATTTTTATTTGATTTCTGTACTTGTAATGTTTTTATACTTGTACTGACAGTACTCATTACTGGAATTGCTTCACTCATATTTGCTTCATCTTCTCCTGCTGTAAAGAGAAATAAAAACAGTGTTCATTTGAAATAGAAGACTTTTTGCAAACTTTTTTTTTTCTGGTGTGACTTCATCTATGCAACAGTTTCCAGTTTTCAGACAGTGTTAAGTTAGAGAGTCGCCAATTTGGTCAGGGTGTTTACCGTGAGCTTAAGATCCTACAGAGTTTGATTCGAAGTCTCCCTCAAGTGCTCATTTTTAGAAGTGAATATTTTAACCTTAAACCGCCTGCTGGTATTCAATGGAACTGCTCGAAAATGTGAAAGTGCATTATTTGCAATTTTGGGAATATTTTATGTACTTTTAAATATTTGCCATGCCTCCCTCATCGCCAGTTGCCAGGCCTCCCTCATCACCGGTTGCTATGCCTCCTTTATCGCTGGTTGACATGTCTTCCTCATCGCTGGTTTCACTGCCTCCTTCATCGCTGGTTGCCATGCTTCCTTCATCGCTGGTTGCTGTGCCTCCCTCATCACCGGTTGCCATGCCTCCCTCATCTATCTCTGATGCCTGAAAGTAAAATTGGCAATTAGTGAACTATCACTAAATGTGATAAATACCCCAAAACACAGCAAGGAGTGTACAACAGTTTTTGAAACTAATCTTTATATCTTAAATTCAAAGTTCCATAACATAAAAATGTACATACCTCCTCTGTGCCTTCTACTTCCTCCTGCCTGTTAATGACCTTGAGATTATTCTCATTGCTGGTTGACCTGCCTCCTTCATCTCTGGTAGCCATGCCTCTCTCATTGCTGGATGCCATGCCTCCTTCATCTCTGGTTGCCATGCCTCTCTTATCGCTGGTTGCTGTGCCTCCCTCATCACCGGTTGCCTTGCCTTCTTCATCACTGCTTGCCATGCCTCCCTCATCGTGGGTTGCCATGCCTCCCTCATTACAGGTTGCCGTGCCTCCCTCATCTATCTCTGATGTCTGAAAGTAAAATTGGCAACTTTTCTAACACCTGAGCTATCACTAAATGTGTCAAGAGCCATGTTACACATGGTTAATCCCCCCGCCAGAAATATGTTACCTGAAGTGGTTGCATGTTGAAGTCGTGGGCAAAGGGGTAAAACTGAGAAGAACCCTCATTGTAGGTGGTAAAATTGGGACGGACGGATGGACAGAGACCATTTCTTAAATCCCTCTGCATTTGGCAAGGGGAACTGGGGGCTTTGGCAAGGGAAAAAAACCCAGAAGAACTCTTGTTACAGAAAGACTTAATGTGGGTTTGCAGTTTCAAGAAAACCCCTAAAAAAATAGGCAAGGTAGAGTTATTGTTCTTACACACTGCACTACCTACCAATGTGCTCTGTCAGTGTATGAAGTTTGAATGAAATCCCTCAAGTAATTTTGGAGTTATGCTCCGGACAAAATTTATAAAGTAAATCTGATAAAAGCGGAATAACTCTAAAAAATAGGCAAGATAAAGTTATTGGACTTGCACACTGCACTACCTACCAATGTGCTCTGTCAGTGTATAAAGTTTGAATAAAATCCCTCATGTAGTTTTGGAGTTAATCATCCGGACAAAATTTATCAAGTAATTATGATAAAGGGGAATAACTCTAAAAATAGGCAAGGTAGAGTTATTGTTCTTTCACACTGCACTACCTACCAATGTGCTCTGTCAGTGTATGAAGTTTGAATAAAATCCCTCAGGTAGTTTTGGAGTTATGCTCCGGACAAAATTTATAAAGTAAATCTGATAAAAGCGGAATAACTCTAAAAAATAGGCAAGATAAAGTTATTGGACTTGCACACTGCACTACCTACCAATGTGCTCTGTCAGTGTAAAAAGTTTGAATAAAATCCCTCATGTAGTTTTGGAGTTAATCATCCGGACAAAATTTATCAAGTAATTATGATAAAGGGGAATAACTCTAAAAATAGGCAAGGTAGAGTTATTGTTCTTTCACACTGCACTACCTACCAATGTGCTCTGTCAGTTCATGAAGTTTGAATAAAATCCCTCAGGTAGTTTTGGAGTTATGCTCCGGACAAAATTTATCAAGTAATTCTGATAAAGCGGAATAACTCTAAAAAAAGGCAAGGTATAGTTATTGGACTTGCACACTGCACTACCTACCAGCGTGCTCTGTCAGTGTATGAAGTTTGAATAAATCCCTCTAGCAGTTTTGGAGTTATGCTCCGGACAAAATTGTTTCTGACGGACGGACGCACGGACCCACAGATGGACGAAGGGCATTTCTTATATCCCCTTTGCCTTTGGCGGGGGGGGGGGATAGATAAATACCCCCAAAACACAGCAAGGATTATACAACGATGTATAAAACTTATCTTTATATCTTAAATTCAAAGTTCCATAACTGCCATGACATAAAATGTACATACCTCGTCTGTGCCTTCTACTTCTAGTGCATCTATGTCTTCCTCCGCCCTGTTAATGACCTTGAGATTATTCTCATTCCTGGTTGACCTGCCTCCTTCATCTCTGGTAGCCATGCCTCTCTTTTTGCTGATCGCCATGCCTCCTTCATCTCTGGTTGCCATGCCTCCTTCATCTCTGGTAGCCTATGCCTCCATCTCTGGTTGCCATGCCTTTCTCATCTATCTCTGAAGCCTGAAAGTAAAAATTGGCAACTTGTCTTACACTGAATGTGATTAATACCTCCAAAGCAAAATATGATTTTTTCATTTTTCCCTCTGCAAGTCTATGTAAACCATTGCACAACTGTGTATCAATCTTTTCTTCAAGGCTCATGTTGCCACATTCTAAGTATTTAATATGACAAGTAATTGTATATGTATATTAATTTAAAGGGCATTTAACAATAATATGTCAAAACATATCAACATACCTTAAATTTCTCTAGGCGGAAAGTCCTGTCTAGAATGGTGAACTCCTCTCCCCAATGCAAAAATCTCTCACTGGTACCACAACTGAAGTCTGTTAAAAACACCTATGAAAAGAACATTAAACTAAAAAATTAAAGTCTTAAAATGGTAGCCCTTAATTTGCTTTCTGCAATTTTTTCAAGTAATGATAATCTTTACATAATAATAAAAGCATAGGTTATTTTAGGGAACCAAAGTCATATGTCACACTATTTTTGTATCCCCTCTTCCCGACTCTTCCTTATAATTGAACTGAGAAGTTGAAACATTTTGTGCAGCGGAGCAAAACCTGCCGGCGATATGTGCAACAAGTCTTTGTACCCATCACTCCCTTCAAGTTCCATCGAAATCTACCCAGTGGTTTGAGCTTTGAAAACCAAACAAGATTGATCTATTTTTAGCTCTGGTGGCCATTTAGTTCAGCTAAGCGGAACAAGCTAACAATACATGCAACAAGGCTTGGTAACAATCAATTCTATCCAGTTTTGTCGAAGTTCACCTAGCTGTTTGGGCTGTGAAAGATAGACAAGAAATTACTATTTTTAGCTCTGGTCTCCATTTTGTGCAACAGTGCAGAACATGCCAGCTGTACAAGCCAAACGCGGACAGATAGATGGGGGAGATATAATGGTACTTAAATATACCATGGAGACTAGGTAAATGGTCAATCGATGCATGTAGTGACTAGCATACTATGTAAACTATAATATATATACAATGTAGTGACTTGCGACTTGCATAGTGTGTACTGCATAGTGACTTGCATAGTGTGTACTGTGTAGTGACTTGCATAGTGTGTACTGTGAAGTGACTTGCATAGTGTGTACTGCATAGTGACTTGCATAGTGTGCACTGCATAACTGCATAGTGACTTGCATAGTGTGTAATGCATAGTTACTTGCATAGTGTGTACTGCAAAGTGACTTGCATAGTGTGCACTGCATAGTGACTTGCATAGTGTGTACTGCACAGTGACTTGCATAGTGTGTACTGCATAGTGACTTGCATAGTGTGTACTGTTTAGTGACTTGCATAGTTTGTACTGCTTTTTTTAAATTACAGGCCTTCCAGCAGCCTCTGACAAATAAGTGGGAAAAAATGTTAAAGGTTTTCTAACCAAAAAGTAGGAAAAGTATGAGTACATTCATAGAAATTTCACCAATTTCGGTCATACATATGACATATTTCGAATTTGAAGATGCACAAAACAGACACTATATGGCTGTTTAACTTTAAGTTATATTTAAAAACATTATACAATATGAGCTAGTGAAGCATGCAAGAAAAAAAAGACATTTTTATCATGTATGGACATTAATTATTTGCTAAATACCTGCATAAATAACTGGCAAAATATCAGGTTTATTACCACTTTTTCCCAAAAAGTAGGAAAAGTAGGAGTTTTCAAGAAAAGAGTTGGAAGCTGATCAAACAGTAGGAAAAGAAGGAACACTAGAAGGCCCTAAATTAACGAGAAGTAACCTGATCATAACATTTCTCCTCTAGCCAGACAAGAAAGGAAACACTAATTTTGATAAACAAAATATTATAAAATTATAATGACAATGCTTCAGTCACCAGCAGGTTCTTTTTAATAATGTTTTATCCCTATGTATTTGAATTGGAAAAACAAATCATTTCTTTTCATGTCTGAAATCTTTAGAAAATATTAGTACATGTACCAGAAAATGGAGGTGTATGAAAACATAGGAAAGTGAAATAAATGTACTCTACAGTAAGTTAATTAGGCAAGTTATTAAACAATATGACAGTATGAGGGTTGTTTAAATAGTTTTCAGAACTACTGTCATCAAATCACAAATAAATCACCATTTCATGATCTCTATTAGAAACTATCTTAGTAGACAGCGATCAATTTTTTGCACTTGTTATTTATCAAATATGGTTCAGTATTGGAAGGATTATGTCAGTATGTCATTATTACAGATTGAATTGAGTATCCTGACATTTTATATGGGCATGATATCAAACAGAGTAGTTTTCAAACAGCTTGACTGATGCCCTGCTATTTTTGTTACATAAACCTGTTTATATAACACCTATAGAATAATCTTATTGAAGTAATTAATAAGTAATAGGTTTTAGCTACTTACTTTTCCCTGGTTAACTTCAAGTTGACAATGGACAGGTCTTACACCAGGCAAGGATACAATAACATCACAGCTTCTAGAACTGCAGTGTCAAAATAACAATACTTTAAAATGAAAGGGTCCACGTCAAAATCTTTATAATGACAAGCATGAAATGTTTGTAAGTTACAGTTGAGTTCCCATTTAATCCCAAGATTATATTGAACAACAGGGACATGATGGTCCTATAGCACTCGCCTAAAAATATTTGAACCTAATTTTGGACCAAAATCATACCTCAGGCAATCCTTAAAAAAGTGTTTGTTTGGCATAGCTGACCCATCGTTGCAGACAGTGGGTGGGTTGGTCGGCTTTTCTATTTCTTTTTTTTATAAACATTTCTTGCCCAACTACGAGTAATGCAAAAATTGAAAAGATGGACTACAGAGGGTCCAACATCGCTATTTCAATTCGTTACAAGACAAAAACGTTTGCATTCAATGTTATGTCTTTAAAACAAATGTTATAAAAAAAGAAAATTGAAATAACCAAACAAAAAAAATAAAATTTGTTTTTGCCAATAAAAACTTCTAATCAGGGGCAATTTTGTCGGGTCGGTCGGCTATGCCAAACAAACACGTTTTTAAGGATGGCCTGACCTAGATTTTACAAACGTTCTGAATAAGTTCATGAGTATCTAGTAAAAAATGTTGCATCTGGAGTGTTGACAATGTTTTTCTATGACTGGTCTAGCATTACAATAGCTCTTCATATTCTTCGGATAGTCGAGCTAAAAAGGAAGAACCATACTACTCAATGGATTTGTTCTAGAGTTTTAACTACAGAACTCACAGTTTAAACTGTGACTTGACAAACCAATAAACACCGCACATGTATATCTTTACTGTGATATGAAAGTTTTATTTCCAAAAAGTGAAATAATATGTTCACATACCTTCCTATCAAACAATATGGATTTATCAATGGAAATCTGTCTAAATCTTCCCCTGTCCTTGAACAAACCACAAGTTCAGGTGTCTCATTTATAGATTCTGAAAGATATAGGTAGGCCTTTTACTTCTTTGTTGTTTCTTAATTCAAAAGATACTACTTCATATTTCCCTGTAAGTCTTTCCATCAGAGCTCAAGTTAAGTTTCCAAAACAGAGGTTCATTGTTTACATCATTTTCTTTTTGTCCTGACTTGCAAAAAAGGGCCTAATGGTTGGATTGTTTTTATATCAAATGAAAATTGCGTCTTTCCTGTGACAGACAACCCATTTACAACAAAAGCTCAACCTGAGCATGAACCCTAATTAAGTAACTTAAAATGCTATGTTTTCATTTATTTGTTTAAAAATAACACACAAATCTTAACATGGGACAAACCAACCATCATTTTATATGAAATTGCCTTTCAAACATCTAGTTTGGTTGGGATAGTAACTTGGAATATCTTCTAGCCTCAGGCAGGGACTATTCTGACTTTAATATTTAGTGAGAGAATTTCTCTCCTTTCTCAAAAATAAGTTATAAAAATCAATGAGAGAAAAATTCAAAACATCCAGAAAGAATTTGACTTAAGGTAAAGTTACTATAGTAATGGTTAATTTATAACAATTTATTATCATATCAATGTAAGTTGCATTGATATGATAATAAATTGTTCAAGAGCACCGTGAAGCAAGGCAATATACGCCCAAAGTGTTGTATCAGAGACAAAATTGTTGAAGCCAAAAGGACAGGAACAAGAAAGGGAACATATTCCGCAAAAGAAGACAATGATGCTTAGTGAACACTTGTTACACTTAAAATTGTGATAATATTTGTCATGACTTTGTTTAATATTCTAAGCAATTAACTGTGTTACAGTTGTAATAAATGATGAACAAACGCCATGTGAGTAAACCGGAACATGTCTTTTTTTATTCGTATCTTCACATTAGAGAGTAGCAACATAATCAAACCATCAAAAGTGTTGAAGAGTAACAATTAATATCAATACATTGCATCCCCTTTTCTTTAACAAAAAAAAAAAAAATACCAAAGAGATTCATAGAACAGCAGATGCAGTTTCATAAAAAGAGACCTTGATTATTGATGTTTTTTTTTAAAGTTAACATTTAAATTTAACAACAAAGGTCCATGATAAAATCTTGTTTTAAGAACAGTATCCTTTAGTAAAATTGTCGGGAATATTACAATGCATAAAACGACTAGAAAATACAACATGACTAGATAAAAAACAAACATTTCTTGGAGACAGTAAGAGTCCTAAAAACACACAAAACACTCATCTAACTCAAACTAAAATGAAAGGTATGATGGCATATGTATGTAAACATGACAATTCACTAACTGTAAATCTAATCAGTAAGCATGAAGTTAAATGTCAGATATTTTCTTGATCCCTGTTTTATTATTATAGAAATGAAATCAATGAATAATAACAAATGACAGAATCGTCTTGAAACATGACCTTCTGGCCATAATATGCACATGGGGATTATTATGCCCCTTAACACAAGTGCATATGCTATTTCAAATATTTTGATGTGCAATGTCTATACAAAGTCTTTGAAGCGTTTTGGACTTCGAATCACTCGACCATAGCGCGTTTTCTTCTTTACTGTATCTTCTTGTATTTGACCCGTTTTTAATGGACTTGGTTGGCACGTTGTACTCTTGTCTGGGGTTGACTTTTCAGCGCAATCGTTGTTTTGCAGTTTCTCAGGCGGATAGGTCTCATTTTGCTCTGGCTCGAAAGGTATTTCTATGTCATGTTTTGGGCTGATCATGTGTGGCGTTTCTCGTGTTTTCAGCAACATGTCTGAATTTCTCCTGTACTCGCGACCTGATACACCTTCTTTAACAATGTGTGATCTAGGAGTGTCTGCCCTTTTAATGTATTCAGCAGGTTTCCAACCTGATGGAGTGTTAATTCTGACTGCATCACCTGGTTAAAGATCGTCCTTGACCTTCACATGTTGATCATGGTAGAATTTCTGTTTTTCTCTGTAACCGAGAAGTTTTGAAGCAACATTTGTATGACTGACTTCTGGTTTTCTAAGTTTTTGAGAAATGGGAATCAGAGTTTTTGCCCTGCGACCCATTAGACGTTGCATCGGGGAACCAATTTCACTATCTCTTGGGGTGTTTCGCAGTTCCAAAAGCGAAAGGTAAATATCGTCTCCTGTTTCAGAACACCGCTTGATCAAATTTTTCACTGTTTGGACAGCTTTCTCTGCGAGGCCATTTGACTGTTGATGCAATGGGGAAGACGTGATGTGTCGGATGCCATATTTCTCGGTAAAGTTTCTGAACTCCGAACTGGTGAACTGTGGTCCATTGTCACTGATTAAAGTGTCCATGATTCCATATCTGGAAATATTTGCCTTCATGTGTTTAATCACTGCACTGGTTCTGCTATCCCGTTGTAATGGAGCCACCTCTATGAAATTTGAATAGTAGTCTACCATCACAAGATAATTGTTGCCATCTATTTCAAATAAATCGGTTGCAACTTTGCTCCATGGCAGTGAAGGTACTGGTGTGATAATCATGGGTTCTTTTGGCTGTTTGTTTCTGTATGTTAAGCATGCACTGCATTTCTTAACCATATCCTCAATCTGCTTGTTCATCCCAGGCCAGAACACCAACTCTCTAGCCCGTTTCTTACAGTTCACAATTCCAAGGTGAGAATTGTGAATTGCTTTGAGCGTCTCCGCACGCATTTCAGCCGGGATACAAACTCGTTCGCCCCTGTATAGTACACCATTGTAAACTGCCATTTCATCTCTGTAATCCCAAAATGGAACTGCTTCAGAAGGTAACTCACTTTTGGTTTCTGGGCACCCACGACTGATTACTTTGGCCAACACTTGGAACTGTTCATCCCCTTGTGTGACTGCTGCTATTTTCTTATGATTTGTACATGCTAGTGTGTCCACATTCAGCACCATTAATTCATCATCTATTGCCCTTGTGCCAATTTCCTCCAAAGGCAATCTACTAAGACAGTCAGCTAGTCCTATCTCTTTGCCACTTTTGTGTTTAAGTGTGAATTCATACGGTTGTAGTTTCAACATCATTCTCTGGATTCTTGATGGGGCTTTGTGGATGGCTTTTTTCAGAATTGCCTTAAGCGGCTTGTGATCTGACTCAACTCTAAAGTTTGGCCTTCCATACAACAACTTATGGAATTTCTCGCAGCCAAAAACTACAGCTAGCATTTCCTTTTCTATCTGTGCATACTTTTGTTCAGTAGGCGAAATAGCTCTTGACGCATATGCCACAACTCCGTTTTCCTGTATGATCGCAGCACCTAATCCTCTCAGCGAAGCGTCAACAGTAAGAGTGATTGGTTTGTTCAGGTCATAATATCTGAGTACCTTGGTTGACACCAAAGTTGCTTTGATTTTCTCAAATGCCTGTTTTGCTGTGTCATCCCAAACCCATTTTTCTTCCTTTTTCAGATCTCGAAGCGGAGCATTCAGTTCACTGAGGCATGGTATGAATTTTGACACGTACGACAGCATTCCAAGCACAGCGTCTAGTTCAGAGAAATTTTCAGGATCTCTCATGTTCGCTATTGCCTCCATTCTCTGATCATTCGGCTTAATGCCTTCACCAGTCAACTTATGTCCTACATAATCTACTTCTGGCTTTGCAAAGACACATTTTTTCTTGTTCAGCTTAAGATTTACGGATCGTGCTTTCTCTAGCACTTCTCTGAGACGAGCATTGTGTTCTTCCAGGGTACGACCATGTACAAGGATGTCGTCGACTATAATTTCAGCTCCTTCCATGCAGCCAAAATGCATTTCCATTGATCTCTGGAAGACTTCACTTGAGCATTTTACTCCCATTGGCATGCGTAGATAACGGTATCTCCCAAAGGGTGTGTTAAATGTTGTTAATTTGGAGCTTTCCTCTGTCAGCTTTATTTGATAATACCCCATATTTGCATCTAAAGTTGAGAAATATTTGCTGCCATTTAACCGTGTAGCTACATCTTCAAAGCTCTTCATTGGGTAATGTTCCCGTAGAATGGCTGTGTTAAGATCTGTTGGATCGATGCAAATTCGAATTTTCCCGTTCTTTTTCCTTATGCAAACCAAACTGTTTACCCATTCTGTAGGTTCTGTCTCTTTGATTATTATCTCGCATTTCTCGAGATGATCTAGATCTTTTTTTAGTTGTTCCCTAATAGCAGCTGGTACCGGACGCGGAGGGTGTATGACTGGTAATACATTTTTGTCAACTTTAATCTTGTATTCTCCTGGCAAACAGCCTATTTCTTCCCCAAGCACGTCGCTATAATCTTCAATGATCTTTTCAGTCTCCAATATGACAGAATTCACCCTTATTATCAGACCAAAGTTTACAGAGTCATCTCTTCCCAGCAGATTAACATTTCTGGGGGTGTCCATCACTTGAAACTCCACGTTTCTTTTCAATCCCTTGTACTCACACGGCAAGATTATTTTTCCAAGTGCCTTTAATTTTTTTCCGCACACCCCGTTTATGATTGCCTCACTGTTGGAAATGTGTGCAACATTTTTGAACTTTTCAGCAGTTACTTTGGACATTACGTTGCACATTGCACCGCTATCTATTTCAACGTTCAGTTCTGCTGAACCAACTTTAAACGTGGCGGTCCAGTCCTGATGTTCACTTCCGTTGTTTGTTACCACAAACACATCTTTAATAGAGGCAGACTGTTCAAACATGTCACTTAAACCTTCATTCTCTGCTTCTGTTGTGTAGTGTACTTGTCTGTATCTCCCCCTACCACGGTTCCGAAATGGCTGTCCTCGTGCACTGACAAGTCCCATCCTTCGACGTGGTGTGAAGGGGTTGCCCTTGCACAGTTTTGACACCTTAAAATGTCCTAATGAGCCACATACGTCACAAGTTTTGTTATAAGCTGGACAATTTCTATATGCATGACGTTTGCAACATTTAGGGCAGTAAAACTGACCTGATCTTCCTCCCTGGTGTGGCTTAAAAGTCTTTGCTAGGTTGACATTTGGACTTTCTTCCAGTGTTTTTAAGTGAGCTGTTGTAAGCTCTACTTGTCTGCAAACTTGTACTACTTTGTCAATACTTAACTGATCTGCCGGAATTTCCATTAGTTTCTCAGAGCACTTTTTGTCATTGACACCGTTTATGATCATGTCACAAATCAATCCTTCCTTTTGTTCTCCGTACTGACAATGTTCAGCCTTTCTTTTCAACTCGGATATATAATCCATGATAGACAAGTTTCCCCTTTTCGTGTTCAAAAATTCTTGTCTTTTGATGTTTCTGTAGTTATGAACACCAAAGTGTCGGTCAAACTTCGCGAAAACCGTTTCCAAATCGTGCTTATCTTCGGCTTGCCTGCCAACGATCCCGTTCTCTTCATCGGCCTCAACTGCCGGCGCCCACTCAAAAGAATCGTAAATTTTGACGCATTCTCGGCCCATGTTGGCTAGCAACACACCGACTTTCCTTCTCCCAGGCTTGTCATCAAGTCCTAACGCATCAAGATGAATCTGAAAATCACGCTTATACAGTTCCCATTCCGGGGCACTCGAGTCCGTTGGATTGAATTCAGGTAAAGGCCTAATTCCTTTATTTGCCATTGTATCGCTCAGCAGTAGCGAACATGAATGTTTAATCTTTCACTTTGCGCCGATATTTTCAAATGACACGATAAATAAATGCCGATGCACGCCGATCTTCTGACACCATGTAATAAATGATGAACAAACGCCATGTGAGTAAACCGGAACATGTCTTTTTTTATTCGTATCTTCACATTAGAGAGTAGCAACATAATCAAAGCATCAAAAGTGTTGAAGAGTAACAATTAATATCAATACATTGCAACAGTTACAAAATCAAAACTATTATACATGTTTTTCCAATGAAATTGTTGTGAACATATGTGGCAGGTGTGTTCGAAATGGTTTCTTCGAAATCCTTCAAGAGGTTTAAAAGATACAGAGCGGAAGGGAAACAAAGTCATATGACCTCTGACCCCTAAGTATGACCTTGACGTTGAAGCAAGCAATCCGGAACATGACTTCTGCACGTCGTCTTAATGTGGTAAACATTTGTGTCAGGTTTCTTCAAAATCCTTCAAGGGGTTCGTGAGTTACAGAGCGGAAGGGAAACAAAGTCTTATGACCATTGACCCCTAAGTATGACCTTAAAGCCAGCCATCCGGAACACTGCTTCTGCACATAATTTCAATCTGGTAAACATTTATGTCAGGTTTCTTCGAAATCCTTCAAGGGGTTCAAGAGCGGAAGTGAAACAAAGTCATATGACCTTTGACCCTTAAGTATGACCTTGACCTTGAAGCCAGCCATCCGGAACATGGCTTCTGCACGTCGTCTCAGTCTGGTAAACACTTGTATCAGCTTTCTTTGAAATCCTTCAACGGGTTCAAGAGTTACAGTAAGGTAGAGAAACAAAGTCATATGACCTTTGACCCTAAGTATGACCTTGACCTTGAAGCCAGCCATCTGGAACATTGCTTCTACAGGTCGTCTCAATCTGGTAAATCTTTGTGTCAGTTTTCTTCGAAATCCTTCAAGTGAAGTGAAACAAAGTCATATGACATTTGACCCCTAAGTATGACCTTGACCTTGAAGCCAGCCATACGGAACATGGCTTCTGCAGTCTCAGTCTGGTAAACATTTGTGTCGGGTTTCTTCAAAATCCTTCAAGGGGTTTACGAGTTACAGAGCAGAAGGGAAATTGTAAATGGATGGACAGACAGACGGACACCAAGGTGATAACATAATACGTCCCATTTGGACGTATAATAAATAACTTGCACCATTAGTGTGAGAATTTCTCTCATTTAGTCATTATGAAAATTCCAGTGAGAGTTTTTGACAATGTGCAATCTCTCAATTCTCTCATAGCAGAATTATCCCTGCTCAGGCAAGTCAAATTAACCTCAGACTGGTGGAATATATATTTCAAATTTAAAGATTGAAACAAACGAAATGAAAAAACGAAGAACAATTAACTTACAAACCTGTAACAATCAACAACACAAATTTTATTCATTGCCATTCAGAGTGACATCCCCAAAAAGTAATTAATCAATTAGTTGTAACAGTATAAATTCCCCATCTAAAACATAAGTGTATCAAAATCATTAAATTTTTACATTTTAAATAAAAATAAGCATTCTTCAATGTAGCAAAAGTATTACAATTGTCTCCCTTTGAAATTCTGGAAGTCCAATGTAAAAAAGAGTGCCAAACTGTCACAAATTACACTAGTTTCAATACATCACTTATATTATGATCTTGATTTTATGACTATATTTTTTATTTATAGGAAAAACTGCTCATGGTTACCCATTTTTTTGGTGAAACAAAAGTTGTAAACTATAAACTGTGTAACATAACATCTACTTGGGAAGCAGGAACACTTGTGGATTTTTTGTGACATTATCAAAATCTTAAGTTATTTATCATATTCATCACATTTAGTATAATTTACTGTATCTTTCACATAAGAGAAAATTACCTCAAAAATGCTGCTAAGGTAGGGCCCCTCTATAAAAAGCTTCCCCAACTTCAACTTATTATTTCATTCTTAGTTAGGAATTTTTAATACATAAATTTCCTGATTCCCTGTAATTCTGTGTTGAACCAGGGTCAACACTGCTTCTTCCAACAACATACCTGGACATTTGTATATGGTATGTTTGGGGGCATTTTTCTGGAACAAAGTTTAAATAAGTGACCAAGTATTTCAAGCCTTGTCTAGAATGTTGCTTTAATTTCTAAGTTCTGTTGCCATATATATCAACCATATTTGTTTGGATCAAATCGACACTATACAAGAACAACATGGAACTTTTGATACAAGCCAGATTTTTTACCTACTAGTGAAAACCACTTAAGACTGAAGATTTGTGGCTCTCGGATGAGGCACTGTCAAGTTATAGGTATTAATGTCCTTACTGGCATCCGCCTATCCATAAACCTTTTTTTCTCTAGCTTATTCTAAATCCACAGGTCACTTTAGCTGGGCTAGTGGTAACTGAACTAATCTCCAACAGATTTGAGATAGTCAAAAACTTTGGAAATATGCTATGCCTATATAATGCTGTAAATGCTTATCCTTTAATGTCAAGAGTGTCAAGAACGGAAATCATTATAATATATTAAATTTCTATTACTAGGTTCAAACATTAAAACCAAAGTATACAGTTAATCTAAAGAGATACTTATTTAGACGCAAACGTGTATATAATAACTAAAAGCTAAACAAAATTCTTTTGAAGTTTAAGTATGCAGAAACAGATCCATTTAACATTTATGCCCACTGGCAAACATTCCAGTAACTGGATTTTCACTGAAAAAGTTGACTTTTAAACATGGCCACAGACCTTGCTTACCGGGATACGAAAGTGCACCTTAAAATTAAAACATTTATAGCAATACTATGTTACCAATGGTAGATGACAATTGACCAGGTGATAGAACGCCTAATTATCAAAGTATTCTGCCAATTGCCAATAAATTCAAAACATGAGGCTTGATCGCCCATCAGCCATGAACAAGAGAACCATGATGTTCCTATATTGCTCACCTGAAACATCAACTAGCATGCAATTAATATACTCACCTTTCTCCAGTGTGCTGATGAGTCTTTGTAATCAAAACAAAGTTCCTGTCCTCTGAATATAGGCCTGATGCTGTAGATTGACAGTGCAGGAACGCCATCTTTTTCCTCAACCACAACTTTGCAATTCGGTTTTTTATCATGCGTCCCATTCCCGAAGCATGTGTTGCATCGATACTGCAAATAACATAACTAAGTGAAAGTTATACATATGTTCTTAATAAACTACAAAGGGGGCATAATGGCCCTATATCAGGGTTTTCCTTGACCCTCAAATTTGTGCATTTTGACCACCTATTTTGACAAATGACCCCCTTATTTTAGAGAATTTTGTTCTTTCCTATGTTGTATGTTTTTTAAACCCTCTTATGTCAAGGGAAAGCCCTGCTACATATTGCTCACCTGAGAATACTTTTAACAATTTTGCAAATTTTAACATATCAACCAGGGGCCAGACTTAGTAAAGGGGGATTCTGACAAAAAATTGTCTATAACCTTCTAACTTTGCTAAAAACATTCTACTAGGCAACTTTTATTTTCGCCCTGAGTATCGGGCCATGGGGAAAAGTGGCCATGCCTAAGACCCCTGGCAGCTATAAACATGATGGGTAGGAATTTGGTAGAAGGTCACCAAAAAACCCTGCATTTTTTTTCCATCCTAGCATATAACGAAAAGTTGCCACGCCCTCTGGTGGCCATGTTTAATCAACATGTGCCTCTTAGGCTCTATGAAAACAATGAGACTAGGTTAAATCTAAACTATCTGAATAACATACCATAATTTGTTTCCTTTGTGGGAAAAGAAGAAAAGGAAGGAGCCATCTTGGGTTGAATACTTTGCATGTCTCCTTTCGCCTTCTTCATTGGTGATCAGTTCTCCCTCATAGTGGACTATAAGTCGGCCCTTTTCTATATTGCTCTGTGCAAACACTCCTGAACCTAAAATAAAACAACACAATATACATGTTTGAGGGGTGATAATAAAGCAGGCTTTTTTCGTCTGTTTTAATAGCCAATTTTTGGTCATGTTCCCAATGCCAAAAAGTATATATATTTTTTCCCAATTTGAATGAAAAAATTCCCATAGAACTTCCTAAAGAAAAGTTTGTCAAAATCAGACAATAAATAGCAAAGGTAGAAGCTTTTCTAGTTAAAAGGCATTAAACTACTGCCAAATCGAGCATACTAATAAGAAAGTTACACGATAACATTCCCAATTCCATTCCATTGTCAAAGAAGTAAGTCCAAATTTAGGTCAAGGTCAGTCTTAGTTGGGTGGATGCTGACAGATGGGGAATGGCCACTGGTAACATGTGCATGAGTATCGTTGAAGTCCAGTAAGCAGTACAGGTGCTAGACAAAACGGTCCTATTTGGTTAACCTTGCCTTGTCAAAGAACTAAGTCGAAAGGTCAATGTCAAGGTCAATCTGAGTGAGTTGTGGGATTGCTAACAGATGGGGAATGGCCCCAGATAACATGTGCATGAGTGTCCATGACTTCCAGTAACCGGTAAAGGTGCTAGACGAAATGGCGCCATTTGGTTAACCTGGGACGTAAGGAAAGGACAATCACTATATGCTCCCGCATTAGATGCTGGTATATAAAAAACCTGTAAAGTTTTTGAACTATTCTTGTAATGTGTGACTGGTGCAGTCCATGTAATTGACATATACACAAAACCATTTTTGATCCCTTGCCAGTATGTGTTAAAAATTAAGTATGCTATCTCAAACCATTACCAAAATACAGACATTTTAAATGCACCATCTCCACAATCACTGAGCATGGCGACGACAACAACGGTTGGCATCAAGGAGTGTAAGGTAGTATTCAATGTCGGGTCTATGTCTCCAACTTTCATTTTACCTCTTTTGCCTCAGAACACAAGCATTTCTAATTACCGATTACTCCAAATAGGTCTGTGTAGAGGTGAGCAGTGTTACTAGTATACTGGTAACTATACCGGTATGTAAATATTTCTAAAGATGGTATGACACTGCCGTATGGTCCTGGAATACTGGTATAAAGACCAAGATTATATATGGCTACTTCAAACTTTTACTGACTGCAAAACACACCAAACAAACTTTGTTCCTTTCTTGCCTCAACACAGCACTACATACCAACTGTTTTTCAAAGCCAAAGGGGTATGTAAAGTCACCGGGTCTCCTTTACACTATTAAGGCTAAAATAAAAAATATGTGTAGTTCAGGTAACATGGCTGAAAAAATTAGGGTCGGTAGGTCGAATTATCTTTTTAGTTTTTTTTTTATTGTTAATTGAGGGTGATCAGATTTACCAGCGTGTTTTAAGGATTGATTTATAAATAATAGCATATTCTTTTAGTATTTCAAACAACAGCAAAACCACACCCATTCAGCCTCCTGGTTGCTGTGTCAAAGTTTGTATAGACTGTAGTGCATCTTTTGGCGCAGAACCAGGGGGCTGAATATATGTAGTCTTGCAATGGTCGGGAACAAGATTGTTTAATGGTTCTTATGACATGCGCTTTTGTAAGTTGTTGGAATACAATTACATTGAACATTTGACTCTTTTGCTCTCGAAATACCTTATCGATCGAGATGTACACCATAAACGTTAATGGTAATATTCCCCAGCATGTTAAATGCAAAATAATAAGTCTGTGTTTAAAACAAACTTTCAAATTCAATAAAAACAAATTATAGCTTCTTGACGGTTCTTGTCTGTTATAAGGCAAAACCCAGAAAATAATAAGTTTAAAAATCATACCAATATAGCAATCAATGAATCTGACTGCCAGCAATCCCTCCTCTGCACAGCTTAGGCTGCAGCTTCCTTCTCTTTGACCCCTTCTAGGCCTCATGATCTACAAAAATAAAAAAAAAAAGTATTTAAATCATTGATGCCTTTTGACAGGGCCGGGGTATAATCTACTCTCAATTATTTAGCCCTCTGACCGGTTAATGGGTTATACAGCGCACATAAGCCGGAATATGATTATTTTGTCACGAGGAAGCTTCAATAAATTTAAATCTTTGTTAGATGATCAAATAAATCATATTTCTACACTTATCTATGCTCTTTACCCCACCAGAATTAGAAATGTAGCAACAGAACTATGTAAAATACAATGACGATCAATAGCAGCCAGCTTTTGGTTTGTCCGGTAATACGGTGCACAATGTATTGTCATTGAAATGTGTATTAATTTTCGCACATTTTGAGTACAGTACCTGCAGATGTTCTTTGGTAAATAACAACACCCAAATTCAACCAAACAATCAATTCAACTGAAGCAGTGGTCAGTAATTGATATGTACATTGATTTTCAAATGATTTTTTCTTGTCTATATCAATACAAATTGAAGGCTTTTAAGGACAATTTGTCTTCCATTTTGATCAAATGTATTCAATAGCAGCAGTTTAATATTTCAAGCAGTTAATTTAAATTGCATTTCAATAAGGTTAATCTCTGCTATATTTAGATCCCAGTATATTTATTTTTATTTATTTATTTCTGCAATCAGTGTGCATTAAGTACACCACATTTAAACATTAAAAATAATGATCGGGTCACTTCGGGTGTCCCAGTTAGTAGCTATCCCATGTATTTTCTGATACAGCAAAAGACTGGTGGTGTTACGACATACCTTTCTCATTCTCACAAAAAGTTTATTTTAAGGCTACCGAGGTTACCGAGTAGAGCATCAAATGGACGAAACTGAAAGGTTATTTTGTGTTTTGAGGATTAATTTGGACTCATACAGCTTGGAACACTTATGATGATCGAGTTATACCAATTTATTTAAGCTCAATTGCGTAGTGTTTATAGCTAATTTAGAATTACTTCTGAGTCCGATTCTTGGCTTTTCCCGCCTATAGACAATGCGTACATGTATAAAATAACAAAATCAAACAAAAATCAAATCTATTTCTGATGACTTACTCTATAGTCCATCAAGATTTGAAAGTTGTAAATTCTAGCGGCAAGGAGGCCGCCATTATTCCAGAACGGAAATGATCAGGGTGTCGTCTTAAAGCTTATGATAAATTATTACAATAATTATGATGAGGCATAATAAATTCGAGTTTTACGAATTTCCGAATATTACAGGCTTTAAAAAGTCTGGTCGGCAAGATTTGACTATGAAAAGCGTAAAACAATCAAAGACGTGGTTTCAAAATTGAATCAGGAAGACTTATATGAAAACAAAGACAATGTGGATTACATGTTACTGTATATTTGCGACAGACACATATATAAGCGTCTCGAGTTTTTCTGACAAAATGCGTTTACTTCAAAAATATATTTTATGTTACATGATCTCCCTAAATTGGAGGTACTAAACGGATAGATTCAACAATATATCGCCGCTGTAAAACGCCCGTTAAGCATTCTTATTTTGTTTACTATTTTATTTCGTTCAAACATATGTTTAAATCTAACATTTATTGTAATCATTCGTGTATTTCTTTAATCAGTCCTGGATTTAAATTATTTTTATGTTTAAGAACTAGAAATCTTACTTTGAACACGACCGTGTTATTGTTTATTGTCCCTATATATTTGACACAATATTCCCATTTCCCATTCTGCCCAGAAAACGATGGTGACATATTGAGGTGCGAAAACTTATTTGACATCTGACATTTGAGGAGACTTGAAAATAATTTTCTCAAATCATCAAATTCAAAGTAACTGTTATTGTCACTTCTAGCTTTAACTTTTCGAATACCTAAACATTTTCATGAGTTCAGTCCCATATTTCTATATATAACTATAATTTGTAGCATTGAAAGGGCAGATCATGTAGTAGTTTACGTCTTATTCATGTTATTATAAACATCACTTTTTTATAAAATCGTCAGCCATAGTCAATAAGATAATAGTTTGTCGCATTACATGAATATCTACGTGTTACGGGAATGATGTAGAGAGAAGATAAAATGTCCGCAGACCTCCCAAATCTCAGGATTTTATCTGAAATCTCCGGAATGTAAGGTTCCTCTCCGGATCTTAGGATTTTCAGGCAAAATCTCAGGATTTAAAAATATTCAATAAGATAATTTAATGAAACCTAAATTTAACTGAATTTAGAATGAGTTTTACAATTACATGATTAATATTAAGAAACTAGGTCTTGGTCACGGCTCCCAAATTTCCTGCTAATTGAGAGATTACGAGAACCTGTAGGCCTACCTTGTGCCTCGGGCACACATGTACACAACAGCAAAGTGTCATAAAACTAAACTCGGACCTGAATATCGCACTCCCGTTCATTTCTTTTGGTCCATGGTAATTTTGATCTTAAACAGAAATAAAAATATTATATTTCGAAACCTTCAGCGACAACAACAACGAACTTCAACATGAAAATAGTTTTTATTTTAAAAAATCTCTGGATTTTTTAAAAATAGTTTTGGTTGGCCTGCCGTCCGGCAATATTCGTTTGGATAAATCAATTTAACAATTTCAAGGGTTGTATCTGGAATCATCCTATTATGTAAATACGTTATATTAATTCTAAAAAAAATAACAAACGCAAAACGCGTATCAACCTATTCGCAGACGAGCTAGTCCTACATAAGAAATACATTTCTCATTCCACAATTAATTATAGCGTTACCAAAAATGCCGTAAAACTGTAAAATGTCCGATAATGTTCGTCTGAATTGTATTATACACGTCAGATTTATTTTCAGTAAACAAAGTTCACGTGTTTATTTTCATAAAAAAAATCAAACAAATCCGTTGGATACTCGCATCCTGAAAATACCGCGATAAACAATGTTAAAATGCGCATAACCTTTCTTGATAAGCTTGTAAATGATCATAACGTTTTTTTTTAATTCTTCGTTGTTTGACTGAACTCATTTATAAATTTGAAATTATTAATCAACATGTTCTTAATTTTATAATCTCTTAGTCATATTAACAATAGTAAACGATGCCCCCTCGCGTGCATTTATCGACTAAATATGCTCTTCAATTTTAGAGAGCGCTAAGGGGAGGTAACAATTTGAAAGAACTCTATTACACAAAAGTTATTCCAGTATGTGCGAACCACACACACAACACAAGAAATTATAATGAAAAAATACGATCAAGGGAATTAAATACAAACACTCTGGAATGTGTTAATACATTCTAATCTGCAACAAAATATACATAAGCAATATACCTAGAGACACACGCTAACAAACACAACACAATAATGCAAACAAATCTCAAACAAAATAACAAACAAAACAAATTGTAGCCAATCAGGTAATGTTCTTACAACTTGGAAAAAATTACTAATAGTTTTGGCACTGTTGATATAGCTGGCACTCATTACAAATCTTTGCATGTCCCTGGAGATGACAGTTGTTGTTTTTTCAACGGCATTAGTTTTGCATTGAACATGTTTTATTTTCCAAAATCTACAATATGAAACAGTACAGTGGTTTATGGACAATATGTCTCATTGTCGATATGCCCCAGACAACAGCTTAGAGAGGCAGACCTAAGACCTGGAATTGGCGAAAGTTTCCGCCCAGAATAGTGGACAAGACTGCCCAGTGTTAAGACAATACAACCGACATTTAAAAAAAGCTAGACTGTACATCTTTCACGAAATTGACAATGTTCAAAATCAAACATCATAAACTACGGTTAGTACATGCTACACGAGAACTGTCTATAATGCTTTTTTGATGAATTGTAAATAAATTTAAAAAAAACCAATCTGTTTTAATTACAGTTTTGTTACCAATTAAAAAAAGACAGTGTCCTTTTCTTTCAAAAAGATCAAAGATTACACGAGGATCACTGTTCTTTGTTCTAAATGCCCGTGAAAGTAAAGCCTGAATTGGTTTTATAAATTTGCAAGTATTCTCTATGGTTAATAGCTGTTGAAAAATAAATGGTTTGATGGGCCATAAACTGATAAAGTATTTCTTGTTTTGATTTCATACATCTGATACAGTCTCTACAGGGTCATGTTGTCCGCTGTCCTAGACCTAAACATCTGAAAATCCTTGGCTGCATTGCCTGGGCCGTATAGCTAATTGGTCATAATACCGTAATTTCGTACAGTGCAACACATCTTAGTTACATTTATTTTGTATGTTAGGTATTAAAAACTAGCTTTCCCCGTTATAGGTAGCCCCTATTGTTATATTACATTATTGATTTCCAGGCGGTTTTACAGCTTAATGGCGTCCAACGTTAGTTTGACAAGTCAAAAAATAGTACAAACTAATTGTCGGATAAGTTCAACTACTTGTCAAGATAGCTCATGATACAAGTATTTTACGTAAAGGCAATTAATTGTTTGTTCTAACTTCCGAATGATGTAACTGGAATATTTATCAATAATTCACTGTTTTGGGATGGCTGAAATATGCATAGCTTGAGAATTTCAGCATAGAAAATTTACAGCCCCACTGAAAAGATGTGTCGCGGAAATACATGACAGTAGTCTTTGGCAGTATCGTTTTCGGTACCATTCATTTCAAACGGTTTATTACTATCCAAAATTTACTAACGAATGTTGTTTTCTGGCTTTCCTGTGCATTTATCTGCAGTTACAAGAAAACGAATTACGGTGAATAAACGGTCCTTCGGCTTCGTAAGTTAAACATTCGTATCACGTTCGCTTACCCGGCAGGAAGTTTTGTAACAGCCAATACGCAATTTAAATAAAAAAATAATAACACATTGTCTTTCTAAGTCAAATATGATAATTAAAATCGAAACAATAAGCAAAACCTTATTTATTTCTTCAGGAAAACGTGCTTGATGTCAGCCATTGTTGTTGTTGTTGGGCGCATGCTATATCCCGGTACTTTTTGGGTCTCCGGTACCTTTTTTCCGGTACTTTTCCCGGTACTTTTTTTTCCGGTAATTTTATATGCATCAAATATGTTTTATTTTTGGTTATAATCATTTAATTTCAACACAAATATCATCTAAAATATATTTTAAAGGATCAAAAATTACCGAAAAAAGTACCGGAGATCAAAAAAGTACCGGGATATAGCATGCGCCTTGTTGTTGGAATCCATGCGCATGCGCGTAAATGGCATTAAACTGTGTTATCGAATAATATCCACCATCAGAATCTGTGTATGTCGATGACAAAATTTGCGAGTGTAAACCGGCAAGGCAATACCATGCTAAAAAACAATTTTTCCACCATAAATATGTCCAATCTAGCGGAAAAAAACATTATGTCAAAGTCACTACCATTGTTTATGAGCTGGGTTTCCCAAATGTATTGGGTTAATTGATGTGTCACATACGGCCGGTATTGGGTCTCGATACTTTACACACACACACACACACACACATGTATACATACAGATACAATATGTTAAGAAACAAGATAATAACCCCCAGCTCAATGGGCCTTTATGTCACCTTACTAGTTATAACATTTTAAAACATATTAAGGGTCAAAGTTGGGAAAAACAGCCATATTCTTTATGATTTGTAACGCTATAACTGTGGTAATATGAATAGTATGGAAAATCGGACGATATGTTATAAACCTGACCTAGGACTTGACCTACATCTCAATTTGATCGAGCTTCTAATGTCAATAGTAATACAGTAAAGGAAAAACTTGTGTTACAGATACATTTTATGCATATTTTAATATCATTTTACTAGTTCAAACTTCTGAACTAAAACATAACCAATTAACTATTAACCCTTTCCTCCATACATATGCGTTTATTGAGAGGGCAAACAGTGTGGACCCAGATCAGCCAAAACATTTAAGCGGTATAATCAGAATGTATACTGTTCGCGTTTGACTTGTTATGTTATTTTCTTTTACAAAAAACAAAAACAAACAAAAAAACAACAAACAGAGCACATCTGGATATGCCAGTTGATCTGGACCTACACGGGGCTCATGTGTGTAAAACTTGTACATGATGTGTAAATATGCGTATATCTGGAAGAAAGGGTAATTCTGTTGTGTATGATAACACGAGTCAAGTATGGCGTGACATCAACTATATTTAATAAGCGTCTGCTTAACAATCATTATGATCATAGGCACAGATAATACAGATCGCGAACTAAACTAATATAATGTAATCATCGTGGTTTACCATACATTACATCTCCCCTCTTAAGTTACTTAAGATCTCTAACATCAAAGATGAAAAACTTGACTTCAAATTAAAAGTTCTATAATATGAAGGGAGACAACTCTTTTAAAGTTCACAAAGTTTGTTCTAGTAGTTACTTCCCCTGAATCACAAAAGTTTTATCAGTGTCAATATTTCTCATTTTTTCTCTCACAAATTATTTAAGTGTCACTTATTATAAGCTTGAACATAATCATAACTTCAATGTTAATACAAACATGAATAACTATAAAATTAGAACAATCTCTCAACAGTGTCATTTTGACTAGGCTAATTTAAGTTTGACTAGATTAAGCTTAATTTGAAAATGAAAATCTGCAGTGGGAGCATGAGGATTATTATGCCTCTTAGCACAGTGCTGCCCATTTTATGAATTATATGAAAAATCTGTTCTTTCACATTATCTCCCCAGATAACTATGTCATCCACAATCGATTCAGCCCCATCTATATCTTGAACAAGCTCTGAAATCAACTTCTGGTAAACTTCAGGCGCAGATTTGATACCGTAGGGCAATCTCTTAAAGCTATATCGACCAAATGGAGTGTTCATTGTACATAACTCTTGTGACTCCTCGTCAAGAGCACATTGCCAAAACCCACAACTTGCGTCTAACTTGCTGAAGTATTTAGCCTTTGCCATTAGCGGTAATATCTCATCTATCGTCTTCATCGGATGATGCTCTCTTTTAATGGCTCGATTCAAATCTTTCGGATCCATGCAAATCCTCAATTTCCCGTTTGGTTTGACTACCATTACCATTGAATTAACCCATTCTGTAGGTTGTCTTGTTTTACAATCACTCCTTGTTTCTCCATGGACATGAGTTCTTGTTTTACTTTATCTCGTAGTGCTACTGGCACCTTTCGAGGTGGATGAACTACTGGTTTCACTGATTTGTCAATTGTAATTTTGTGTTCTCCTGGAAGCTTCCCAAGTCCAGTGAATAGCTCTGGAAAATGTTTTTCAATTTCACTTTTTTCAGTCGGAACTGAGAACACTCTTTTCACCAGGTTAAGTTTCTCACAGCTTTCACAAGCTAATATTGTCTCTGCAGGCATGTCGATAATGTGGAATTTGACACTGTGTTTCTGTTCATTGATTTTGCACTCTAATGTTCTTGTTCCAGTTACCGGAAGCTTGTGTCCACTATACGACCTCAATATTTGTGATGCAGATTTCTTTTGGCAACCATGTAGACCAAGTCTGTTGAGTGTCTTTACATACATAACATTGCAACGAGCACCTGTGTCTATTTGCATCTTAACTGATTTTCCATTTATTTCTGCATTTATTAGCCAATCAGTTGTTAAAGTGTTAATGTCATATTTTTCACCAGACATTTCAATCACCATGCCATCATACAATTCACTGTCACTATCACTTTCTATTTGATTGACCTGCCTGTTTTGAGTTCGGTTTGGAATGTACTTCGGTCTGGCACCAGTTTTCGTTCTGCATTCTGCTGCAAAGTGGTCATACTTTTTGCACTTTGAACATTGTTTTCCTATTGCAGGGCATTGATCTTTTCTGTGATTTCTTCCACATCTCGAACATTTCTGATTATGCATCTTATCATTTGGAACACTGCCAGATTTGTGCACTTTCCTATCTGTCACCTTGACCTTTGGATTAAATTTACTTTTCAATGCATTCACCTTTTCCGATTCAATGTTCATAGACATGGTTTGTGACTTAGTAAGCTCATACGTTCTAGCCATATCTAGAGTTTTCTCAAGTGTCAATTCTGACCCAACATTGATGAATTTTTCTCGTACTTTACTGCTACGGACCCCAAACACTACTCTGTCACGGACCATTTCACCAGGCTTATCATAATTACAGTCTTTCATCTTTCACTAGGATCTGTAAGTCAGTAACGAATTGTTCAAATGTCTCACCTTCGTTTTGGATTCTGCTACTAAATTTGTACCTGTTGTACACGATGTTTGACCTTGGCTTCACATACTTTTCGAAGTTGTCGGTGTATATTTTCAACGATTTCTTATTCTCTTCTGTCGTAGTCCATGTCTGGTAGATTTTTCATCCCTTTTCGCCTACCCAAATCATGAGATATGCACATTTTTCCTCTTCAGACTTCTTTTTCAGAGGACCGTTGAAAACGAAAGTAGCATGCTCCATGAATGTTTTCCATGCCGCCTCCAAGTCTGGAGCCTCCCAGTTCATAACTGGAGCAGACATTCCCAAACCATCCATCTACGATTGTTGCTCAATATTTCTTCTTACAAAATATCAGCTTTATAATCACGGATGATCATTCAATTGTCATTATTTTTCCAATTTATCTGACACCATGTTGTGTATATTAAATAACAAGAGTCAAGTATGGCGTGACATCAGCTATATTTAATAAGCGTCTGCTTAACAATCATTATGATCATAGGCACAGATAATACAGATCACGAACTAAACTAATATAATGTAATCATCGTGGTTTACCATACATTACAATTCAAAAGATGCAAGTTTGCTTTACCTTTCAGAAAAGAAAAAAAGAACCAGTAATACACAAATCCATGATATATATATATATATATATATATATATATATATATATATATATATATATATATATATATATATATATATATATATATATATACCTTTGAAGGTTATTAATCAAAGTTTCACATACAAACATTCATAGACAAATATATTTTGTTGTAAAGCAACATCAATGAAATAACATAAGGCAGTTGATCAAACAAAGATTGATAAATAAAAGGGCATTGGTGGCCCTGAGTCGCTCACCAGAAACAACTGTTTTTCAATGTTAGAAATTTTTTTTTCAAGTGAACTTGCCAAAAGGCAGTGACATTCTATATGGTAACATATCTGCACTACAAGCATTGGCTTCACAGAAAATGAACAAAAGTGACAAGAACATCACAGAGCATTTGGAAACCACATTTTCAAAAACAGAATGGGATTAACTGAATCAGATATCACTTGCTAGGGTAGTTCTTTTTAACAGAACATTTAAAAAATGAAAAAGGTCAAACAATATAAAAAATAATAAAAGTAGGCTAGATGATATAAAAGTTTAATTCAGAACGTTCGATTCTGGTGAGCTAAAAATCAAATAAAAAACAAAAGCCTTAGCAAACACAACAAGTAGAAATTATTTTTCAAGAGAACTTGCCAAAAGGCAAGTCCAGCTCACCTTCAATTGCCTCCCTAGTTATATAGTTTCACACACCGATTGTTTTCTTCACAATTAACAAAAGGCCCTTAATCACTCACCGGACCCATCATTTCATTGTTCACTATATAATTTGAAATATTGTCTTAATATTTTGGAAAAGCTGTGTTAAAAGTGTCTATGTTGCAAGCGCGCTCCCATGAGACTGTGTAGATTAAATGATCACTAGAGCAGTGTGTGTTTTAATGGGACAATCTTTTATAACTATGAATGAATACATGCAAAATATGTAAGGTGTAAATGTTTAAAGTTTACAGTTTGGGACAACAATTTTTTATACATTCTATATGGTAACATAACTGCACTACAAACATTGGCATGTGACAAAAACATCACAGAGCATTTGGAAACCACATTTTCAAAAACAGAATGGGATTAACTGAATCAGATGCCACTTGCTAGGGTAGTTCTTTTTAACAGAACATTTTAAAAAAAATGAAAAAAAGTCAAACAATATAAAAATATCAAAAGTAGGCTAAATGAATCAGATGACACTTGCTAGGGTAGTTCTTTTTAACAGAACATTTAAAAAATGAAAATAGGTCAAACAATATAAAAATATTAAAAGTAGGCAAGATGATAATGTTCGGTTCTCTTGAGCTAAGAATCGAATAAAAAACAAAAGCCTTAGCAAACACATTTGAAAGTCTACATGTTACAAGTAACATAGTCAAATTAAGGGATCATTAAAGTAACAAAATTTGAATCGGATATGTGTAAAACCAACACAACATGGCCTCATTAATCATACTGATATAATGTCAATTATTTTCAACTGTGACCTTAACATTTGAGGTTAATAATTATGTAAAACATGTCTTTAGTCTTCATTCAATTCAAGGCAAATTGTACTTTGATATCTGTTTCATTTTGCGTTTCTCTCCAGTTATCCAGTTGTGCACAGTGTTTTTTTTATTTTAGTCCAATCTAAAGAACTCAAACACTTGTGTCTCTGGATTGCATTTATGCAATCTATCCTTTTCAAGTCCCGTCGCATGGTAACATTCACTAAAAAAGGCTTCTTAGGCAACGTCTTTGTTCGTTTGTTAAATTTTGAACCCTCCTGGCTGTTATGCACAAAACAGAGGCCTAACATAACTCTGAAAACGAAAAATTATCAAATCAATAGTTCTGCCAATATATTCATTTTTTTTTTGGACAATGTTATTTTACATATTAAATTACTTTATTGGCATATCACACACTCTATAGTGTCTGCTCAATCATTCAATAGTTTGTTAAAACACAAAATAATATTTTAAACTATGAAAGCTTTAATCTGACACCAGATGAGCTAAGGATATGAACTTTTATCGTTCGTGGCAAACATTAATGAATTCAGGATACATATAGTTTACAATGGTTTAACTAACAATGATATTATTATATGCCTAGAACAATTTTTTTAAGTAAAGTAATTACTTCTTTAATCCCGATTTGTACCTCATTTTCCGCAGATAGCACTCACTCTGAGCATGAGGAATGTGAGCAATGGACAACTTCATTAGCTTTTCTTATTACCTTTATTTGCACATTGAAAATAATCTATTCCACTGATAAAACTGTATTTCATTGCTTGGCATGACAAAAAATAATTATACTATCGTTTGTCAGATGAAATATTTGAGCTATATAACGAACGTCAATGCTTTCGGCAAAAATGTCCTGGTAAAACATATGCTCACGGACGAATATGCAAAATTAAATCAATTGATCAAGGCACAATTATTATTCAAATTATCCTGTAATTGACCATCATTAAAACGCCTGTAAAGGTTTGAAATTTAAGATCCTAATATTAATCATTGCTTGTGAGTTTGACTGGGGTGAACATTCTGACCAAATTACTCAGGTAAGCAAAAATGCAATACAGATTTAACTCGAGAGTTTACAGAGATCAGCATACGATAAGTTTTTTGTCTTAAAAATAAAAATAAACTATTAATAGATAAAATAAAAATAGGCCATAATTCGAAGAGCATCATTTTAGTGATAAGGAAAGCCAGACTGAGTGCATTTGTAGTATATAATATCCCTGAATTCATATAAAACTATTTTGCATTGAAATATTTAAATAAAAAAATATCAGAGGTCTGGACGGAAAATTGTTGTAAGTCACATTTTTTTGTAAAAAATCACTTTTTTTGCATTCTTGCAGGGATTTTTAACGGGTGCTCTACCTTAATTATTAGTTTTTAAGCAAAAACTATACGATGACTAACTGCGCTTTTCTACCATGCGCCGGGCGACTCCGGGGATTTGCATAGCTATATTCCTCGTTATCTGTTCTGTATGTGCTTCTTAGAAGTAATTTAAAATCATTATTTATTGATGCGGTTAACTGTTCTTTCAAAAATATTCTGCAAGGTATGTTGATAAAATTTCATTACAATACACATTGACGTTTAGGAGATGTTTAGAAAATCCGTAATTTTAAAACTTTCTAAAAGTTTAAAAAGCTAATAGCATAACAATATTTGTTTGCTTCTCCCGTGAAATTGTGTAAATTGTGACTTACGACAGTTATCCGTTCAACCTTTAACATAGTGTATAAATTTGTGTACAAATACCTTTTGCCTTGACTTGATTCCTTGCCCTCTTAACCTACAGATTAAACGTCATTTCCAATGCTGGCCTTTTAGAAGTGGGCTTAGATTTTCACACCCGAACTAACTCTAGATCATCCATGTCATCTTGGACTAAGTCTGGATCATCCATTTCCTCTTGGACTAACTCTGGATCATCCGTCTCATTATGGACCGACTCTGGATCATCCATCAGGACCATTGCCGTCATATTCATTATCACTGCTGACCTCTGTAAAAGAGCCACCAGGTTTTAAAACGTTTTAAGTATATCATTTTCATTATCTGCATAAGGTAATACCTCTTGCTCTCATAGTACTTAAACAGTCCGACTTTTTTGTTAAATGAGTGCTCAGCTACTGTTTAGAAACGGTATCACTTAGGTGGAGTCTACAGCACTTGTACAATTAAGGTCATTCAGAACAAGTTGCACATCAGTTCTTACACATAATTCTAACTCACTTTTAAATATTTAGGTTCCTGTGGCCCTCATAGCAAATTGTTTTCTATTGCAATAAAAACATTCTGTAATTATTTCGACTTATTTGTAGAATAAAATGTTTAAGGATCGTACAGAATTTTACATACCTTTATCAAGAGCAATGTCGTCCAATGACTTTCCAGAGTATTTGGAGATAGTTCCTCTATCAAAGGCAGACAAAAGTTTTCCCATCCGGGCCACTTGAAGGGTTTCTTGCGGGATTCTGTAAAAGGACTTGTGAATTTCAATATCATGGCCCATAAACTTTGCCATGACTTCTAGGTCGTTTTTGGAAAGATTGAGAATCTGTGAGACTGTTGCCACATGTTTTCGTAATTTTGTGCTAGTCATTTTTTTGGATATTTTAAATTTGTGGATATTTCAAATTTTGCTTAGAGTGCAAATTTTCGAAGTACATCAGTTGTTCTCAAAGCTTGCAGAGAGTTGTTCGGTCTGGGAAATAAGAATGGATTGTTTCCGTCTACATTAGCCTCCTTCCTCTATTTGAGTAGCAAATCAATACACTTCAGAATATCAGGGGTAAGAAGAACATGAACTGTACGGCCTTTCTTTCCTCTAATTTAAACTCTTTCAAAAGTTGAGCAAAGCAAAGCATCTTTCTTCTGGACTTAACGATAGCTCAACTTCTCTTAAAATGTCAGACTTGTTTTGTCTCTTGTTGTACGCTTCAACAATTATTCTTTCTGTTTCGCCCCCCCCCCCCCCCCCACCTTCTTCTGTTGAACAGAACTACCCTTGCAAGTGTCATTTGATTTAATTCTTCCCATTCTGTTTTAGAAAATGCGGTTTCCAAATGCTGTGTGATGTTCTTGGTTTTGGCATTGAAGTATGCTCTCAGTTTGAATATGTCTTCGCTGATTGGAAGCATGTCACTTAACTTTCTGTGAAGCCAATGTTTGTAGTGCTGAACTTGAAATGTCATCAGTCCATTCTGCTTCTACCAAGAAAAAAAACTCATCTGCCTTCCTTCCTTCCTTTTTCACCATCACATTCTATGAGCGATGAAGATTTCTTAAATTTCGCACAATTTTTTAGAAGATGGCCTAGCTTGACAGCAAGGGAAGAATTTGAGTACTTGTTTGTATCCGCGTTGTAACTACACAGCAATCGTGTTGCCTCTACAGTCACAGGGTATTTCTCAGGTGTCATTACACATCTCATGGAGACGATTTTCGGGTCAATTTCTCTGACTTTTATCAAGAAACGTCCCAGCTCTCTCATTTTTTGACTCACATATGTATTGAGGTGGGAAAAATGGCCATGTTTGCGATAAAGTTTTTCTCCAACTGCTACTATAATAGAGTCATTGCGTGCTGCAAGTGTAACTTCATCACATACCATTTTAGAAATGACATTCTCTTTTAGACCTGCACTAACTTTTTCTGAGGTTGGTAAAAGAAGTTGTGCTTGTGACTGCACCTTCTGGTTCTCAGCTTGTGGTTGGTTATAAAGGGGCATGTTTGTCTTTATCTCCATAAATTGCTCCTTTGGAAGAATGCTTTGCAATCTTCACAAGGCAAATAATCTTTGTATGTAACATTTTCCTTGTCTGGTCTTGCGCAAGAGTCCCTTCACCATTTTTCAAAACAGCCATATTGTTCTGAAAGTCACTTGCATTTCTCAGCTTCAGTAAAGCAAGACTTCTGATTTCTTCGGATGATCCAGAATCATTTCCACCTCAGGTTCATTTCTGTGGAGTCCAAAATAATGCTTTGTTATGTTTGTAAATTTACTTTTGCAGTAAAAAACAAAAATGGATTTTATCCCACACTCTTTTGTCCTTAGAATTGTTAGTACCTTGGATTACAATTCTACTAGATGAGTGTTGTTTAGCTCTAGATGTGTTTGCTTTATTGACCTGGTGATCCATCAGCTGAGATTTAGAAGAGGTCACTTTGTTGATCTTGAGATCAGGGAGGGATTTCACACAAGGTATTACATCAGACTGATCAGAGGAGTCTGAAGCATAGTCATTATCACGTCCCTGTGCTTGATCATTGTCATCAAATTCATCAGAGGATTGCACATGAGAGTCAGCCATTTCAAATTCTGGATCGTTGACTGAATCGTCCAGGTCTATATCCGAGTCTGTCATTTCAGATTCCGGATTGCTCATGGAATCATACAGGTCTTCATCGAAGGCTCCCTCAAAATAAATTGTATTCAATTCCTGTAAATATAACAGATATGTTTGTTAAATAGTGCACTTTACTTTCCACAGTCAAAGTTACATAAATGATATTATTTATGTGTATTTTGTATATGTTTCTTTGTTTATTTATGAAGGACTATTTAACTGACTTAATGAACGAGTTTGAACGCTTGTGAATTTTAGAACTTGCCATATTCCTCAACATACAGAGGTAGTGTGCAGATATTTATTTCACCAGATTTTGTACCAACAAACTGAGGTATGTGTGCAGATAACAGATGTGTCATTTAAACTATACTTCTCAACATACAGAGGTTGTTTGCAGAAAGCAATTGTACCAGATTTTGTATCAACAAACCGAGGTTATGTTTGCACATAACTGATTTGAACTACATTATTTTGGTACAGGACTGCAAGATGATTGTACAATATTAAGCTCTTGAACAAAGTATGTTGTTCCTATTGGTTGCCGAGTTCTGAAAGTAATAGAATAATATGAACAAATGACACTTATATGCAAAAACTGCAATGTGAAATGCTTTCTATAAACATGAATAACTGGTATAATGGACAGTTCACAACTGTCAATCATAATAAATTATAGCAGGACATGGTCAATTTTAATCCAATGGATTATGGTTATATTGTCAGGTGAAAATCTGACCTAGTAAATACAAAAGAAAGGGCACTTCCTGTTTGTGATAAATATTATTACACAAAAATGGAATCCTGCAAACGTGCGAGGAGCTTAAAAATTTGTGGAACAATGCATTATGTGTATAGTAAAATTTAAACAAAGACTATCTTCATGCTGAATTATTATGTATGAAATATTTCTCGTGTTACACATTTTAAAAATAATATAGCAACCATATTTAAAGTCATCCCTCCAAAAGCTTCAGAAATTTTTAACTAAAATAGCATGCCATTATGTCCAGGCAGAATACTGCTCTCAATTGTTAACACAACAGGTGATCGATTAAATAAGATGGATAAGAAAACCCTTATTAAAATAGTGACTATACAACACAATATAACCAAAATAACTGTAGCATGCACCTTTTTATTATATTTTGCATGGGTTTGTTGCACTTGTTAAAAATTGAACTTTCAATTCTAAATTTGATAAAACTTTTAGAGGAATCAACATACATTATAAAACAAGAGGGCCCAAAGGGTCCTGGGTCGCTCATCTAAGGAAAAGGTCAAAGGTCACAGTGGAGCCATTAACAGAGGACCACTAATGTTGTACACGAAATATCAAGGCTCTAGTAGATTTTTACAAGAAGATTTTCAAGATTTCCCTTTATTACTCTATATTAATCAGATATGACCCCAGGCAGGGCCCCATCTTATACTAGGGGCATAATTTGAACATTCTTTCTAGCAACCAATCAGAACCATTTCAACAATTTTGGTAGAGGACCAGGGATCATTCGTGTTGAGTTTGGTCAAATTTTCCATAAGTGGTTCAAGAGAGGAAGTAGTTTTAGGAAGTAGTTTTCCTTGTATAATTCAATGTAAAATTGTGATCCCCGGGGCGGGGTCACAGGGGCATAATTTTAACAACTTTGGTAGAGGACCTCTAGTGACCCCAGGGCCATAATTTTAACAACTGCGGTAGAGGACCTCTAGATGGTGTTATATGCCAAATATGAAATCTTTGGGCCGTGTAGTTTAAGACAAGAAGATTTTTGAAAATTTAATTTTGAAAACCTGTTATTTGACCCCGTGACCTACTTATGCAACCAATCAGAATCATTTGAACAATTTTGGTAGGTGACCACCCAGGGACCATTCCTGTCGAGTTCGGTCAAATTCTCATTAGCGGTTCATGTTAATAAGTCGTTTAAAGTTTTTCTTATATAATTCAATGTAAAATTGTGACCCCCGGGGCGGGGTCACAGGGGCATAATTTTAACAACTTTGGTAGAGGACCTCTAGATGATGCTATATACCAAATATGAAAGCTCTGGGACTTGTAGTTTCAGACAATAAGGTTTTTGAAAATTGCATTTTGACATACTTAAGCAACCAACTGAAACGGTTTAAACAACTTTGTTAGGGGACCACCCTGAGATCATTCCTGTGAATTTTAGTCAAAATCTAATGAGCAGTTTCAGAGGAGAAGTTGTTTAAAGCAATTGTTGACAGATGGACGCACACACGGACGATGGACAGTCGGCCATCACAAAAGCTCACCTTGAGGACAATGTCCTCGGGTGAGCTAAAGACTAAATAAGAACGTGGTCTCTTTGTAATTGTTTAATCACAATGAACACGGTCTGAAAATAGAAATAAGGAATACTTAGTGCTGTTTAACAACAATATATGACTAGAGAAAGTTTATATATAGTCAAGGTAATAATACTAATATATACTAATATGTACTAATCTAAAACAAAGTGATATGAATGATAACTTACGAATTATTAGGCATATATTGCGAGTTCTGCATGACAATGATATAAGACCATGTGCATTGGTTTTATAACAAGGAAAGTAACTCAGTTAAACTAATTAAACTATAACACTACTATTTCTAAAGGGAGGTAACTGATCTTAAAGGGGCGTTCTCTTATAAAGACTACCTCTGGTTACTGTTGCTGAAGATTCATGGTAATCAGTTGGATCTTCATCAAACATGGTTTTGAAGATTCCGGCGTTACTGGACATTGGTCTTCTTTTCCGCCGCGAATGGTTACTGACGTTCCATCAGTTGCTATTGGGTGGTTCAGGTCAGTGTCAGTAACAAACAACAATATAATAAACTGTGTGCATTGTGAAAACACATACAAAGAAAAGTAGATTACACACAAACAACATCAATTGCAGGCATACATTCCGAGGTACTAGTATATAAGTATCTTTCATATGTTTCCATCCTTACCAGGAACAGATGATAGATACTTTTTCTTGCATATTTTATTTTATTTAATTTGATGGTGCCAAAAACAATAAACAAACAGCGCGACCTATTTTTATAGTAAAACCAGAGCGTAGCGATATTTCATTCAACAACATCGTGACGTCACGGCTATGGGACATGTGTTTTTTAAAATAAAATCGTCTGACGTTCGAAATAATGTGTTTCATTTATTTCGGATATTTAATCAAGATTTTGTGATACTATTAAGAACAGATACATTATAAATCAATTGAGCAAACCGCTTTTCGTTAAAATGCAGGATAATATGTCTGGACATTGCATAACACGACGGATGAATACGCGTACCTATTGAAGTTCGTACCAAACGAAAACCCGGCAAGATTTATTCATTTTCATTCAGAAAGTGTTTTATTGTGATTTATTCACATAAATATGTGAATTTATTACAAATCATCATCAAAGACATCGAAAATGAAAAGGTAAGATGTGTTTTTCAAAACAATTGAAATGATTTCGTTGTGTCCGGATTCGAGGTCATCGCACTTGACGACGGTATTTTCCCACGGTCGATAGTTAAGAAACTTGCATTTAATTGTGTCATATAGTTAAAATTGACAGCTGTGATTTACTTGAGGTGCTGTAAAAATACATGATTAACTATTTTAATACTATCTTTACTGTTTACGACCAGAACCCAGCAAAATAAATGCAATTTTGTACAAAAGTAGTGCTCGGGAAATCGTGACGTCATCGCACGCGACTCGTCTTACATGGGGGGTGTAAGATGACATTTTCCAGCACCGGAAGTTGATGCGGAAATCCTTGTCCCATATGCAAGAATACACTCTCAGGAATGTGTGTTTAAAACTTGGAAAGAAACCTTTCTCTCTCAGTTATGAATATTAAATTTTTACACAGTAAGCCATAGGTCGAAGACTTAAACTAATGTTGTGTCCTACAATATCGATTATTAAGAGATCTACCTCTGGTTACTGTTGCTGAAGATTCAGGGTAATCAGTTGGATCCTCAGTCAAACATGGTTTTGAAGATTCTGGCGTTACTGGACATTGGTCTTCTTTTCCGCCGCGAATGGTTGCTGACTTTCCATCAGTTGCTATTGCAGTCTTCGCGAAAGGGATGAAAAACTGCCAGTCATCCGGTCTGGTGAAAACATTTTTTCTGCCAGACCGAAAAAGATACATACATACATACACACATACACACACACACACACACACACACACACACACACACACACACACACACACACACACACACACACACACACACACACACATGCATACATACATCTCCAGCTTGAAGACTTGGCTTATCTGCGAAGTTCTGTTTCCTTGGTTCATTCTTCTTTGTTCATGTCATGTTTTATACTTATCTTCTTCATATACTCGCAGTCTGTATATTGCAGTTTATAAGCGCTTTTCATGACTAAAGCCTTAGTTGGCTCAGTGAATGTGACCAGTAGAACTCTAAGTACTGTAACATCTTCTCCATGTACCTTCCTGGTGACATCTTTCTTGCCTAGTGTTCTTATGTTGCCTAGATCTTCAGCCTTCAGTTCAATTCCTATCGCATGGCCGATGGCAATGATCTCATCCTTGTCATGTTCTAGTTTCATGTTTTTATGTTGCTGGAGCTTTCTTTTACAATGTAAAGACGACGTTGTTTCTGCTATCTATGACCGTGGTGGTCTTTTCGTTTCATATTCTTTTGCCTTTACTTTTTTTCACTTTCAGTTCGTTGCGTTGCTGTCCAGGTTCAGCATTTTCGTAATACTTGAGGAATGACATTTACCTTTTTATTAAGTTTTAAATGGTTGATCATCCGGTAACTTTATAAACAAGAGTGACTATTCAGCTGTGTTTCAAGCAATTCGATTCGACAATCTGACGCTGCTTAACCAATCAAATTCGTCGACACATCGCACTGTCATTATACCGGAAATACTCTTTGCACGGAGAATTTTCGTGCCTAAAATGACGAAAAAAATTGCCGGTCGGCCGGACCGACGACTTCCCAAAATTGCCGGACCGTAACAAATTTTGCCGGACATGACCGGCGGTCCGGTGCCTTTCGCGAAGACCGCTATTGGGTGGTTCAGGTCAGTGTCTGTAACAAACAACAATATAATATACTGTGTGCATTGTGAAAACTCAAACGAAGAAAGGTAGATAACACACAAACAACATCAATTGCAGGCATACTTTCCGAGGTACTGGTATACAGTAGTTTTATTCTTGAGAACGGGCCATTAAATTAGATCTGGATGCCTAATCCTCCGCCCCCAATTTCACTGGATTTACACAATTCAGAAAAATGACCATAGAAATGACCAAAAACAGGGAGTTCCGTACAGAAAACTTTTATTTATGTATAATACCAAGATAGGTTTATAAGCATGCATGATACGTATGTACATGTATATACACCTACAGAGATATACCTTGAAATATTACACAGATTATAGGTTTCCTAAATGTCAGCTGTTAAATATTTATGTACCTTGAGGATATTTCAACTTAAACAGCTTTGCCGCAACTGTAATCGGGTCATTGTGTCCAAGGTAATACCCTGTACGAAGTTTTGAATCGTGGTGAAACAAAAACACTTGAAATGAAAATATCAAACAAAAGGCTTGTCAGTGTATGGTTTAAACATCCATTAAAAAATAATAAAGTTACAGCCAAAAATAGCAAGAAGCAAAATTTGGACATTTGACCTTGACGGTCAAGGTCATTCATGAATGAAGGTCAAGGTTAGTGTGGTCTACTGAAAGGTCTTGTCCCAAGGGTTGTTGTGGCCAAATATGAAGACAATACACCAAAAACTAAAAAAGTTATGATCCAGGTACAAGTTTGCGGACGGCAATGGCATCGAAAACGCCGCCAGGACTATAACAATACCTCTCCTTTTTAAAAAAAACTCGAGCTAAATAGGATGAACAAATCAGAATAGGTATTTAAATTATTAAAAAAGACCTAATAAATAACTTTTTAGATGGTTTAAATTTAATTGGGAGGAACAGTTCAACTGGTCTATAATTAAGTTAGTGACATGTTAAAATAATAACAAACTAAGCTATAAAGAATTTGTGTTTTAATTAAAGAAATATACACCTGTGTATTCCTATAGATGCTTAAGTTTTATCAAATGCCAATGAGATAAAAACAAACTCTTTTATTCACTAGTTTTTAACCATTATCATTGTTGTATCTACAACTTTGCAACATTTTAAACTCAATGCCTTAAACATTATTCAACCGAAACACATCTACATGTACAACATCCGTAACTACACTTGCTCCAAGTAGGGCAATATAATATGTTTAATAAAACTAACTACAAACATACACAGCTACAAAAGTGTGGACAAGTAAATCTGCAGAAACCACTGAACCGTAAAACCTTAGGATATCCTCACTAAGCTTGGTATAAATACATCATAGCAACAAAAACTGACAAGTGTTTAGGGGATATGCCAAAATTGAATTAAATTAGGCAGCCGAAAGGGCACAATTTTGCTAAAAAGCATGCGACCAAAGTACTTCAACAGTATGCATGACTACACTTGGTAGCAAATATTGCTATGAAGTTTCGTCAAAATCTGACAAGCATTTGCAGAGAAATGTCCAATTCTATTCAATTTTTAAAACAAGAGCAATAATTCTGCTAAAAATCATCCAAATTAGTGTTTCAAAATCGGACAAGAATCATAATCGATCATCGAAAATAATCGGACAACCCTTTTCGATCAATCATCGATTATATAATCGAAACATTTACAATAACAAAGTAAAAGTGTACACATAATGGTTTATTATGGTTTAATCATTCATAACAGTTTAATGAACAAGAGTTTTTATTCATTAGAATTGTTTATTATTATTATATTATCTACTGATTTCAGTAAACTAGTAGAGGTATTTAGTTTGGTGGCATAATTGGCTAGCCTTAGTTGACCCTTTAATATTCATTACCAGTATGCTTTCATTTTCATGAATATCAAAGTGTCAACTAAAGCAGGCTTTAACCGAGAGCGTTTTTTGTCTACAACTATGCCAGCTAGACTGAATACCCTCTCACTGGGCACAGATGAGGCTGGAATAGCCAAGTCCTTTTTCGCCAAATTAGCTAGTCTTAGATAAAACACTTCGTTGGCTTTCCACCACTGTAGAAGAGTCAATTGCTGTTGCATGGAGCTATTCTGTTGATCATGCATGTACCTATGCACCTCTAATTCTATAAGGTTCTTAACAGGCTGTTGTGTTGCTCCTGTACAGCAAACATCATCGAACCACTCATCTGTATCAGTTAACTTCATTTTTTTTAGTAGGACCCTCATTTGTACATTCCAAATGAAAAGGCTGGTCAGACTCCAAATTAACAACAGAATACACAGGCAACTCTGATAAGTCAGGTAAATTGGCACTAATGGAAACAGTCTCTTCTGGCTTTACTTTCACAGCTGGAAGCACAGCATTTTCAAGCTTTAATGCAGTATCCATCAGTAACTGATGAGCAGACACTTGTTCTTGTGCTGTCAAGAAAGGAACATTCTTGGTATCGGGACTTAACAGAGCTGCCAGGAGGGGCACATCCTCCATCTGAGTCCTTTTTAACAGTTCCTCTTCCATTTTTAAAATAACTTTTCTACCAACAGGAGTTGTTAATGGATTACTTGCTACCTCTTCAAGATTCTTTTTGATTTTCACCATACAAGGAAGCACTTTATGCATAGTAGGACTGGATTCTGCACACAGAATGGCTGTTGCAGTTTCAAAGGGTTTTAAAAACAGAAATGAGTTCCTGTACTACAGAATGTTCTTCAGATGTAAGACAGTAAGTTTTAACAGTGCCTATTGCAGCTTTGTTTAGACTAGTGTCAAAGATAATGCCCATAATAGCAGGAAGTTGTTCTGCAAGTCTGCTAAGCATGGCGAGTGTACTGTTCCATCGTGTAGGTACATCGGCTATCAGTTTATGTCCAATCAAGTCTGGTGTGTTTGAGAACACTAACTTTTGTTTTTCAATAAGGGCATCAGAGGCGCTTGTTGACTGATGAAAAAATGTTACAAGTCGTCTTGATTTACCCAAAATTTTGCTCAACTCAGATACCTCAAGAGCATGTTTAACCACTAAATTTATACGGTGACCGTAACACCCAAATCTTGTCCATCCAAGGAGTTCAGCAGCCTTTCGTTCATTAGCAGCATTATTGGTTACTAAAGTAGGTGATGTCGGAAGTTTCCATTCTGTCTGCACTTCTACAATAAAGAATCAAATAACATCCCTCAGTTTATACTAAATTTAAAAATCAACATTTACAAAACAAATTTCAAAACTTTTTTTCTTATTTACTTTTTAAATAAATTTTATAATAGTTTATGATTCAAACTTAACAGAAATAAAACAATAAATGATTAACCACCAAAACGATTAAAATATTTACTTATTAATCATTAGCAAACAAAGATGATGATTATCAAATGGGAAGGATATGCCAGCTAATTTCAAACCTTCAGCTATTTTTTCAGAAGTGTGAGAACCCTCCACCCTCTTTGTCTGCAACAATGCTGATTTGAGGTTCCACTTGTCGTCAATAAAATGTGATGTAACTGCTAAGTAACTCTCAGTAGCACAGCTTGTCCACCCGTCATGAGTAATAGCAACTTCTGATACAGATTCAAGATCAATTCGAAGGGCTGAACACATCTGGTCCTTTTTGGCGTTTAAGGACTTTACAACATGGCTGAGATGGTAACTTGTACCTTGAATACAAACAGTAAATGGAAAATATAATATACAGGCTTTATATTCTGTGAGTTAGTAACAGCAGTTAAAAAAGCCAGACCTTACCAAGTGGTAGATATCTCCGACTTAATTACTTTAATGATTAAACAAACACGTTAATAGGCAACCAAATTTGCACTTCAACTACCAATAACAAGAACTATACATGAATTATTTTTTGCAACTTCATTCCAAAGTCAAAGTGTATCTAATTCATGCTCATTGATTTTTTATTTAAAAGTGAATTTGTAAAATTAAATAGGATAAAATACATAAATAAAAAAAAAACACAATTGATTTTTGAGAGAAACATAAACACTGCTTTTAGTTCAGTTAGTACAAATTACCTGGGATCTAGTAATCTGGCAAAGTCAATGAAGTGTTGATTTCGTACGAGGCTGATTGAAAGGGCTTTTCTCACTATCAACTTCAATAAGGCATTGTCTAAGTTGGTTTTCATATTCTGACTTAGTCGGCCAGGGTTAGCAATCACGGTTGTAATTTTGGGCTGGGCAGGTGGTTTCTTGCTGTTATTATTTTCATCTGTAGAAGGATTCCCTTTATGGTCATGATCAATGTGGAATAACAAGTTGGTTGTATTTCCTGAAAAAAAAATTGCAATTTAAGTATTTATTATTTTAAGTTACTTCAGACTTCTGGAGTTCTTCTCAATATTTTGAATAATTAATATAAAATAACAATATGTGGCAATACGTGATAATAAAAGATCAGTATTTTATTTAAAAAGACTTTAAGGTACAAATTTGTATAAAGAAAAAAAGATTAAAATAACATGAAATAGGTACAAGTGTGACTGAATAAAATAAGGACTTCAAGAAAAGTCTCCAGTATATGCAGCCTATATGCCCTATGCCAATACCAGATACGGTTACAAATTGCAATAACTGCAGCTTGTGGGCAAGAAGATCGGTTTGATCAAATATTTAAAATAAGTATCCATACCAAAATTTACATTAATAACCTTTATGATAAAAGATCTATACAGGGCCCGATATAGTTTTTACAAATTTGCAGTGACCGGTAAACTTTACGCAACATTTACCTTTATTGGCGTAGGACTTTTTACAAATTTTGCAGATGGCCTTTTCCATATTTAGGTTTGCTTTGATCAGCGGTCCATCTCGTTTTTTCGTGAATCCAAAGTAATTCCAAACGATTGACCTTCGTTTGCCTGGATAATCATATAACTGTTCACCATCCTCCAGTTCATCCAGTTTTACTTCCGAAGCATGTGGCATCGGCGACGCCATTTTTGTAACAATACAGTGATCTCCCTTGTGAGCCGAATAAGTAACCGCAAGAGTATAAACTACCGACAAACGATTATTAGCCTGCCTATTCGATTGTCGCCGACCTGTCCTGGAAACGATCGATTTTCGATTTTACTCGATCATTGTTTAATCCCTAATCCAAATTGATCATCCACAACTCAGTTAAAACTAATCCAACATCTTAATAAAATGGATAAGTGAAGTTGGTAACAATCATTCCATATCAACACCAGTTATGGAGAAATACCCCTGTGAGTTAACAATGGATCAATATAAGAAATGTAACTCCTTTCATCAACTGGAACACTTTAATAACATGCATACAAATACTTGGTAACATTCATCCATGGCTGTTATGTCAAAATCAGTCAAGATCCAATGGAGAACAGCTCATTAGTGTTAAATTTTGGCCCCTGAATATATGTTTAAATGATCCAAACAATGCTGACAATATGCTAAATTAGGCTTGGTATCAATATATCATAGCAAGTTTAATTGAAATTCAACCAGTGTTTATGGTGGAGATGCGCACATGGACTCTGATCCATCCATCCAAGGAAAAGAAAACAAAGTGCGGGAAAACATAATTAACTCCTTAAACTTAGAAACAGTAAAGTGGTAAATGTACAGTTACAAACCAGCAACAAAAACAAACATATCATGCATGAAAAGCTAACATCAAAGAAATGGAACACAAAAAATAGCATAATAAAGTGTATGTTTTTCATTTAAAAGAACAAAAATACTTTTGTACACGTTAGTAAATTTAAGCCACTAAATTGACAAGAATTGCTTGATGGTCAAAACTACAATACATGGAAGTTTTGAATGCTTTCAACACTCTACCATGTTACAAACTTTTAACATAAATTGAAAATTATTTCTGACAGAACTTTAATTTAGCACAAAATGTTCCTGAACTATTATAAACTAGGCATATCAAAAATGCTTTTACATGGACAATGTCATATAAATGCAGATAATGCAAAACTAATTCAATGAACTAGAGCACCTGTTTCCACAAAAACAGTTCACCACTCCCAAGCACAACTAAAAATGAAGGAACTGTAGCTCAAGCTTATCAGAATTCCCAGACAGTTGTCGTCCTGTTCCATTCAAATAATTGCTAAAGGCACTGTAAATAGCCTTTTGTTCGTCTATGCTCCAAGCTACATGCACTTGTTTTTTTCTTTCCTGAAATAAAGGAAGAGTGTTAACCTAAAAGCACATGTGTTTGAGCTTTGCAAATGACACTAAGTCTTATTGAGGTTATAATAAATTTGTGCCAAGATATTTTCAATCTGTCAATCGTTGTAGAAGTTATTAGCCCGGACAAACTTCATCCAGACGCACACAAACACAGGCGGATACATGCACAAACAGACACTGAACTGGAATAATTGATTGCTATGTCTCGCTCACCAGAAGCAGGCTCGAAAATGAAAATGTGTACATGAGGAATGCCAAGCAAAAGCCAGCCTGATATCACTTTCACCAGTGTAGGCCCAAATTAACCTGCATGCAACAGCAAAGACTAATCAGATCTCTTAAAGTGACTATTACATAACAAAGTCATCGCCATAAATATCCAATCATAAAATATGCTTCAAGAAAGTATACACCACTGTTAAAATAGTTTATTATGACAAGACTTTGATCTCACAGGATCTTACAGTGTAGATAATTATGAAACAAGAAATAAAAAACAAAACATGAAGTATTGTAACATGTCACCTTTGCCACTGGACAGAATCTGGGTGTGCGGGTTCTGTTTAGACGGCTGGTTCGCCGACATCTGAAATCATGATAAATAGTAAAACATGTTGGCTTGAAGTAATTTCTTATTACCAACAGTAGTGGCGTGGTTTGTTGACCATTGTGTAAGTGCTACATAGGATGTGAGTGTTCTTAAGTGCTAAATAAACTGTGTGTGTAAGGAACCAAACATAGCAGTAAGGAATCAAATGAATGGTGATCAGTCATATAATCTCATAATCATTATCATCATCATCACCAGCAGCAGTAGTGCGGCTGAACATTTACTGCTAACTGAAGAAAATCTCATAAAGGTATCCAGAAAATTAGTAAAAAGGCATTAATGTGTTTATTCATTTCAATTAACTTCTCACTCAACAATTATGGTCACATGGAGACGGGCGCGTCACCCTGGCCAGGGGTGGAAATGCCGGGAATTGAACTCACGACCCCCCCCCCCCCCCCCACACACACACTGAATTGCGAGTCAAAGGCTCTATCAACAGAAATACCCGGAAGGGTTGAAATAGGAATTAAAAAACATCACGTAAGATAACAACTAACCTTTACCAAACAGCATCCTTGAGGTCAGGGCGACTGGTTAGCTGGTCTGGGATTTCATTGGAGAATGAACCTTCCTGTGCGGGTTATCTTCTAGAGTCTCCTGTTCACCACAATCTGAAATCATGATAAATGGTAAAATATGTTGGCTAGAAGTGGCTCCCTTGCTAAGACAATCTTTACTGCTACATTTACTGTGTATGTAAGGAACTGATCAAAGTAGTTAGGAATCAAATAAATAATTAACATTTTAATGATCATAATTATTATCATCATTGCTTGATATTAACTGCTTATGATAAAATATGGTCTCCACTGAATGTTTGGTACATGTATGAGTGTGTGACACTTTTATTTTGAGAGAATGCTCATATACCTTCTACATATTGGGCAGCAACAAATGAAGCCTGGGTGTCATCATTTGAGTATGGCGGTTCTGAAAAGCAATTATTGTTAGAAATGTTACTAAATTTAAAACCTATTTAATACACATTGACTGCAGAGCAAGCTCGTCCTTATATGATACAATTAAGAGTTACCCCAAATATTTGACAGTTTTCTTGCGAATTTTAAGCAAGGTGAGAAGGGCAAGAAATACATTTTATATGGTTGTGTTACCTGAATGATTGCACTCAGTGGCAGTATATCTACAATAAATTTTATTCATCCGAACTAGGAGTTACTAGCAAACAAGGTATGTCTCCCTCAAGTCGACTGACTCACTTGACCCCTAGTGACCATGACCTTTGTGGTAGCGATCCCTAAGACTATACAGTCTTTCTACACAATATGTCCAATAACCCTGTAAAGTTTAAAGCTAAGATCTTTACGAGTTCATTAGATATTAAACAGAATAGGTTTTCATATTTTGACACCTAGTGACCTTGACCTTTGAGTTAAACTAACTCTTTTTGTTATTATGCGTGTGGAATATTGTTAAGCATTTTTGTGAAGTGTAGTAATGTAAAACTCCAAACTCAAGTAACTTTTAACGTAGGAAAGTGCGTGAAGGATGGAAGAATTTTCTGGTTGCACATAAGCATGCATGGAAAGCTGACCGACGAACAACACCAAATCTTTCTCTTTTGGTGGGGATAATAATTACTTTCAAATATTGTATATAGTTATAAGCTAAAACATTATTTTGTCAAGGAATCCCTCTTGATTAATAATTCATTGTGTCATGAAATTCTCTCTTACCTTTGCTCACATCATCGAAATGTACATTGTGTACATTTTGAAGATGACCTGACTCAGTAGCTGACAGAATGCTTGTCACTTTTGTTAATTCTACTGCCCTGTTCGAAAGTCTGTACCATTTTATGTACATCTACTGTGTGGCCTAAATGGTCTGTTACCCAACGGAGCTCTACTTCTTTCATATCCAGTAACTGTAAAGTAGTAGCTAGGTATTTCCGCATCTGTGTCGCAGTCACTAACGACGGCTTTCGAAGCTCTGCAAGCTCACAAACCTCTCTTACACAGTCAGAACCACGAAGTGAATGCATCGAATTCTTGTAGAGCCTAGCAAATACATAAGGGTTACTTTTGTTTGTGATGAAGGATTCTCTATGCTGCATCAACACATTAATTGCATTGATAGTCTCTTCCGGAAATATTATTTGTACTCTCTTGCTTCTTGCTCCTTTCCCTTTAACAAACCCAAGATTCAGTCTCTCTGCTAACTCCCTCTCTTCAATAGGTAGTGCATCTAGTTCTTCGTTATGAATTGAGCTTCCTTCACATATATCTTGCCAGTTTTTTGTTCTTAATTTGCTTGGTTCTCCTCCTCTCCTGGCATTAAAAGTTATTAGCCTTGAAACTGTGAGTTTTGATAGCATCAAATACTTCTCTGCTGTTGGCTCAATACTGATTTCAGAACCAATCCTGTTTATTTCAGTGACTGTCTTTTCTTTGAGTTTAGTAATATCACTTGTTAGTGGCAACAACTCCACTTGGTCCTCTTTCATTGTCTTAATACGCTGTGTACAGTGTCTGGCAGTCTTAGCCCATTATCTATCGTACATTTTGAACATTTTCTCAGCATGTTTCAACAGCAAAACATCATCAATTTGGCGTAAAGCAATGCCCTCAGCAGCAGCGACAAGACCTTTAACACTTTGACCACACTCCGAAAGATCACTAGCAGAGTCCTCAACTATGTCCACATCATGTGAGTAAATGATGAGAAATTTATTGCAACACATTTATTGGTTTGGTTTTGTATGGTTTAACACCCGTATTTAACGGTCTTTCAGTCATGTACAGGCGGACAGTGCACCTTACCATCGTTCCTGGGTAGTACCAATACTAGACACCATCCTCCATAAGCAACTGCCTAATTTCGCGCTTGCAAGATTTATTCGACTCCTGTGAGCTTGAACTCACACCTGTGAGAGGCTGCGGTAAACAAGCACAACGCTGTAACCACTTGACTACAGAGGTGGCCAGCAACAAATTAATAAACAGATCATGTGCATCCTAAGTGCTACATAGGATGCATGTGCATTCTTGAAGTGCTAAATAAACTGTGTACAGAACAAAATTTCCCAGTGAAAATCTAATGAATGATCTTTCTAACACTCCAAATCATCATCATTATCATAGGCAACATCAGAACCACCAACATTGAAGCTGTACATTTATTGCTTAGTGCTTGCACTCATTAACGTGTAGAAAAATTAGAAAGCAAGGATATGAAGTTTGCAAACAACAAACCTTCCCCAGATAGCATCCAAGAGGGCGGTAGATCTAATGGCACTGACAGAGATCTAGAGGTCAGGGTAATTGGTGAGGTAGTCTGGTAATTCACTGGAGAATGAATCTGGCTGTGTAGGTTCTCTTCAGATGTCTCGGGTTCATCACAATCTAAATCATCATTGATAGTAAACAATGTTGTCTTGAAGCATTTACTTGCTACCCATACTCAATCAAAGTTTACTCAAGCGGTTTGGTTTTTTAGACCATTGTACAAGTGCTACATAGGACATGTGTGTTGTCTTTAGTGCTACATATACTGATATATAAGGAACTCAACATAGCAGTTTGGTAGAAAATGTTTAAACACTCACTCCAAATCATCATCATTCTAAACATCATCATTATCACCACCAGCAGCATCGACACCATCATTGAAACACAACATTTATTACTAACAGAAAATCTCATTTAACTATCAAGAAAATTAGAAATAATAACTAACAAACATAAAGTAAGCTAACAACAAACCTTCACCAGACAGCATCTCAGAGGGCTTGGTATCAATATATCATAGCAAGTTTAATTGAAATTCAACCAGTGTTTATGGTGGAGATGCGCACATGGACTCTGATCCATCCATCCAAGGAAAAGAAAACAAAGTGCGGGAAAACATAATTAACTCCTTAAACTTAGAAACAGTAAAGTGGTAAATGTACAGTTACAAACCAGCAACAAAAACAAACATATCATGCATGAAAAGCTAACATCAAAGAAATTGAACACAAAAAATAGCATAATAAAGTGTATGTGTTTCATTTAAAAAAACAAAAATACTTTTGTACACGTTAGTAAATTTAAGCCACTAAATTGACAAGAATTGCTTGATGGTCAAAACTACAATACATGGAAGTTTTGAATGCTTTCAACACTCTACCATGTTACAAACTTTTAACATAAATTGAAAATTATTTCTGACAGAACTTTAATTTAGCACATAATGTTCCTGAACTATTATAAACTAGGCATATCAAAAATGCTTTTACATGGACAATGTCATATAAATGCAGATAATGCAAAACTAATTCAATGAACTAGAGCACTTGTTTCCACAAAAAACAGTTCACCACTCCCCAGCACAACTAAAAATGAAGGAACTGTAGCTCAAGCTTAGCAGAATTCCCAGACAGTTGTCGTCCTGTTCCATTCAAATAATTGCTAAAGGCACTGTAAATAGCTTTTTGTTCGTCTATGCTCCAAGCTACATGCACTTGTTTTTTCTTTCCTGAAATAAAGGAAGAGTGTTAACCTAGAAGCACATGTGTTTGAGCTTTGCAAATGACACTAAGTCTTATTGAGGTTATAATAAATTTGTGCCAAGATATTTTAAATCTGTCAATCGTTGTAGAAGTTATTAGCCCGGACAAACTTCATCCAGACGCACACAAACACAGGCGGATACATGCACAAACAGACACTGAACTGGAATAATTGATTGCTATGTCTCGCTCACCAGAAGCAGGCTCGAAAATGAAAATGTGTACATGAGGAATGCCAAGCAAAAGCCAGCCTGATATCATTTTCACCAGTGTAGGCCCAAATTAACCTGCATGCAACAGCAAAGACTAATCAGATCTCTTAATGTGACTATTACATAACAAAGTCATCGCCATAAATATCCAATCATAAAATATGCTTCAAGAAAGTATACACCACTGTTAAAATAGTTTATTATGACAAGACTTTGATCTCACAGGATCTTACAGTGTAGATAATTATGAAACAAGAAATAAAAAACAAAACATGAAGTATTGTAACATGTCACCTTTGCCACTGGACAGAATCTGGGTGTGCGGGTTCTGTTTAGACGGCTGGTTCGCCGACATCTGAAATTATGATAAATAGTAAAACATGTTGGCTTGACGTAATTTCTTATTACCAACAGTAGTGGCGTGGTTTGTTGACCATTGTGTAAGTGCTACATAGGATGTGAGTGTTCTTAAGTGCTAAATAAACTGTGTGCGTAAGGAACCAAACATAGCAGTAAGAAATCAAATGAATGGTGATCAGTCATATAATCTCATAATCATTATCATCATCATCACCAGCAGCAGTAGTGCGGCTGAACATGTACTGCTAACTGAAGAAAATCTCATAAAGGTATCCAGAAAATTAGTAAAAAGTCATTAATGTGTTTATTCATTTCAATTAACTTCTCACTCAACAATTATGGTCACATGGAGACGGGCGCGTCACCCTGGCCAGGGGTGGAAATGCCGGGAATTGAACTCACGACCCCCCCCCCCCCCCACACACACACACTGAATTGCGAGTCAAAGGCTCTATCAACAGAAATATCCGGAAGGGTTGAAATAGGAATTAAAAAAACATCACGTAAGATAACAACTAACCTTTACCAAACAGCATCCTTGAGGTCAGGGCGACTGGTTAGCTGGTCTGGGATTTCATTGGAGAATGAACCTTCCTGTGCGGGTTCTCTTCTAGAGTCTCCTGTTCACCATAATCTGAAATCATGATAAATGGTAAAATATGTTGGCTAGAAGTGGCTGCCTTGCTAAGACAATCTTTACTGCTACATTTACTGTGTATGTAAGGAACTGATCAAAGAAGTTGGGAATCAAATAAATAATTAACATTTTAATGATCATAATTATTATCATCATTGCTTGATATTAACTGCTTATGATAAAATATGGTCTCCACTGAATGTTTGGTACATGTATGAGTCTGTGACACTTTTATTTTGAGAGAATGCTCATATACCTTCTACATATTGGGCAGCAACAAATGAAGCCTGGGTGTCATCATTTGAGTATGGCGGTTCTGAAAAGCAATTATTGTTAGAAATGTTACTAAATTTAAAACCTATTTAATACACATTGACTGCAGAGCAACTCGTCCTTATATGATACAATTAAGAGTTACCCCAACTGTTTGACAGTTTTCTTGCGAATTTTAAGCAAGGTGAGAAGGGCAAGAAATACATTTTATATGGTTGTGTTACCTGAATGATTGCACTCAGTGGCAGTATATCTACAATAAATTTTATTCATCCGAACTAGGAGTTACTAGCAAACAAGGTATGTCTCCCTCAAATCGACTGACTCACTTGACCCCTAGTGACCATGACCTTTGTGGTAGCGATCCCTAAGACTATACAGTCTTTCTACACAATATGTCCAATAACCCTGTAAAGTTTAAAGCTAAGATCTTTACGAGTTCATTAGATATTAAACAGAATAGGTTTTCATATTTTGACACCTAGTGACCTTGACCTTTGAGTTGAACTAACTCTTTTTGTTTTTATGCGTGTGGAATATTGTTAAGCATTTTTGTGAAGTGTAGTAATGTAAAACTCCAAACTCAAGTAACTTTTAACGTAGGAAAGTGCGTGAAGGATGGAAGAATTTTCTGGTTGCACATAAGCATGCATGGAAAGCTGACCGACGAACAACACCAAATCTTTCTCTTTTGGTGGGGATAATAATTACTTTCAAATATTGTATATAGTTATAAGCTAAAACATTATTTTGTCAAGGAATCCCTCTTGATTAATAATTCATTGTGTCATGAAATTCTCTCTTACCTTTGCTCACATCATCGAAATGTACATTGTGTACATTTTGAAGATGACCTGACTCAGTAGCTGACAGAATGCTTGTCACTTTTGTTAATTCTACTGCCCTGTTCGAAAGTCTGTACCATTTTATGTACATCTACTGTGTGGCCTAAATGGTCTGTTACCCAACGGAGCTCTACTTCTTTCATATCCAGTAACTGTAAAGTAGTAGCTAGGTATTTCCGCATTTGTGTCGCAGTCACTAACGACGGCTTTCGAAGCTCTGCAAGCTCACAAACCTCTCTTACACAGTCAGAACCACGAAGTGAATGCATCGAATTCTTGTAGAGCCTAGCAAATACATAAGGGTTACTTTTGTTTGTGATGAAGGATTCTCTATGCTGCATCAACACATTAATTGCATTGATAGTCTCTTCCGGAAATATTATGGGTACTTTCTTGCTTCTTGCTCCTTTCCCTTTAACAAACCCAAGCTTCAGTCTCTCTGCTAACTCCCTCTCTTCAATAGGTAGTGCATCTAGTTCTTCTTTATGAATTGAGCTTCCTTCACATATATCTTGCCAGTTTTTTGTTCTTAATTTGCTTGGTTCTCCTCCTCACCTGGCATTAAAAGTTATTAGCCTTGAAACTGTGAGTTTTGATAGCATCAAATACTTCTCTGCTGTTGGCTCAATACTGATTTCAGAAACAATCCTGTTTATTTCAGTGACTGTCTTTTCTTTGAGTTTAGTAATATCACTTGTTAGTGGCAACAACTCCACTTGGTCCTCTTTCATTGTCTTAATACGCTTTGTACAGTGTTTGGCAGTCTTAGCCCATTATCTATCGTACATTTTGAACATTTTCTCTGCATGTTTCAACAGCAAAACATCATCAATTTGGCGTAAAGCAATGCCCTCAGCAGCAGCGACAAGACCTTTAACACTTTGACCACACTCCGAAAGATCACTAGCAGAGTCCTCAACTATGTCCACATCATGTGAGTAAATGATGAGAAATTTATTGCAACACATTTATTGGTTTGGTTTTGTATGGTTTAACACCCGTATTTAACGGTCTTTCAGTCATGTACAGGCGGACAGTGCACCTTACCATCGTTCCTGGGTAGTACCAATACTAGACACCATCCTCCATAAGCAACTGCCTAATTTCGCGCTTGCAAGATTTATTCGACTCCTGTGAGCTTGAACTCACACTTGTGAGAGGCTGCGGTAAACAAGCACAACGCTTTAACCACTTGACTACAGAGGTGGCCAGCAACAAATTAATAAACAGATCATGTGCATCCTAAGTGCTACATAGGATGCATGTGCATTCTTGAAGTGCTAAATAAACTGTGTACAGAACAAAATTTCCCAGTGAAAATCTAATGAATGATCTTTCTAACACTCCAAATCATCATCATTATCATCACCATCATAGGCAACATCAGAACCACCAACATTGAAGCTGTACATTAATTGCTTAGTGCTTGCACTCATTAACGTGTAAAAAAATTAGAAAGCAAGGATATGAAGTTTGCAAACAACAAACCTTCCCCAGATAGCAACCAAGAGGGCTGTAGATCTAATGGCACTGACAGAGATCTAGAGGTCAGGGTAATTGGTGAGGTAGTCTGGTAATTAACTGGAGAATGAATCTGGCTGTGAAGGTTCTCTTCAGATGTCTCGGGTTCATCACAATCTAAATCATCATTGATAGTAAACAATGTTGTCTTGAAGCATTTACTTGCTACCCATACTCAATCAAAGTTTACTCAAGCGGTTTGGTTTTTTAGACCATTGTACAAGTGCTACATAGGACATGTGTGTTGTCTTTAGTGCTACATATACTGATATATAAGGAACTCAACATAGCAGTTTGGTAGAAAATGTTTAAACACTCACTCCAAATCATCATCATTCTAAACATCATCATTATCACCACCAGCAGCATCGACACCATCATTGAAACACAACATTTATTACTAACAGAAAATCTCATTTAACTATCAAGAAAATTAGAAATAATAACTAACAAACATAAAGTAAGCTAACAACAAACCTTCACCAGACAGCATCTCAGAGGGCTGTATAGGTGATGGCACGGACAGTGGGTTAGTCTGGGAATTCACTAGATAATGAACCTTATACTGTGCAGGTCGTCTTCAGATGTCTTGGGTTCATCACAATCTGAAATCATCAATAATATTTAAACATGGTGACTAGAAGCATTTCCTGACTACGAAAACCCTACCAAAGTTATCTGGAGCCCCATGTACCAAAGTTATCAGTAGCCCTGTGATTTCTAAGCTATTATGCAAGTGCTAAATAGGACATGTGTGTGTGTGAGGAACCGACCATAACAGTAGCTAATAAAACGAATGAATTTACTAGTTTTCTCCTGGATTTCTGTGTATTTCTCTTTTCTCACCGAAATCATGTACACTTAATTGTCTATGAATTCATCACTGTCTATCTTTGATGTTGGTAGATATGCCCTTAACAATGTGTCTGAGATGTACATTTCTTTACCACGCCGGTATTTCACTTTCAGGTCGTACCATTGTAGACTCATCATCATCTTTTGCAGTCGCATGAGTGCTGACAGCAGCGGTTTGGCAAATATCTGCTCAAGCGGTTTATGATCATTGTACACTACAGTATCCTTGCCAAACACGTAGCAATGGAACTTTTACACTCTGTACACTATTGAGAGCATTTCCTTCCCCAACTGTGCATACCCTTGTTCTGCTGTGGTGAGTGCACGAGATGCATACGCAATTACACGACCGTCCTGGATGAGCACTGCATCTAAACCATCCTTACTAGCATCACACTTTATTTCCACTGGTTTGTTTACATCATAGTACGCGAGTACTGGTGGTGTGCTGCAGAGTTTTTTCAGGGGGTTGAAACTGTTATCTTGTTCAAAGTCCCAATAAATGGCACATCTGATTTCATCAGAATTCTCAGTGGCGCATCTACCTGGCTGAGGTTAGGTATAAACTTTGCTAGGTATTGTACGAAACCTAACATGCGTCTCACACCCTCTTTGTCTGTTGGCGGCGGCATGTCGATCATGGCTTGCACTTTCTGTGGGTCGGCCTCTACACCGTTTTCTGTTAATACATGACCCATGTATGGCACACGAGCTTGTCGGATTAGGCACTTATCATAGTTCAGCTTCAGATTATACTGTTTATCCCGAAAGGGAGTCTGAGCCACCTGTACCTCCCTATTGGCTTGTTGAATGTAGTCAGGTATAAAGACTGCTTGTTCAGCTTGATCTGCAGGAAACCACTCTTGGCGTCAAGTACAGAAAACACTTTTGCACATGGGATTTCCGATGCCACATCCTCAATGCTTTTCATGGGATAATGTTCTCTTTTAATGGCATTGTTCAGATCACAGGGGTCAATGCATATCCTCAGTTTGTCATTTTTCATTGATATTGCCACTCAGTTGGCTCTTGCACAGGAGTTATGTACTCATCTTCTTCCATTTGTCGCAGTTTTTCAATTACCCGCGGTTTTAACGATGCTGCGATCCTTCTTGGTGGATGTATAACACCAGTAGCATTTTCTGTCAATGTAATGCTGTACTACCCTGGTAGAGTGCCAGTTGTTTTGACTAGTTCTGGATAGCCAATTCTTCTTCATCAATTTTGTGAATTCTCTGGAGAACCTCAGTTTCTCAGCCGTATCACCACAGAGAATGTTTTCTTGGCACAAGACCACAACTTCAAATGTCACACTTGTTTCAACAACATTATTAGCCATTTGTGTATCAAAAGTTCCGATCGGCTTAATCTAGTGGTTTGTGTATGATTTCAGAGTCTTTGTGGAAGCTGACAGCTTGGTGCGGCTTTTATCAAGTGATTCATAAGTGAATTTCACCAGAATGTTGCACTTAGCCCCTGTGTCTATTCTGAAGTCAACACTTTTGTTCACTATGGGAAGGTGCACAAGCCATTTGTCATTGTCCAAAGCGTTGACCGGTACAAACTCTGATGTGTGAATGTGTAAAAGTTCATGTTCGTCACACTCCTGTTCATCACAAACCTGTGCTGTGTGTACATTTTGTTGTTTGTTGAAGCACATCTTTGCCCATTGATTTTTCTTTTTGCAGTGGTTGCAAATGCTGCCGAATGCTGGACACTTGCTTTTATCATGTGATCGTCCACATTTTCTACACTCGGTTTTCTTAGTGTCCTTCGGGTCGGTTTTCACTGTCACTTTCTTTGACTTGTTACTTGTACGTTTTGTTTTACTTTTGGTTTGGCTTTCGTTTTAACCAACATCACTTGCTCACCTTGCATTATTTTCATCTACGACTGTGAAAATTCGTACTGTTGCGAGATCTCTATGGCTTTGGCCAAGGTAAGCTTGTCTCCTTGGTCTTATAGCCGTTCTTGCCCCTTGGAATGTCTGACCCCATTGATAATCAGATCTACTTTGATGTAATCGGTTTTATGGTACTCACAGTCCATTACAAGGAGTCTCAGGTCCTTCAAGAAGTTGTCTAAGATTTCACCATCTTGTTGTCTTCTCTGGTGCAATCTATAACGAGCCACACGTTTGTTTTTCCTAGGCCGTACGTAGTCCTCGAGTTTCTGAAGAACTTTATCGGGATCATCCTTCTCGCCATCCTCAAACATGAAGGTGTTGTAGGTCTCTCGCCCCTGCTGGCCTATCCACATTTCAAGCCAACCAGCATTGTGTTTCTTGTCGGCGGTAGCAAGGGGTCTTAGAAAACCGAATGTCACATGTTGTTCAAACCTTTTGAACTCTTGAAACAGGTCTGGAGCCGACTAATCTAACGACGGTTGATCGAAATTGATTCCAGCGGCCATCGTGAATTCCGTGATTTCAGACGCCGAATTTTCACTATTATTTATGTGTCCCGCACAAAATAATGTGATATCACCGTTCAAGAATGTCTATTCTTTATTTCTACTGGCTGATTCGACCCATGGTTGCGTTTTTAGCGAGGATTCGTCTTGATTCTGACACCATGTCATTTATCAGTTTCCGCTTTCCTTCAAGTTGACTTGCATCTATGCTGGAAAATAAAACAAGCTTTTCCTTAATGACCTTATATGGTGATATTGGTTATCTGATATCATGGTCAACGCTTCTTTTAGTTAAAAATTATCAAGAGAAATCTCTACCAATTTCAGACAGATTTTTTTATCTTCTTGGAAATACTAGACTGATGTGTGAGGGGATGATTTACAAAGGTTATATGAAACAGGGCCAGAAATTTTCTTGAACCCTTACACGTCCTGCAGGACAAGTACAGGTAAATTTCTACTCGTCCTGCATTTTTATCTCACTTTATCTCACATATTTAAACAAACTGATACACAAACAAGAAATGTCTTTAAAAAAGACAAACGGCGTCGGATTAAAAAAAGGCAAAAAAAAAAAAAAAATATATCACACAAGGCTAAGTACTTGTACATAAATCTTACGTAGATGACAAAAAAACTTAAAATGATTATTGTCAAGCATTAGTGGACAGCTATTTTGGCCAACTTTGTTAGAAAGTAAGTGATGTCTTCAAATTTCATTAAGGAGATTTATTACTTGTGTAATGCCAGACAGAGGCAGGAAAAACTTGCAAGTCTTATCTTGTACGTAAAGCACATGCTTAAGTCGACTTACACGATAACAACACAACGAAAAATTATCTTTTTAAGATTTAATCAGATTGAAACATGGAAAACTAAACACAAACTGACTACTTATTTTCTTCCCCCACAACTCAGGTGTATTAAGTATGGGTAGGTTGGCAACTATTTCTTTTTCTATTCTTACTAAATTAAACAAATACCTTTTTTACCATGGAAATTCAGTTTAGAAAAAAATTAAATGAAAATACATAAATGAAACTGACCTTTGTGACTAGAAAAGAAAATAAGTTACAAAAATGTGTTATATATGAAAACTATTGGAAGTAATATGAACAGAAAAGTAATAAATTTGAAAAGCAAAACAAAACCAATCAATAAACAAGTAACAATATGAACAAAGTTTAAACAGTTTGAACAACCTAAAAAATATAAAAAGATGTACCAATATAACATAAGCTTTTCTTAGACAATTCAATATAATAATTATCTTTCATTTGGACAAACTTAATCCTTATCATGCTACATAACCTGAGCTGATAAGCCAAGCCCACTGCTAGATTAATTGAGCTGACTCAGGTAGGACTGTTCTGTGTAGAGGGTGGTGTTATACCTTCTCATTTATTAGGTAATTTAATAAATTTACATGTACCAACCTATATATTTTCTTAAAGGGGAAAGAACATACAAAACTACTGTAAAATGTTCATAACTGTATTTGTCTTGTAGCAAGTAAAATATCTGGTTTGCATAGGCATAGTCACAAAACAAATTTTAAAAATCTTACAAATTGTCCAACAAATGTGGCAATAATAGCCTAACTTTCTAAAAACTATACTAGAAATTGAGTTTAAGATGAATATTTCACTTACATTTTTGGAAATAAGCCATTTAGAAACATCCATCCAAACATTCCATCAAGCTAATGAATACAAACATTTACACTAGCTATCTTTTCATTCCGTATTTATTTCTGCTTTGTGTTTTTTTGTCTATATACATTTCAACCACACACACACACACACACACACACACACACACACACACACACACACACACACACACACACACACACACACACACACACACACACACACACACACAAGTTGTACACAGATCTATTTAAAAGTTATATAAATTAATAAATTACTACTTTTAATTATTAAAACCTGCTAAAAACAGTGTACACTTATTGAATGCTAAAAATTATCTAAACTTTTAGCCAAAGTTCACGTTTTGCCACTCATCATTTATTTATCAATCTAATTTTCACATTTCCTTTCTTAATTGTTTAGAATGGACATGCTTTGTCTCTATTCATCAAGCTGGAGTTTGTAATCCTTTAGGGTGTGATAGCGCTCGAAGCATACCGGCAGGCACATGGGCTTGCGACACTGCTGGCATTCGAACGCTGTTTGCTTCCTCTTCCAGTTTACACATTCACCTTTGGGAACATTGCAAACAATACAGTCTCGCATTGGCTTCAGTTTATTGGCACCTTCCTTTGGCTGAATATGGTTGGGGAAGTGGCGTCCAGTAAGGCGGTCGAGGACTTCCATTGAGGTTTTTCGTCCCGGCTCTTTTGGCTTTGGCGCATCTGGGGCAGAATGGAGAAGTGCTTTCACAACTTTAACCCTAAAAACCATGTGTGACTTTCGTCTCACATTGTTCCCATACTTTTTGTAAAGTATGTATGCGTTGACCAGCATCAAGTTGAACAGGTGGAAAAAAAAAATTCTTCCACCATTTTGTGCATTTCCGCAGAATGTCATAGTATTGCACTATCTGGTCACTTAGGTCAACACCGCCCATACATTTCACATAGTCATTGATACAAACTGGCTTTGTGATGGCTTGACCACTAGTTCTGTCCACCTTTCCAGTCACGCCAATTGATGCAGTATGGAATGTTGACAGCATGTGGATGTCCCTTTTGTCATGATATTTGATGGCAAGCAGGTTTCCTTTACGTCGAAATACTACATCACCTTGCTTCATTTTTTTATCGTTCCGAAAACTTTTGGAACACCACATCTGTTAGTTCTTACTGTCCCACACGCATATGTGTCCAGTTGTTCTAACTCTGTAAGCAGTTCAGGGGAAATGTAATAGTTGTCCATGTACACTTTGTATCCCTTGGACAACAATCCACACTGAGCTAGCAGTCCTAAGACAACTTTCGATGTCACTGTCAGGTTGGCGTAGAGCATGCCATCCTCAGTCTCCAGGGAATTCACGTTTTGAATACAGTCAGTTGTTTCGTGATATATGTCGAATCCGACTCAGTATTCTGACTTAGCCTCACACACTTGATAAAATTTCACACCGAATTTATTGGGTTTCATTGGGTTGTACACTTTGAAGTGAACACGTCCCTTGAAAGGACAAGTGCCTTCATCAAAGCTGATTTCCTCATCAGGGGTGTATTTTGTAAAATTGAGTTTCAGCATTGTAATGAATGGCCGTAATTTGTGGAGTGGATCATGACATGGTTGTTCCCGCGGTATGGCTGCAGTGTTGTCAGCGATATGTAGGTTTGACAATATCAGCAGGAACCGGTCCTTCGTCATACGTGAACTGAAGAAGGGCGTTGACAGACACTCTTGTGTTGACCACTAGGCGTTAATATCACTCTTCCTGGACAGCCCCATGGCAATGATCAAGGCAAAGAACACCTGAAAAAATACAATTAAAGTTTTATAAGTCTAAATAAGTGCTAGGTAGCCTGTAAAAAGAAGATAATATTACCAGCAAAGAAATGTATACTTTAGAATATCACTGATATGCAAATACAATTGTAAATCCTCAAATTTTTCTGTATAAATTTATAGAAAACTAATAAACTGTAAAATGAAAAATAAAGTCAACAAATTACATATAATAACAATCATTGTTTCATTATTTAAAATGACATTAGATATAACTAACCTTCATTTCATCCTCTGTCACTGGAATCCATTTTTGCATGCGACTTTGTGGCTTCAATTCTTTAGTAGCCAGGACTTGTGTGGCATACAAGTTAGTTTGTGTAGTCAACACCGTCCACATTTCAGGGTCAAATAACACATTAAAAAAGTCAAATGCCTCTGGTGACTCCGGTAAGGGTTCAGAGAGTCCATTTTCTCCGATAAATGACATTACTAATGGCACATCATCGGTCGAAGTCCAGCCAAACGTAACGTCAACTGGAAGATCAACATTCTGCACCCGCAATTTTGGGGTATTTTCGCCAATCTCACGCGCTAATTGTTCAAAATCACTATCAACATCATCATCTCCAACATCACTCGAGCCACTAAAGTCGCTATCCTCAAAAACTTGAGCTAAAACTTGCTCTGTTGTCAATCGTAATTTCGTATTCGCCGCCATGGAAATATAAAAGAATGGTGAACTTTGTCCTTTGTTCCGAGATTCAAATGGTACAAGCTTTTTGATTGGACGATATTTTTAGATAATCATGTTTTCCCAACATGTGCACATCTGTTTATGCTATCGTGTGTAGTTGTCAGTGATTTAAATGTAAACAAATGTCTCTGAAAGTTCACCACCCCCGAGCGCGAGTGTAGGTCGCGACTAGCAGTGGGAGTCAGGTATACGAAGCGCGACCTCTGGTCGCGCTTAGCATAATAATTATCTTTCATTTGGACAAACTTAATACGATGTGAATATCCTTCCTTGTGACAGATTTACATAATTATATTAATTATTATACATGTAAACTGTTAAATATGGAAAACAGATTTGCCTTTTTTTAAAAATGTGCACTCAACTTTCAAGATCTCTGATAGTTAATGGTCATTTGAATTTTTTTATAACTAATTGTACCTAAACTCCAATTGTTCAATTTTGTGGTCTTTTATTAAGATTTCACTTTTCTAAACCGATATGTTATACCATGTTTATAATAAATACGCTTGAAGGTGACTGACTAATGAAAACATGAAATGGTTTTATATGAAACTTAAACGAGATCATAAATAGATGAGATCATATATGACTAATTTGTTCAAGATGACTTATATTTTATGCCATGTTGACATATAACTTTTGTAATTGTAAAAGAAATTGAACAGCTCCAAAAAATAAATACCAGCTTAGGTGATCTTGTTAGTTTCATTTCACAGCTGTTTTCCTGTAAAAATGGTGATGACAATAACAAACATATGAGAGAAATATTAACATAGCAATCTTAATTCTAGTTCTAGCAAGTATAGCAAACAAGAGTGCCATGATGGCCCTGTATCTCTCAACTGAGTGCTGATTGCAATTCAGAAATATTCAATAATAAACTCAAATACCTAAAATGTCCGTGGAATGTTTAATTAAAATTCATCATGCAGTTTTGGAGATAGTGTTGTTTGAAGAATTTCTTTATGATCATTGAAGTAGCAAAGTACAAACACCTATTTATAGCTCCTGTGACCTACTTAGACAGCCAACTTAAACCATTTATATAACTTTTGTAAATTTTTAAATATCAATTGGGTAAAGTTTGATAAAAATTGGCTTAGCAGCATGGGAGATGTCGTTTAAAGATTGCAATTTAAAGATATATTTTTTAGCTCTTGTGATCCAATTATGCAGCGGACCGGAACGATTTATATAACTTTTTCCCCCTATCTATACGTTATTTTGATAAAGTTTGGTGAAAAATCATTCAGCAGATTTGGAGGTAATGTCGTTTGAAAATGTGGACGGACTACAGACAAAGTACAGTCACAAAAGCTCACCATGAGCACTTCGTGCTCAGGTGAGCTAAAAATGCAATTAACCTTTTTCCTTCATACGTGTATATTGGAAACTGTTGAAAGTAGTTCAATAATAAGTGGAATAAATTCTTTAAAATGTAACTTTATGTTGAAGTAGTAAATACAAGTTGTACAAGGAATAACTGTTGAAATAAAGAAATGTAAGTATTGCTATTACGAGATATTTCTTCCGATGCAACATAAAAATATTAAACAAAAATATAAAGCAAAAAATCTCTTTTTTCAAAACAAAAAAACAAATATTCTGAAAAAAAAATAGTGTATTTTATCAAAAACTTCTTTTGTATTTTACAGTGTTTACAAATTATTGTAATCAGTTGATAAATAAAAGTGGTAAAATATTTTCAGTAAATGTCAGAATTCTTTAACAATTTATAGCCATTACACTGTTACAAAGTAGAAAAGGTGTTTGTCTTTATGAATTCTTCTTTTTTTACTGTCAACAATAAAGGTTACAAAATTGTCTTCCAAACATATATATACATGATGTTTAACCAGTTTGTATTGCAAACCTAGATATGTTTGATAACTGTAACAGTATTTGAGTCTTGTTTAGGGCTTTTGGTGAAGCCAACCTTTGCGGGTAGAATGTTAAGAATTGCTTCTTCCACTTGTTCTTTTGACGTGAACTTCTCTTCAGTCTAAAGGATTTGTTGGAGCTGAGCATGGAATAATGTGAAGTTGTTTATCTCAGTTTTTTGCTGAATAGCCACAGAGCAGACCACACTGTTGTTGTTGTTGCTTTCAGTGTACTCTGCATTGCATTTCGGACATTTTTTATTTTCCAGTTTGTTGTTGAAGCACTGTTCTCTTGAACATGGCTGATACACGTTTACAGAGCTTAATTCAATTATTTCTCATTCTTCATCAAATATTGGCGAACCCTTCGTATATTGAACGGTATCAGCAGGTAGGAACTAAAATGAAAATAAGATTAGGACAAGAATGTTAAGAATGGGTTTTTGATAATAAAATTAAATAGAAAGAAAATTCACTACATGACTTTAAACTTCTGTTTGACAATATCAGCAGGAACCGGTCCTTCGTCATAAGTTTGACATTGACCTTTGCTTCTGACCGTTTGTCTACAACCTATCATTTAATGCTAATTAAATACGATTGGTGTACTTGGGTGTATAAATATTTGTTTTTCTTAGAAATTATGATTTAGGAAGCTGAGTATTAAATGTTTTTTAATGTTCAGTAAGTACCAAGTTTATTTAGACATCAACATAAACAATTTTAAAATAAGTAGATTAAACCTGGCAGCATCTTTGGTAAAGATTAATTACTGGTCGCAAATTAGTAATCATTGAGAGAATATACAAGAGGGCTCAAGGGCCCTGGGTCGCTCACCTGAGGAAAAGGTCAAAGGTCACAGTGGAGCCATTTACAAAGGACCACTAATGTTGTACACTAAATATCAAGGCTTTAGTAAATTTTTACAAGAAGATTTTCAAGATTTCCCTATATTACTTTATTTAAATCAGATAAGCCATAGGCAGGGTCCCATTTTATACTAGGGGCATAATTTGAACATTCGTTCTAGCAACCAATCAGGACCATTTCAACAATTTTGGTAGGGGACCAAGGATCATTCCTGTTGAGTTCGGTCAAATTTTCATAAGTGGTTCAACAAAGGAAGTAGTTTGAGGAAGTAGTTTTCCTTAAATAATTCAATATAAAAATTATGACCCATGGGAAGGGTTCAAATATGAATATACTTTGGTAGAGGACCTCTAGATGATGCTATATACCTAATATGAAAGCTCCGGGCCTTTTAGGCTCAGACAAGAAGATTTTTGAAAAATGCATTTTGACAACCTATTTTTTGACCCCTTGACCCATTTATGTAACCAATCAGAACCATTTGAACAATTTTGGTAGGGGACCACCAATGGATCATTTCTATTGAGTTTGGTCAAATTTCCATTAGCGGTTTATGAGAAGAAGTCGTTTGAAGTTTTCCTTATATAATTGTGACCCCCGGGGAAGGGTAAATTTTGACCCCAGGGGCATAATTTGAACAACTTTGGTAGAGGACCTCTAGATGATGCTATATATCAAATATGATATCTCTTGGCCATGGAGTTTTAGGCAAGAAGATTTTTGAAAATTGCATTTTGAAAAGCTATTTTTTACCGCGTGACCTACTTATGCAACCAATAAAAACTATTTGAACAACTTTGGTAGGGAACCACCTAGGGACCACTCCTGTCGAGTTTGGTCAAATTCCCATTAGCGGTTCAAGATAAGAAGTCGTCTGAAGTTTTCCTTATATAATTCAATGTCAAATTGTGACCCCCGAGGTGGGGTAAATTTTGACCCCATGGGCATAATTTGAACAACTTTGGCAGAGGACCTCTAGATGATGCTATGTACCAAATATGAAAGCTTTGGGTCTTGTAGTTTTAGAAAAAAAGATTTTTGAAAATTGAATTTTGAAAACCTATTTTTTAACCCCGTGACCTACTTATGCAACCAACTGGAACGGTTTGAACAAATTTGGTAGAGGAACACCTAGGGATCATTGCTGTGAAGTTTGGTCAAAATCCAATGAGTGGTTTCAGAGGAGAAGTCGTTTGAATGAAAAAGTTTACACATGCACGCACGTACTGACGAACGACGGACAAGGACTGTCACAAAAGCTCACTCTGAGCACTTTGTGCTCAGGTGAGCTAATAAAAGAGTTACAAAGTACACAACTTTTTTGGCATGACAAGTGCTCAAATTTAAAGCAAAGTTTTCTCATGGCGTTTTATTGGAGGTAACTATGCAAGTGCACAGGAAACAATTGCACTGTAATATTACTTTGAGAAGGCAAAAGAAATGCTTTATTTGTTTTGAATCATTAATATATGTAGCTTTTAAAGAGACCAAATACAAAACAAACCTCAACATTGGTTTTCTGGTTTCCCGATAGCTTTGGCTGTCCATCAGTGGTCTTTGATACGATGGCATTTTGGAAGTGTATGCAGTCACCACAAGACAGCGGTGCTGTGGCAAGATCTCGCCATAAGGCAAATGGCATGCAAGCAGTTACGTCACCACACATTTCGTTTCTTACGTTTGTTTCTCCGCCATATGATGTTGCAACTGTTTGAATAGGTTCAACCTGCAACATTCATTTATATCAATAAACATATTTTACATTTAATACAAGTTTTGTTGCTAGATTAAATATATTGAAATACCCTTATTCAGTGCATAATTGCATACAGAACACACGTATATATCAGAATACAAAATAATAAATCAAAACAACAATAGCTTAATAAACTATGGCAATCATACTAAAACAAATAAACAGACGGAGATTTTTGAAAATTTTCTTCTTGGACACGGCGACAACAATTCTTCATGGAATTTAATTCTTTGAACTATCCTATAAAGTTTTATTAAATCTAAATCAGTGATAAAGGAGATGTTTATAGGAAACGAAGACTACACATGCACAAATGCACGCCAGACAACTGATGATCACAAAGTGCTCACGCTAAAAAAAATTCAAAATGATACAAACCTCTACAACCTTCACATCCACAGTAACAGAGGTTCTAGGTGGAAGTTCCATTGCCTCTAATATTGTGCAGTATTGTGGCCCAGGTGGATTTTTAATTTGGTTAAAAAGAGAGGCCGTCCCTACTGCTACGTCATCTCCTATCTCAACATTTGGGATGAGAAGTAACTTGGATGAACTTGTGGCTACTATTTCATTTGTCTTGCATATTACATTTAACATTAAGGATTTCTCTTCTTTGATCATGGGGAATGCCGTCCTGGTATACACCATGAGCTTCTTATATGCTGTTGAGTCAGCAACAACTGCCTCAGTAACTGCCATCTTTCTTTTTTTGAGCGTTCTCATACTCCCTTACAGGAAGAGCATGAAGAACTTTCACTCTCAGTGGTGAAGTTGACTGCCCTGTCCTGGGCAAATCACGTAAAGACTAAAGTAAGAAATGGAAAAAAATCAAAAAGATATATGTAAAGTGTACAGCGTAAAATGTAATACATGTTATGTTCAAAGTTGCAGCTTCAAAGTATTGTTTCTGGAAGTATTTTAGAAAATTTTCGAGCTTGCTTGAAATCTAGCGTGTGCTGGCGTTTACTCGCATTTGAGTAGAGAGATTTAACGAAAGCACCTGTCCGACTCATTGCGTATTTGCGGTTGTTTGGCAGAGACGCCTTTCATTCTTAAAGGGCAATGGCGCAATCCAGTTTCCATCACTATTTCTCTTCATTTCTTTGGACATCAATTCATTGAATTGCTTGTCTTCTATTGATAAGCCAGGTTTGTTATCATTGTCTGTGGTTTCAAATAACCTTTCACTTTTGAACGCATTTATATTATATAGTTATAGAACTGGGTATGTGTGCACCATCCACACAACATTCACCTACAATGACCCATCCAAATTTCAATTTCTGAGCAAATGGCTGGTTTTTTATCTCCTAATATCTGTTCTACAACAGGCATCCCTACCAATCAACATCACAATGGCGGCATCTTTGTCAAGTGCGGGAAGCTCCTTAGCAGTAGTTGCTAGATGCGAGTGGCGTTTAGCTACCCTTGGCGTCGCAATTTCGTTGCGATTATCTGGTATCAGGTCACATTCAGTAACTACCGGTTTAAGATTTATAGATGCTGAATCATCAAGGGACTCGACCACAAACCCGGGATTTTGCCTTTCAGACAGAGTTGTCCTACCACCGCAACGTCTAAGGGAATACCGCTCTGGTGCACTGTTTATATGAAACTTGTCAAACAGTTCAGATTTCGCGAGTGTATGGCTGCTTTGGTCATCAATAATCGCGTAGCCTTTCATGGACACATTCGAATGAATGTCACGTATTCTGACCAACACAATCTTAGCGCACGATTTTCCTGGGTTGCTTTCTGTGCAAAACTGTGTGCAGTTTGAAACTATTTCCCGGGAGCTCTCCCAGCCTTGGCTGTTTCCAGCTTCGCGATAAATGTAAATGGCTGTTGCATGTGTTCCCTGACATTCAGTGCACTTCACTAACACTTCACAGTTCTTGTATAAATGGTTCCCGGAACAACATTTAAAGCACACTCCATGCTGTTTCAACAGATTCTTACGTTCACCGAAGGGTTTGTGCCTGAATGTTCTAAATTCGTTCAGAGAGTGTTGTGCTTTATGTATGATACACTGGAATTGTTCTTGTACAGTCGTTTTTGCTACTGTCACATTTCGCACTGGTCGACTCGCACTTTTAGCGCTTGAACTGAAGTCAAAGCTGGGATCATTATATGCGAAAGCCATATCTGATATGAAATCACAAAAAATGTAAATGGCGGAAATAGTACACCATTTTTCTTCTTGAAAGCTAATGCGCGATCTCTCCATTTGTTCTGAATGTTGCTTGGAAGATTTGAGATGGTTGTGTTCACTCCCTCGGCAGAATCTAGATAACTGAATGACCCAGCGTAGCGCGTGTTTTCTTTCTCTGAACGTATTTCAGACAAAATGTCAGACAGTTCATAGAGTTTATTTGGTTCTTTGTATGTGATTCTTGGAACGCTTTCAAGTTTCTTCCTTCATGCAACCTCGACTTTTCCAAGCTCGCTCCAATCCTAACTTTGAATCTGATGAGTTAGCTGACTTAATACTTTGTATTTGCTTGGCACAAGGTCCTACATAACGTATGAGGAGATTTCATCTATAACACTTTTGAATGTTTGTTTCCAGGAGAGATAGTGTTTATGTTTTCCAGAATATTGTTGTAGTCTGTCTTTAATCACATCCTTTCTGCACACATATTGTGCGAATGCCCGTTCTGTGGCAGTGACATGTGGAGTTCTAGCACAGTAAATGTTTTCATCCTCTAGTGACATTACATAATTTCCCGTTCTTCTTGCAACATTTTCTGTCTCTATAGGCGGCTCGTTCACTTCAATTTCAGCAGATTCTAACACTTTGGCCTCGGCTTCTTTTGAGGCAATGTCCTTTTTTTTTAGCTCTAACAGTTCAAGTTCCTGTTTTAATTTGGCTTCTTGTTCCATGAACACAAACTTGGCCTTGGCCCCTTCGGCCTCTGTTCGTTTTTGTATCGCACTTGTCACTGAACGCGCACTTCTTTTCGATAGATTTGACCTTGAAGAACGTGTTTCCAATGTCTTTTCTCTTGCTTCGTTAAGCCGATCGAACAGTTTAGATACACATTTTTCAGTCGGTTTTACTGTTTCTTCTCTATATGTTTTAAATGCTTTAGCTATGTAAAGCTTTCAACACTTTGATTTCTTGTTAACAAGTCCAAATACTGGTTCCGTGCCAGGCAATATCTATCGTAAGCTGATTTCAAATTAACTTCTGTGCTTTCTATATTCATATACTATTGTGAAAAGCCACTATTTATGTCGGTAATTGAGGTAATTAAAATGTCGTACGCGACTTTGAGGCTTCGCATATACTTTGCGCTATTTTTCATGAAAAGTTCAGTTCCTTTCTCGGTAAGTAAACGACCTCTGGGCTGGTCTGTGGCTGCATCCTGTTCATCCATAATCGCAAGTGTAGACGTGGTTGCCGAATCAATTCACTATACTGCCTTGCGCAGTTAGCGAAACCAATAAAGCAGGATCAATATCGAAGAAACGCTTTGTGATGTCAGGCAGGCTACTTTATTCTGTTGGTGAATTGCTACAAGTATACAAATAAACAATAGTCAATACACATGAAACAAAATATTAATAAAATGACTAGCGTTAAGTTTTAAAAAGCAAAGAAAGATTTTCTCCATGTTATCTTCTAAATTCTTAAGTACAAATTCAATAATTTTACAATCCAAGTAATCCAGTAACAAATGTGCAAAAGGTCAACAAGAGTTGTCTTTTATATCAAATCAAATACCAGCTATTAATAAAAATGGCATCCAACAGTAATTTACTACTGCTTTAAAATGTATTTAGTATAACCTTCTCAGTTAAAAATCATACACTCAATTTCTATAAAATTCAAAAAAATGTAAAACAACAATTTATCCCATATTTCGGACAAAGGCCTTCGGACGGCATGGGCCGCACAGACTAAAATGCCAACAAAACTGTATTTCTTACAAATATTATGTTAAAAGGCAAATAAAGTAAATTAAGCTTACATTACATTGTGACTTGCTGGGATTCAACCAAGACTTCAAAAAACAATTGGGAAAAGGCAAATTGTGTTTTATGGAGGATTTCTTTACTAGAGAGTATTTAACCAAGGGAAGTTACCCCATATTCTCATTAAAGTTAGCTTTTCCAAAATTCTAAATACATGTTACATGACATTTACATTTCTGGCATCATACAAGAATAAAGAAACTTTTTCTCCTGGAAACTTTAATTACAACAAATGTATTTGAATGAAATTGCCTATTACCTTGAATTCCGTCAGTCTCCAGACCTCTTTAATTACAAACTTTGCACCACAGCCTTTCTTCCGGGTGGTCTGAAGACTGTCCCTGTGGCGCTTAGGTCTTGGATGGTCAGACTTGAATAAAAAACATTAATCATATACATTCAGCAGAATATAATTATATGCTTTTTTTGTAAGTTGCTAAACTATTTTAATCAAAGTAATAAAAATGAAATTTTCAGATTATATAATGTTTATATTTCGTTCAAGAGGTGAACCGATACAACTTCAAAAGCATTTCTATTTTATTTCATTTTCATACACATTTGGAATGTATATAACAACTGGCTTAATTTCATTAGCATCTACAAAGGTAAAAAAGAAGATTTTATAATACATTTTAAAGCAATAACATATTATTTATAAGCCATTGGGATATACATTTTTGTTGTGTGTTAGTGTTTTGGGAAATGTTTGGCAGGAAGGAAAAGTATGAGTATGTGCAAGAGAAAGTGCAAGTGTTGTTTTTGCACGTACCAATGTCAAATGAGTGGGTGATTTTATGACTTATTAAACTGGTTTTCAAGCACCTAAGTCAGTCAGTCAGTCAGTTCTAGTGAAAATCAGATTATTAACCATGTTAGCTATTACAGTTACAAACTCTTGAAGGCATATTATAAGGGTGAATTATTTTTAAATTTCATGTAAACAGGTAAGTAAGATATCATGCAACAAGATTGACACATCTTGAAAAAGAATTAGGCTGGGTGACACTAATTAACCATCGTAAATAAAAACAGGATTTTTGTTAAACAACAAAAATCACTCAAGTTCAGATTCCCTTTCCAAGGCTTTATCCTTCTTCTTCTTCTTCTTATGTTTGTCCCTCCCGAACTTACATTCTTTACTTGCAGTTGCAAGAACAACAAAGGGTGTGCCATCATAGGGGATTGAACCACCTACGTCTTCAAAGCAAATTCTATTCTGCTCTACTATGTCTGAAAGTGATTTTTTAAAAAAAACACATTTTCATATTACTACTAACTATATTTTATTCTTACTTACTGTTACCGGAACTGTTATTAGATTTGTTATGCTGTAGTGGTCAGTAACGACTTTAACTTACATATTTATGGTTAGTTTATGGTGAAAATGTATATTCCTTTAACTGTCTCCTCTCAAGTTTCAATTTTTTTTTGTCAAAAAAACTTTGGCAAAATGCGTTCATCTATCAAAATCCAAAAAAACATCTTCCATTGTCCTTGGGGTCACTTACAGGTCTATGAAAAAAACATATTAATCTCCACATGTATAAGGATGAGACTCGACCACAACTCCATCGGCTTTTAATCTCGCTGAATGAGTGTCTGCTGAGGACCACTATGTGCTTTGTAAGTTATTTTTTAAGGAATTCAGTAAAAAAAAAAAAACCTACTTCTGAGCATACACGCTACATAAACAGATCAACTGATCAACAATATTTTACTATGCAGATAGAGATAAACTTTCCACTTACAAATGTTATTGATGAAAACACTTTAAGGGCATTTTTGACATTATAAACTTCACTTAAATCTTTACAAAAACCAAAGAATGGTGTTATTTCCGGCCAATGTGTGCTCCACGGCATGGACGACGCCATGTTGTTCTGTATCCGAAGCATTTCGATGTGAAAGGGCGTGTCATAAAACTTCATGCATAATTATAAAGTCCTTCTAACGGTGTCCATTTTCCTTTTACCATGTTCTGATAACATTTGAGTTATCCGCAAAACAATACAAAATGCACACGACGTTTATAATCGATTTTTACTTGCATTGAAAGAATGAACATCAATACAAAGTGCGGTGATTTTGTGCGCAGTATATTTTTCCAACTTTATCAAGACTTAGATTATGAAAGGGAAGAACCTCTTTTCGTACCTCAAAATGGAGCAAATGATAAATTCATCAAAATTAATGTTTTGTGGGATAAAGGTACCAGTACTAATTTTGATGAATTATTGCATTTATTTATAATAAATTTGAACATTGGACAATGTTTACCTGCTAAGAACGCATGGTTTTGGTCGAATAAGTAGATACGTAGCATTAGCGTACTTGTCAAAGTTGAGTATTTCGGACAATCTCACAGATCGCACGAGCGCGCATTCCGTATATTTTATGACGACACGAATTTATGAGAACACCCGAAATATGAGAAAGGGGAATACTCTAAATGATTCAGGGAAGTAACAAATTCTTATGTTTTTTTTTATTTTACAGAAAGAGAATTTTGTGTTTTACAAAACGGGATGAGTCTTAAGTTAATTCTTGCAGATAATGTCTGTTTATTGATTCCAAAGAATCTCATTTGAATACAGCAAAGTGGAAATTAATTTTGACAATTTATTACTTTTTCAACAAAACATGACTTTAAAACAGTACACAATACATAACAAAAGTATGTTAGCATATATAAAAGTTTAAGGTTTAAAGTTAAAGTGTCATTTCCAACTAACAAACTCATAAGAGTATGTACAATAGTCCTGGCCGACCCTTATTTTTAAACACGAGTTAAAGGCACAATGTCAGTTTGCAAAGCTGTACACAAATGATTTAAGTCCAAGTTTCGCTCTTGGAAATACTATCTCCGGCAAGATGATGTTCTCAATGAATTTCACAAGTTTTGCTCTACATTCCTTCCAAAACTCCTGACCAATAAGTACTTCATGCACAAGGATGTCTTTTTATGTACACAGAACAAAATTTTCCTTTTAAAAAATCCCAATTTGACCTTGTATTTGAGTGTAATATTCATGATTTGGATTCAGGACAACTTCCTTGTTTTCATTTACGTTTAAACGTGCCAACTTTGTGGCTGCCTCACTTATCGACATACTCCACGTTTACAGAGCTAATGTTTTCCAAGGAAGGTGGACACGCTGTAATAATATGATCCTCTGGATCTGGAGCCAGCGTTCTGTTAACTACTTCAGTAGAGTTGTCTCTATCGCTGTAACGCAAGAAGTTACAGAAAGGATTGTGCTGCAGTAGATGGTTTATCAGCTTCTGTCTGCGGCAGAGTCTTCTTCTACCAATAACTGGCTGTACGTCGCTATAATGACCATACGTGTGTCGCTGCTATGTATTTCTAAAACGAAACAAAAACAAAACATTTTTGATGAAAGCATACACCCAATTCTAGAGCACTACAAAATGGAAAGGCTTCAGTCAAATGGCATATTGTCCCATACTACTGTTTCTCACCAAGAGGGCCAAAACAGTAAGGGTTAAGTAAATAAATATTATTTTTTTCTGCTTAAGTACACTAGTTTCTTCTAACACGCAAATACACACGAAATATCATTTATATATGTACAGGAAAATGAACTTACATTTTTACTATGGAACAAGGAACAATACTGTAATTTTGTATACCACTTGACACATTTAAAAGATCTATACAGCAACTATCTAATTGACTCATATAAACAATGGATTGTATTCTAAGTTATTTTGCTGACAATGGCAATTTTATACTAATGATACAATGAAATCCAAATGGATGTTTAAGCAAATTTTTAATTAACTAATAGAATTTTTTTTCTAAATTTCTTAAACTAGTATCTGAGTTTAGAATATGACAATTTAAGACACTAATTTCTGTACCGAGATATTCTGTTACATGTATTGTAACAATTCCAAACTATGGCAAACTATTAATACTGGTTTTCCGACTAGAACTTTCCAACAAAAATTGTACTTCACAAATAGTTTACAATGTTAGAAAATACAACACGTTACAATATGTACATGTATATGCTAAACAATCATCTTCTTGATGTAGTTTTCTCATGTGATGTGAGTTCATGGGTCTTCTGTTGAATAGACATTGAACGAGAGTGGTTACATTGGGGATTATTATGCCTCTTATTCAACACTATTACCACAAAATACTATTACAAATAGATCTTTCTGGATCCTGAAATCTTCAATCGTCTGGTAGACAATAGTAATTGAAAATATGGTTGTTTTGGGTGCTATTATGACCCTTAGACACAACAACCATTGATTACTTGTACTTAACCTTAAGTGTCAACTTCACTGCATGATATGTACACAATTGACGATTTCTTCGTCAACTTGACAGTTAGTCACATTTTTCAATAAGGCACAGTCGCGATATTGGTCTTCTGAAGATCGAATCTCCAACCTAAACGTTAACGACCCGAACTCGACCATCTCTACCAGGAAAGGTATCCTTGTCTCGACCCAAGCGCCAACGACCCCGCGGCTGTTCCGGATCCACTACCAGAACGATATCGCCTTGTTCCAAAATTTGTCTGATCTTGGAACCCCTTTGTTCTACCACCTAAAGCTGGAACAAGTTCTTGCAGCCACCTTTTCCAGAAATGTTTGACCAATTCTTGAACTCGTCGCCACCTCTTTCTGATGTCAAACCCAATAGTTTCTACTGATACTGGAGCAAATTCTCCACCCAACTGCCCGTGTAGAAAATGGTTGGGTGTAAGTACCGCATTGTCAGAAGGATTCGAACTTTGGTATGACAATGGGCGGCTGTTGATTAGATTCTCAGCACCAAGGAATGCTGTCTGTAGTTCTTCATCAGTTACGTTAGCTCCTTTTAATATGGTATACACAGCTCGTTTCGCACTTTTGATCATAATTTCATGTACACTACCAAAATGAGGTGCAGAAGGTGGATTAAATTTCCATTTGATACCCTTGTTTGCTGTGTTCAATACAATTTTGTCCTTCAACATTTGTTTGTACAGCTTTTTAAGCTCACGAACAGCTCCGACAAAATTTGTACCATTGTCAGAGTACATCTCTACCGGTATTCCTCTTCTACATGTCATACGATAAAACGCATTGAGGAAAGAGTCAGTGTCCATGCTTGTAGCTATTTCTAGGTGTACGGCTCTGCTAGACATACATGTAAATAGGCACAAATATCTCTTCTGTCTTGGTTTTCCACGGCCTTGTTTAGTCAGAAATGGACCGCCAAAGTCTACTACACAAAATGCGAAGGCGCGTAAGGTTATCTCAGTTCTAGCTGAAGGCAACGGTGCCATAATCTGTGTACTCGTTTGAGCTTTCAACAGTTTACATCTAGTACATTCTCGTTCAAGCTCACGAATTTCTTCTCGACCAGATATAATCCAGTATTTTGACGATAATGCAGCTAAAGTCTGATTGGTACCATAATGTCCACCAAGTTCATGGTACTGTTTCACAAAGAGCTTCGTCACACGATGTTTTCGAGGAAGTACAACTGGAAACTTGGTACTGTGTGGCAAGTACTTTGCATACTTCAATCTTTTAGCACATCTCATAATTCCATCAGAATCCAGTTTTACATTCAACTTTAGCAGTGTACAGTTTGCTGGCAGTGGTTTTCCATCCTTCAGATACTCTTATGGGTATGATTCCTTCTGACTGAACATAATGTAACTGTTCTGAGCACTTTCAAGCTCATCTGAGCTTAATTCATTTCTGTTTCGATTTTCAGCTTTCAGCCGACAGTTTGTGATGAATCTGTTGACCCAAGCAAATACTCGTATCATTTTCAACCACTTTGAAAAATGGCTAGGATCAAGTCTGTCGCTGATTTGGATTTCATCAATAACTGTGTACGTTTCTATTGTAGTGTATTTCTTCCTTATTTCCTCGTCTTCAGTATCTATTTTTTCAGAGGTTGGAAGCTTTTTGGGCCACATGTCCATGCTATCATGTAAGAACTTTGGACCATTCCACCATAGTGTGCTTTCTAACAGTTTATCTGCACTTACGTCACGTGAAGCTAGATCAGCTGGATTTTCATCACCAGGGACATGACGCCAAGACGAAGGGCAACTGTTCTCATGAATTTCACCTACACGATTGGCGATGAAAGGTTTGTATCTTCTACTTTGTACATTTATCCAGTAGAGAACGTTGGCACTGTCAGACCAGAATGTCAGCTGGTTTTCTTTCAATCCTAGAGTTTGTTTCACTGCCAGAGCTAACTTTAGACAAAGTACTGCAGCCATCAATTCCAGTCTTGGGATGCTTGTTGCTGCAAGGGGAGCTACTCTAGTTTTACTACTAACAAACTTCACAATAACATTTTGTTTGCTTTCACGACGAATGTAAGTCACTGCGCTGTAAGCATCTTCTGACGCATCAACGAATGTATGCAAATCTGTAGACTGTTCACTTTTGAATGACATACTTCGAGGAACTTTGACATTGTTCATTTTCGACATATCTGACGTCCATTTCTGTATTTCATTTTCTAATGAGACATCTAGTTCATCGTCCCAATCACAGTTCAACAACCACAATTTTTGCATTAGTATTTTTCCTGTTACATCATATGGAGAAATGAATCCTAATGGGTCAAACAAGCTTGCAACAACTTTCAGTAGATTTCTCTTTGTCATTCTTTCAGGCACGATGTTCTTGTTTATAGAAAATGAGAACATATCTGTATTAGAACTCCATGTGACTCCTAATGCTTTTGTCTGTGGGAGTATTCCTGCGTCTAGATTGATCTCCCCAGCTCTATCATTTTCTTGTATTTGTTGTAGAACATTGACAGAGTTTGAAGGTCATTTTCTCGCGAACATTCCTGCTTTGGCCCACAATGCCGACAACTGTTCGTAAAGTTCAATTGCCTTCTCATCAGTTTCAACTGAGTCCATAAAGTCGTCCATGTATGTCGATTTCAGTATAGTTTTAGCAGCTTCTGGACATTGCTCTACATACTTTCTTGCATTTGTTTGCGCAACTATTTGAGCCAAGAATGGTGAAGCATTTACCCAAAACACAAGTGTTTTGAATTCAAAGACTGAATCATTCCATAAAATACTATGGTATTTCCTGTCTCGTTCAATTAATCCGACTCGCAAATACATTTCACTAATGTCACATGCGATCGCTATTTCATATTTTCTGAACCTCAGCAGCACACCAAACAAGTCATTTTGCAACTTTGGACCTGTCTCTATGAAGTCATTCAAGCTTACACCTTCATGTTTTGCAGCCGCGTCAAATACGATTTGTACTTTAGTAGTTTCACGATTCATCCGTATTACTGGAAAATGCGGTAGATACCACTTTGTATGGGTGATGTCTTCTTCAGGGACTTTTCTGATGTAACCCTTCTCTTCATATTTTTCAATTGTTTCTCCATACAACTTTGCTACATATGGATATTTTTTCAACTTTCTTTCAGTGCTCTCCAGGCGTTTTACTACCATATCACGATTGTTTGGTAATTCTGGCTTCTGTTTCCATGGAATCTGCACTTCATAGTGACCATCTGAACATTTCATTGTTTCTTTAGTTCTTTTCAAATTAGACTTTTTATTTGTTGACAATGTTGTCTCTATTTTCTGTGTAGCGTAACTGTCAACACCCCAAAAGCTTCTCATGACACTATTCAAGTCTTCATTGTCTGATATTAAAAAATTTGAACACAAACAACCATTTTAATCAGTGTTTTCGATTTCCCAACAAAGGGTCCACCCCAATGGTGTAAATCTAGCTATTGGTTCGCCTGGCAATCCGCGAATCTCTTTGATACTTGAATGTAGTTCTGCATAATCTAATCAAATAAGAATGTCTACCTTGCTTTTCTTGCCAACAACTGGAAACTGAATGCCTTTCAGGTGTTTCCAATTGTGTGAATGTTCATTCCAGTTGATGGTTCTCAAATTTCCTGTTACATTTTCAACTTCTTATGCATCTATTTCTGTTCTATTTTCACCTTTCAGATTTTCTAATGTCATTGAAACTGTCTCTGAATCTAATGTTTCTGTGGTGCCATTTAACAAATTCACTTTCACATTTTCTGGGCATCCGTCAAGTCCAAGCGCTGTAGTTATTTCTCGATTCACATACGTTTTTGTGCTTTCGTCATCTAACAGTGCATTTACTTTCAATGTTTTTCCATTGGCACGGATCAATACAGGAACAGTTCTCAGTGCTATCTGACTTCTGTAGTTGTAGAATGTTTCCTGTTTGTTTTGCGGTTTACTAGTCTTCTCTGTTCTATGTAGTAACTGATGATGTACTTTTGTGCACCCATCAATGCCACATATTATGTATCTTTTGCAGTTTCTACCCAAATGGTTATCTCTTAAGCAGCGAAAGCATAACTTCAAGTCTTTTGCTCTTTGCCATCTAGCTGCTACATTAAGTTCTCTGAATTTCTTGCAATCCCAAATTGCATGCGAAGCAGAACAAAATTTGCAGGATCTTTGTTTTCTCGAACTGTCTTGAATATCAGAAGCATGGAATGTCCTATCCCTCATTTTGAACTTTCTATTTTCAGCATCAAGTCCATTTTTTGTTTCTGACGCAATAGTTTTAAATTCTACTTCTTTCTGAATCCATTCATTCAATTGGTCGATTGTCTCTTCTTTCTGTTTTTTAAACAACCACCTCGAAATCATTGTTTCCGGTAGTTTTTTAACAATTGCTGGTACATGTAACTACCATTATGTAGGTCATCTTTTATGTTTATCAATGCTATATCTATCAAATCTGCCAACTTTTCAATACTTCTCACATCTTCGTGTTTAATTGGCTCGAACCTGTCTATTTCATTGATTAATTTGTTAACCATTCTCCTTTTTCCACCAGATTTCTCTCCAACCTCTCTTTTGCCTTTTCATAAGCCAGCTCTGTGTGGTCTAAACCTTCTACAGCTTTCAGCGCTCCCCCTTTTAAGTATTGGCGCATCTGTAAGAATTTATACTCGGGACTTGCTTCTGTTTTGTCTATACAGGAAGTAAATGCGGCTTTCCAAAACTCGTATTCCTGTTTCTTGCTTGTGAATATTTGGATGGAAACTCTCTTCATCTGCCTGGACAGATCAATGTCAACCTGACTCTTTATAGATTTCTTTTTACTTTCTTTGTGGCTTTCTGCAATCGACACAGTATCAGAAAATGTTTTATTGTACTCTTTACATACTTCTTCATAGGATTGCTCTATTGTCTCAATTTCTTTCATTGAGTCTGTCATTTCTTGAGTTTTTCTCTTGTTTGTTATATTCACTGCATAGTTCTTGGATCACCGCAATAGCCTCATCCATTGCAACTTCAACCTTTTCAAGCAATTCTTTTGCCACAGTTTTATCTCCATCACCATCCGAAAGTTCATCTTCAAGCTTGTTTCTATGTCTTCTAAACTTTGTCTTTACTTTCTGCTTTTGAAACTTTATTTCAATAAATCTTGCTTCTGTAGCATGTTTATTCTCATATCCACCGGTCTCAGACATTGTGGATTGTTTGTCCTAGCTGACTATAACACAAAATGTCCTATTAGTGTTCAATTCAATGAAAACTATTGACGAAAGTAGCATTTTGACCGAAAATGTTGTTCGTCCGGATACCACTTCACTTTTCCCTTACGAAACTTGAACAGCGATTCCACCCATATTGTTCGATTGTTGTACTACAAACCTCGCTCATTTTTATGTTTCATAGAAACTATCTACACCGATGCAGGGGGTGGAAGAACTATAACATTGGCTGATTTTCTCGATTTATTGCGATTTTCTATTCACAATTTTGTAAACATGCTATTTTTTGTGGTTCGTCTTTTTAACACTACTATCAACTAATCGATTAGGTTAAATACCACTAACTGTTACAACCGGTTATATAAGCGAGGAGATCTTCACAACACTGTAAATCTCCTAGAACCATAAGAGGTTTGTCTTGTCCATATGCATGTAATGTACGGTTGGTCAGTTGGGGCATGCACTTTGTTTTCTTTTTTTTAATATGCCCATTTGCTTTTGTCATTGACGTTAGCACTTGCAACCAAGTCGATAATTGCTTTGGTATGTACGCCTCCCATTTGGACAAAAGTATTCGTTGATTTGCGGTTTTGAAGTGAAAACACATAATACCTATCCGTTTCACTATCATTTCCAGTTCTGGCATATTGTTTCTTGCATTTCTTGATCTTCTCCGACTCTTACTACAACTGTCCTTACTCTTAGTTCTACACTCTTTCAGTGACCTGTCATTTTGCACTTTCTGTAAATCATACCCCTTACAGGACAAGCAGGATCTATTTTCATATGTCCACATCTACCACAAGCATAACTCTTCATCGAACTTGTACCCTTTTTATGAGTGTTACCTTTCGATTGTTTGTTGACAAAGTTTATTTCCGGTTTGTAATCTTCCATCGTTTTAGTTTGTAAGTTCGAATTCTTCATCTCTTGTGCAATTTCCTGGACTTGTTCCTATGTAACGTTCCCTCTTTCCAGGAGTTATCTCTTTAACCGACTAGAGTTACACTTTCCGATCACTGATCTCTGATCATTTCATTTAGGTCCGCGAAATTACAATACACAGCTTTTTGGAGTAATCTGGTTACGAAATTTGCAACAGTCTCAGTTTCTGTCTTACTCATAGATAAAAAACAGACCTTTCAAAAGCAGTGTTCGTTTGTGCACGAGAATAATCAGTAATTCAACTGAAATATCGTACACCGTCTGTCGATCTTGCGGTGTTGGCTCATCGAAGGTAAAGTAAATGTCTTGAACTATTTTCCCAGCACAATGAAGTTACAGTCTTTTCTTCTGTGCATGATCAGTTATTCCCCTCCCAGTTGCATAAAAAACGAAAAAATGAAGCCAGCGGATCCATCGAATACCCACGTTTGTTACGTCTACGTATGCTTCAAATCATGAAATAGACCCGACAGATATATTCATATTTATAGGTTTCAAGAGTTATAAAACCAGTAATGCTATTACAGCTTTACGGTAAAAACAGTAAAAATTTTCATGCATAAATTATGCAATAAGTGGTTGAGGAAAATGTCCTGCTTTAATGGGGTTTCAGACATTCAACTTGTAAACATCTTTTCGTATTTTGCCATTTGAAATTTTAGTAATGATAACGTTTTAAAATTACCATCACTAAAATGGTTTCGTGACGTTAAATCTAATTTAAATACTTTTTTAAATAAATTACAAAGGAATCATTTATACAGTACCCAAACACACCATACTTGTAAAAGGTAATATAGGTCAATTGTTACTCACAATAAGCGTTTAATTAGCAAACAAATGCTGTGGGACTATTTTCAGAAAATGTGTTTTCCCGGAAAATGACCCATATACTGAACAATACTGTCTTAAAATATAAGCTATTTACCTAACGACACAATTTTGCCGTGTAAGTAAACCGATTAAACCAAACAGCTAGTAAGTGACTGGTCAGGGTCTTTTTTCCAGTATCTGCTTGTTTAGAATGGTACTGTCTATACGTACGGGAGGTAACTTAGTTTCTTGTTCATTGAAATTGAAGCATCAAAACAATTAGCAATATAATATTAGATTTTTACATATTGCATATTTTTAAGTTGAGATGCTCATTCGAAAACACGGACAAGCATCTCAGTAATCTCAGCATAACCCAAACAGATTATTTGACAGTAAAATTCCGCTTCTTACATGGGTTTAAAGTTTTGCACTTAAGCAAACGTTTTATGACACCGTTGTCATTTTAACAAGCTGTCTTTTCCCCATTCCTTTGCTGTTTTGAAAGGTCAGAATAATCATTATTTGCTCATATCGCTTTAGGGTCCTGTCGAACAATGGAAGAATCAATCTGGCTGTCGGGTTTCTTCAGAGCATATAGCTAGTGTCATTTAATTAAAATTGCCCCATTAGGTCTAGAAATGCGTCGGTTTTGACAAAGTGTATCTAAAATTTCTGTAGTCGTGTGTGCGTTCAGTTGATTGTCCATGAATGCTGCCATTCTCAGCTCAAAATACCGCTAAGATATGTCGGCTTCCACTTGATTTTATGTCTTCCTCCTGTTTCTCTTTTTTAGCACCAATGTGTCTGTGCAATAACTGGCTTGATTTTACTAGACAATGATTTAGCCACATCCACAGCTATCTCTGTTTCAAGATTAGGAGTGTGATCAAAGCAGATTCTGCAACTGAATGGCTAGAATTGCAACTGTAAGCCCCATGTTACTTGCTTTGTCGGTTGATACAAAACTAAAAACAATGTTTTAAATATTCCATAAATTGAGCAGTAGCATAAAGTTCATTGCCACAGAAAAGTTTGCCCCAGTGTGCCTGTCTTTCAAGACCTTATTTTGTAGAACTTTTGATGGAAGGTCTACATTTTTACTATAACATTAAACAAAAGGAGACTGTCCCCCAGTGTTAGAGTAAAATTCAACCTATTAAAACCACGTATGTACGTACGTATAATACATTTAAACATTTTACAACGTTTTAAGATATAAACTATAATATATCGTTTAATTTAGGTTATACATACAAGAGTAGATTTGGGTAGCTTTGAAAAAGATTTGGGAATATATGGGTATTTTGTGCCACCTTATTTGTAGAGCTGTCGGAATTCTACGTACGGTCACCTAGTAAGATCACTGCTGCATTTCTCCATGGAAGTGTTTCATTCCTTTTTCGTATTTTAGCTTTGTAAAATACATGTTCTTATCTCTCAAATCCACAAAATTAAAAAGTAGGCACATCTATCAATATTTTGGTATCCTGTGCATGAATGACCGCCCAACTTTTCGGTCCAGTTATTTATAAAATGTCTTTTTCACTGATATGATTAAAAACTTTTGATAAGAACAATGTTCGCCATCCCACGGCAGGCAGACAGAGAAGGGCAAGACAAATGGGGCATTATTTTTTTTTACTAGTTACGCTTCTCTGTCATAAGATATTCCTATTACAAAAATTCTACCGAGATTAAATGTTTGTTTAAAGTGAGCTTCATGGCACCAGACTAAGGTGAAGTTTCATAATACCAGCACAAATAGTGACGATACTGTCATCATTAGGCACTATCGTCAATTGCTTCTTCTCGGATAAGATTCGGAACTACACATGTAAAATATAAACATCCTGATTTGCATTTGTTCTGACACTAAAAATTTATACTTTTTTTAAGTTAACTAGTCTGGCGACATGAAGGGAAAATGGAAACAACTTTTGTAGCTTCATGCCTTTTATGTGTTTCCTTCAGATGCTTTAAGCGTTTTAACCACAACTAGTACCTTTGATATTTTTTTCTCTCTGCTTCTTTGTGTTTCTTCGTCAGTTCTTTCACTTTCTAACTCACAGTATTCAGTATGCTCGATGTTTACGATGAAGAGTCCTTGAACAATTTTAAGCATGCTCTGCATGTGCCGGTCAGTCGAAATAAACGAGGTTTGTTCAGGCTTATCTTCAGCAGAACTGATCGCTGCATACAGAAGCATATTAAGACATATTTTAAATAAAATATTGACTTAAATTGTACCTGTACAGCACGAGGTGCGAGCGTTTATATCTAAAACGATTGTAAAAGATAAATTGTAAAAGATGAATAAAAGATGCTAATGTGTAAAGAACACCAGGACAGGGAGCAACGGCGATCCGAAATATGTAAGCAACTACCCGTGTTTATCAGATACCTTCCTCTTTAACCTTTATTTTTAAAATTGAGAACATTTAGGAAACTATTTCTCGTCTATTATTTTAGGTGTATTTGTTGCTTTTTTAAAGGCAGTTTTGGACAATTTTGCCATGGAACAGGTTTCCCTTATTCTCGATCTTTTGGGAGCTTAATATTTTATGTGAATGAATCCATATTTATGGTTTTGGGTAAGATTTAACTAAACTGTGTATAATTTGTTGAAAATATTTCAATCTATATTGTACCCGCATCTGATTCTTGAATTATAAGTAATATATGTGTGCATGAGACAGTAACACGCCAAAATTCATTAATTCACTTTTTGTAGACAACTTAAGCGTACATTTTATGCAAATCGTTACCAGTTACAATGTTTATAAAATGTTTTATCATTTACGTACTATTTAAGTAAATGTTCTTTCTGTGTATATATACAACATTACAATATATTGTGCCGTGTGTCGTTATCATATATTTTCATGAATGGCAATATCTACTTTTGAAATATGCATCTGTGTAGCATATCGATGTTGTACAATCTATGTTGGCAATTGGCAATGATGTGTATTATTTGAATAAATAAATGCAGTTTAACATAACATTCGTTTGTTCGTCTTATATACTTACCTATACATTTTAAATGTTTGTCTACAGATTTGTACTGCCATCACTGGTTATTATTCAATGAACATTATACCATATCAAAGCATATGATCACAACACAAGGTTGACCAGAAAGTGGAACTAGCCTAATATCTGCTTGAGTTAAAGGAATCTACACCACTGACAATCTTTCGTTACATGTACCTGGTGCTCAAGCCGCCCGTACCCAGAGCCGACCTGACCTTGTACATGGGCCTGACCCTCTTCGCACTGCGCTACAATACACCTAGTAATTTTGAAAGTGATGGTAAAAGAATGTAACACACATCATACTAAAAAGACAAGAAAATTAAAACGCATACTTTGATTGTTTTCGGGTGTGTTTGTGTTATCTACAATTAATTTATGTTTATCTTAGAAAGTGTTAAATCTGGTAATACACAGTAGTAATTATACAGTTAACAAGAAATGTAGGCCATCAATTCAATCATAATCTAATTATATTACCAGACAAAAGATGGAGATAAAAAGATAAAATCAATTTTTGATTTATCTTCGAAAGGAAACTTTATTGATTTTATATTAAGTAATGGAACCAAATATTATTTATATTGAAAGGTTGAGCTGTTAAAGTTGAAGTTAACGATTGATGTCTCCTTTCTTAAAATCTCAAAAATAAGTTTCAAATGTGCATGTTCATAAATATAACACCGATAAAAAAAGGGAAATAATAACTCAATCAGTATTTGCCAACGGGTAATAACGCTTATCGCCCTTTGACTTGAACGTGTTAAACATAATATAGAATATATATTGCAATTAAGTTTGATTTACGGTTACACGATAAACGCTTTTTTATTTATTTAAAGTTTATGTAACTGCTTTCAGTATTAAAATAAATATCATCGTTTAGATGAGGATTGTGATGAGTACTCGATCTAACTATTTCTTGTTACAAATATGACAAAATGACCTTTTTCCTAAGGGTAAGATAGATGATAATTCTTGTTTACTTTCCAAATTCCATTTATCGGAAGAAATAATGTAGTATTGCACGTGCCCGTGACACATAATTTATGAACATTAAAACTATTCTCAATTTTCAAAAGTGGGTGCTAAACTGTGAATGTCACAATATTTTAGTCTATTTCAAGTTCGTGCGCTTATATTGTGTCAGATTATCATGACTTATCTTAATATCTAAAAATAATATATAAAATATTAAATATCTTAAAAAGCATTCCTTCAAACCCGTTAGACAAATAAACTACGACATGAGACATTCCCAGGCTTATCCACTTGCTGTGGGTATTTCCATACACTTACTCTATTGCGTCACGGGGATGAAGACTGTCTTGGTGCATTAATCTCCAATAAATGAAATATATAAGGAGATTTCGCAGTAGTTGAACCGAGGAGAGACGATTTTATATAGAGTATTACTGTGTGCTGCCACAAAAATATACTTTCAGTGCATATCATTAATTTTGAAACATAAATGCTTTTCTTATGTGGACGTTGGCAGTCTTCTGATATTTTTATGGTTTAAGCAACCGACCGATATTAATGGAGATGGTGCATTATTAAGGTCATTTTACTGTTTTGGAGTGATCTCCGTCATTGATTTATTTTGGTTGTCGACTTGGATGTTAGGAGTATATAAATGATTCTGTTGCTTGATGTTCGTAAACTGCTACACTAGTCCATGAACTCTTTCCTGGAGCTTAGCATGATCAATACCTTCAGATCATGTGAGTGTTTTTATATTTATTTCCATGAACCATGATAATAACAGTCTGACAATATATACTAAAATAATGGCAGATTACGTGCTATCTTCTTAAAATAATAATATTCCCCTTCCCTGTCGTCTCAATATATTTTCAAAACATCGGCAATTGTTTGTCAAATAATGACTCAATTTCGTGGGCTTCTTACGCAACATTATGACTAATACAGCAGCGAATGTGTTAAGTTCTACCAAAAGTAAAATATTCGTCCTAGTGTGATTTTTTTTAGTAATTTAAAAAAGACCGCCTCCAGTGCATTTTAAGACACTGGCTTATGCGTAGAATATGTCATAGTTTAACTGTCTAAACGTTCAGATTGAGCTACAACGTACATACTATTACTGATACATTTTGTTAATATTTTACCTTATCGTATGTGGCTTCACAAAATGTATCCAGACGTGTACTGTTTAAGGAAGGCAAAATGTGTTTCAGACAAGCTGGTCATGGAGAGTCCAAAACAAACCAGACACACTAAGTTGTTAAGGTGTGTCTTTATTTAGTACAGCTTCTTAAAATTAGATGCCTATTAGAAAATATATAATTATTGCCTTTATATCTAAGTACAAAGCACATGACTGATGTGTGTAAAGGTGGTGGAAGGGTGGGCTTTGAAGATGAAATAGCGAAGCTTGAAAGCGGGTTGTATGTACAGACGTCATGCCAGTTAGAGCTGTTGGTGAAATAATTATGAAAGCCACCTCCCTGTGCGGGACATAAAATAAACTCATCAAACACATCGTTAATTACAACTACTATTGCAAAACATTTAACAGGTTTCTTTGAGTTAAACCACAATTGATAAAGCAAACTTCTTTACTATTTTAAAGCTATATGCAAACATTCAATATATTCTCTAGGTGTATTATGAAACCCAAACCGTTATTTATGGACATGGACATAAATAAAATCCATTCCCAAGCTAGTGGAAATAGACATATCTAGTGTATTTAAAACAACGTTACTTGAGGCAAGTCTTCTTCAATGTCTGGTCTGCTTATTTGAATTTGTAATAAGGATAAATGTATTCAAACTTTATGCAATGGCGCTTTTTGTCGTCTCTTGATTGTTTACAGTACCATGTATGACATCCGAGAGAAAGGCACTCCCGTGGAGCGGCATCATCCACAATTTGACCACACTTTAGTTTGTTACAGTGAACAACAAATGACACAACAAGAAACTGTGGTCTTGTGGGAACGATAGGAAATTTTATTAAAGTTTTGTCCGTACTGTCATACTAATTCGTAAGTACACCATTAGCTATATTTCATTTACAAATAAACGCCGACTTACCCAGACATATACCAAAAACAGCAAGAACACAGTAAATATGTTTATGTAATGCCTTAATAGACAAAGGGAGAAAAACAAATTCATTATGAAAAGCGACTTGGGAATAACAAGTCGAAATGATATATACATATACTTTAGGAAGCGGTTTTAGAATCAACTTATATAATCGTGGCACTACGTAATAATAGAAAACAAATAAGAAAACAATATCAAACAGGAAGAACAGGAAGATATAAGCGTAGTCAATTCTACTCTGTCAATGCTAACTATGACAAACAATAGAACACACAACAAGGAGAATAAACCATTTTCCGTCCTGAATCACAACAATTAGGTAATTCAGAAAGGTAATAAGTTATAAACCTAAAGGTCAACAGTCTACGCAAACAATGGGTACAATGTTTTAAAATTGACAAGATGATTTCAAACTGAATCTTTGGGCTTCTATTAATATAATTTCAGTTGCATTTTAATATAAAATGCGTTTTATGTTTAAAAAAAAAATCATATTTTTATATGCAGCGCGAATTAATGCAACAGACCCTTCTTTCAACCATACTGCCATCGAGTGCGTAATCCAATTACTAGTAATAAATACCATTGTACTTGTCCTGAGTGTGTGCTTTAGTATATAAAGATATTACAAAGGCGGCAAATTTATTCCAATTCGTTTATCGTTCAAGACAATCTCTAGATCGGACGGTCCAGGGTTCAAGTAATGACAACATACCATTATCCTTGGGTAATTTGATTAATTGTTGATCGATACATCATTTTTTTTTCATTTTTTCGACCTACGTTTTCACGGCATATTAAGGCCCGTATATTTTGCAGCTTCCTCCATGACATATTTAAGGTAAGAGGGGCCTAAAAGAAGCTATTAAGAATCCTAAACTAAGCATGTCCATAGTGATAAATATCATATATCAGATATAAAAATGAAATATGAAAGAATTTCACCGTCATGTTTTGGAAAAAATCACATTTGAATAGGGTGACCCCCTCGCCTTGTCCCAGGACCATTTTTTACAAGTGGTTATTGCTAAAAAGTCTAATTTGGAGGTTCAAAAGTATAATATATATTAGCATCAGTGGTGTAAATTTATAAGCATAACCCTAAACATTAAAAAGAACTCATTTATATTGTTCAAGTACAAACATTTGATGATTTTACACTGAAAAAGGCATCTATACCCCCTCGGAAAATTTCCTTGACACAGAAACATACACAAACTTTCAGAGTTTCTAAATATTTTAATTATACCAGTATATTTATAAAATGCATATCAAAATTTGCTATATACATATACCAATCACATTGCTATATACATATACCAATCACATAACAAATATACCGGCCGCAATAGCTCAGATGGTAGAGCGTCGGCTTGCGGATCGGGAGGTCGTGGGTTCGAACCCCGGCCGGGTCATACCAAAGACTTTAAAGTTGGTAGTAGTGGCTTCCCTCCTAACGCTCGGGGCTACGGGGACAGCATTACGCCTGACTTGTCGGTGTCAGTATAATGGACCGGCCGGGTTCAGTCCCTGGGCATCTCATAAGTGCCCCTGTGCTGTAATGATAGAAATGTCGCTGCGCAGTATCGGCAAAAATGCCGGCTAATCCAATCCCAATCCCATAACAAATAATTACAGACTTTCACCTTTTAGTTTTTGAAATATTAGCTTTTGATTTGTCATATTCCATGTTTTTCTTAACAAAACAACAACAACAACAAACCTGTGAAGATATTTTCTGTCACAATTTTGCGCAATACCTTGATGTTTCACAAAGATCTTTTACAGATCTGATTAAAACTGACTTTTGAATGTGTATCTGTTTACACTAGAACTTAAATTTGTATTTTTAAATGTTTTATTGCAGTTTTACCCAATTTTTATGAAGCATTTGTTTACAAGGTCATGCAAATGTCAAATAACTAGTCGTTCAAAGTCCTGTTTCTAGAATGTAATGTCAGTGTTTTTTCATTTACTGAGTACATTTAAAATATTATTATTATTCTAATAAACAATATTTAGGAATGTGTTTGTTTTCTGTTTCATTAGACATATTTTATGCTACATAAAAAACAAGAGCGCCACAGCATGCAAATGCTAAACAATTTTTTTAACTGTTATAACTGCAAATTTGTAAAAGGTTTTTGTTAGAAATATAAGTTGTACATAACACTGTCTTTGGATTTGTGATTGAGAAAAACCTTAAAAAGAATCGCTCTACATATCGACCTCTGCTGTCTCTGTCCGCCATTTTGGTATTTTCCGAAAATATAACCAATCGTACCTACTCGGCGATCTCCGGCAAGCTTCGGATGTATTACGTAGAATCACCGAAGCACGATCCGAGTGAAAATATCGTCACGCTTTGGGATCCCAATTTTTTGGTAAATATTTTTTTTATTTAAAGAAATATAAGATATTTTTGTTGAAATTATTACTTGTTTGAAAAAAATATTATCAATATTTGCAAGATACATACAAAATAATGATTAAAAATGTTTGCTACGATCAAATCCGATTAGTTCCGGAGAACGTGTCGGAATCAGCCGAGGGCATTTACAAACTCGATGTCGCCAAACATCGCCGTTTCAGACAGCATTGGCTAATTAGGCCCATCTTACCTTAACATATAATTTAACTGGCATCCTTATGCAGTTCATTGAATTTATTATCTTCAAACAATGTCACACATCTTTTAAAATTTATTAGACTTAAAAGCACAACGTAAATATTTTTGAATTTCATTGCATTCATTTAATTGTAATGTTTTATAAGCGGATTAACAAATTAACCAAGAGGGCCATGGTGGCCCTATATCGCTGACCTGAGTGCCGTAGACATTTAGTCTTTGTGGCCATGCTTCAGCTTTTGTAGTTTCTGACAAGAAGATTTCTTTAGTTTTCCTATAAAGCCATGTTTTTTATAGATCCAAATTATCTGAACAATTTTTTGTTCCCCCTGCCTGCTTAAGCTTCTGAGAAAGTTTGGCTGAATTTCGTCCAGCGGTTTCAGAGGAGATGTCCTTTGAAAGTGTTGACGGTCGCGTGACGCCTGACGCCGGACGGTGGGCATAAGCTTAGGTGAGCAAAAGGAATAACTCAAAGTATCAATTAGCTGTTTGTTCAAATTATGCAGCAATAATCATATCTCTCCGTGCATTTTAGTGTGATATCCAATTCCCTGTCGATGTCCTGGTCCAGGTCCCGCGTGAAGGATACTGAGGTACGACATGCAGTTTCGCTTGAGAGCACAACGCTGTGCCTATACAATTTGTACCGGTTCTGCTGCTTGGTTGTAAACATACGTATTTGACCGATATTGTCCACACGTGTTTTACACATGATTTATATACTTGCTTTTGTCAGTAATTATTGTATTATAACGACAGACTCTGGAGACTTACCGTTACTTGTCGAGAAGATACACGGAACTTCATCCGGTGACTAATTCTAATAGTCACAGCACGTGCTTCAAAAGTCATTATTTCATTTTTTTTATTTAACCTTGTCCACATCAGCAATTAAATTTATCGTGCAATAAAATCACATTTTTGATCAAAGTAAAGGTAAAGTTGCACCTGAAATACATGCATAAAGTTGTGGCATTCCATCGACTTATGATACAATTACTCGCTAAATTGAAACAAATGGATACAACTGTCATTTCTAAAAGATAACTAGGAAACGTTTTAAAACAAAGTGACTCATAGACATCTTCGTATGATAATTAGAATTCTTGATTCACCTACAGAAGGTCACGATCAAATTCCATATGCGAAGCATCAAAGGGCGACGCAACAAAAAAAATTAATATTTATAAGAAATTTAGAAATGATTGATTTAAATTATTGAAAAAAAACTTTATAAAAATTCACTGGAATAATTTAATTCTGTTATATAAAACTACTTGTATGTACAATCCTAAAAAAGGGACAAACTTTCTTCAGTAACAAGTATAACCGTACATTAATGTTTAGAAATTTAACAGTAAAAATACCTCGTTTGCGTCCAAGTAACAAACAAAAAATAAATACTAATATATATAAAAAGAACATCATTTAACGAATAAGGACCCGTATGTTGATAACATGTAAATCGCGGAACTTCCGAAATTCAGAACACCTCGCCCATTTTCGCTGGCCTCTTCTCCTATTCAAGAATGGTCGCTCGCAAGTGCATTTTTAAAGCGTCACCAATAGCTGATCAATTATCCTAAAATAAATGTTTCGTTTGTTATATTTATTGTAAAAAGATAGAAGAAAAAAAAAACACAGAAAAAAGTTTTTGACTGCGACGGGTTTCGATCTCTGGAGACCGTTAACATCAGAACAAGCCCATGACTACTGCGCTATTCCATGAATATGTGTGAGCAAAATTGATATTTGTATAATGTGCCACTACAGATGCTATCGATCTATTTCTAAAAATAGAGAAAATAGTTAATTTAAAACGAATAACTAATTAACACAAAGAACAACTTTACATGTAATAATACTGCATACTCGCTATAGAACATCATTTACTCAAATTGGACACGTACGTTGGGAATGTGTAAATCGCGAAACTTTCGGAATTCGGAACGCCTTGTCCATTTTCCCTCGATCATTCTCTAGCTAGAACGAGAATATCCGAGGTCATCCGCTCGCATGTGCATTTTTTTCAGCATTCCATATATACGCGCCGCACCGACGCGTCGCCAACAAGATAAATAAAGTTTGTTAATAAAAAAAATGTTTCAGCTCTTTGAAAATATTAAAGGTCTAAGAACAACAACAACTTAACCAACGGGATGTCCCTATATCGTGTGTTGAACTTTTGAACTCTTCTTGTTTTTCACGGCTCGATTTGCAAGCGTCATTTGCTACGTACAATGAAAGATGACGTTAAATATTCATATGCTAAATACCAACCAAAACCTAACTGGCTGGCTTAACAAAGAAGACAGCCTTTTGCCAATAAATCTGATTGGAAAAGCTGGATATGAATTTATTTTCATAAAACAGCCATCGTTCGTATAGAACATGGCAAGGAAAAGGGAAATGCCAATATTATTATTGCGTACGTGACTTTCCTACTTTTGACAGTTTTCAATGTTAAGTATGCTAAAATCCAAAAAAAAAAAAAATATACACATTGTGTTAAGATAACTATGTTCGTATATGAAAGAAAATAATGTAATCAGAGCAATATATTGGTCCTCCCTAGAAAGAGGGAGAGAGGGAGGAAGAGAGGATAGGAAGGGAAGGAATGGAAGGAGGGAGACAGAGGAAGGGAAGGAGATAAACAGAGGTGGGGGAGAGAGGGAGTTGTAAGATAGGTAGGGAGATAGAAAGAGGGTGGGATTGAGAGCGAGAGAGGGCAGGACGGGACTTAGTAAGAGTGAGGGAAAAATAGAGAAAGTTAAGGGCGAGAAGAAAGGAGACAAGGACGGTGAAAGAGATTAAGCGTTATGTAAGTTCAATTAAACATTTGTTATCCAGCCTAGGGCTCAAGCTCAATGTTAAGGAGCAAACGATGCGGATCCTCAACACACAACTTCCATATTTGCCTTAGTGTTGCTTATTCCTTGTAAACAGGTTAAGAGTTTTGATAAAACCTCCCAATGTCTTTCCGCCAGCATGCATTAACAAAGGCTTTAAACCTTGAATCCAACGCCCCGTACACTATCGGGTTGATGACATGATTGACAAAGTTGAGACGGAGGAACACAAAGAATGTTGCTTTTTGCGCATCAGTCAGTGTTTTCAAAATGCCTTTAGACATGTACGACGCCATAATTATATAGAGCACTGTGGTAATTATAAACGTTATCGTTAGCACGAACATGATTATAGTTTTACTTCTCACTCTCTTCATTGTTTTTATATTTGAGTTGATTTTGATTGTTTTTGTCTTTTTATTGTATCGTTTTTCTTTACTTCGTTCTTGAGGAGACACCTTGTTCTTCGTCTCTTCAAGCATGGAATCGATATTACCCAAGTCTGTGCTTATGTTTTCATCAGCGGTGGTGTTCACTTTCAAAAACACGAGTTGTGTGTTGGCCGAATGATCTGACTGATAATCGGTGTCTAGTGTAATTTTGATGCTTTTATCAAGTGACGTGTCCATTGTTTCTTGGTTATCAATGTTTCCTTTGCATATCGTAGAAGCTGGAGTAACGCGTACTTTTGGTGCTTGTTGTCGCTTGGTATTTTGTGGTATCCGCCTTGACGTCGCGACTAATGTTCGAAAAATGAGCAGACATAAGACACACATAATTGCCATGAGTAGGCACATCATACCTTGCATAACGTAAGAATACTTAACAAGCTCAGTTCGGTTTATAAACTTAGGTTCCCTCTCGCAAATCGTGACAGTAATACTTATGTTTTTATGCAAAATATTCTCCGTGTGGATGCCCCAATAGAAGTAAATCGGAACTGAAAAAACTATAGCAATCAGGAAGATGCAAATCACTATTAACTTAGCTGTTTTGATAGACATCTGCTTGCCAAGTGGTCGGCAAGCCTTGAGGTATCGGTCAAAGGTTATGGCGAGCAATGTCATGGCTTCAGCGGAAACAGTAAACACGTTGCCGGTCGATTTGATCTTACAGATGGCCGCACTAGGATAGGTGTACCAGTGTGTCTGTGTTATAACCTCTCCTGGCATTGGTACTATCGTGCTTAATAAATCAACAACAGCAAGCAATATAACAAAGATTCGAAAAGAGCACGGTTTGTAATGAAACATGTAAACGTAAATGACCCCTGAATTGCCAACGAACCCAACAACAGTACCGATTGCTATTAAGATAGAAACTGGAAGAACTAATTTCGTCATGTGGCGGTCCAGATCATAAAGTGCGGATAATTTCTGTACTTTGGAGGAAATTGTGAACAGCATAGGTTCAACCGAATATTGATGTGTGCTCGTTTCAAAAGTAAACTCCTCCATTTTGTCTATTACAATTAAAACAATTTAAATCACGTGAAACAGGTCTTTGTACCGCGACTATCTATGGTTTGCTAATAGCTTTCACATTTCCTTATTAGTTTGCATGTATGTTTTGTCACTCTTATTTGTCTCAACACGATACATAGACTGGTTTACAGCCTCTACGACGTTACAAACATTAAATATGAAAATATCTGAAACATCACAAGTAGGTTCGTTCGTAAGAATGTCACATTGGAAGTTACACAAATTCTACCAAGTCGTTCATTAAGCAACCCAGATCTTATTCGTAAACCTCAATTTAAGTCCAACGATTTAATTTTCTTTTCCATGCACGTTTTGACAAAGGACTGCATTAAGATCCGCACAAAATGGCTCCTTAGTACAACAGATATTTCCACAATTGTAGTATTCTCAAATTAAACGCTACCACTTTTTCACTAAATAGCTTTTCAAAAAGGACTAGTCGACTGCGTCGTTTAACATTTACAATTCAAGTGGATAAAAAATATGAAACACACATTTGTAATCTGAACTTAGTATCCACATGTTTACAGCTTATTTTCACACAATGGCATTTTCACTTCATTTCCGTATCAGCTATTTCCTTGTGAGTTTGTCATAATTGTATGGTATAAGCCTTAAGTTGTGAAGACATGTTGCTATGTAAGAACAATTATCACAGGCCATCATCGGTTTAAGCGAGCCTAGACTTAGATTTCTGGAAAGTATGGGCATACGATGGCATTAGGATAGGTAGATACAAGACCCATTTCGGATTGAAGTAGGTTGTTTATATTCATACATTTTCATCACGGCCGCTTCCGCTTAGTTCCGTTTTTATTAAACGGCAAACGGCGAAAAAGCAACCACGTGATGTATGAATGACAATTATGTAAACAGTCATGGGCCTACTCAAATGAAACACGGCTAGCTTCGACATTACCCAATTATCAACATGGGATATTTCTTAACAGTGCTAACAAAATTTGAATTATTTACGTTTTACCATATATATAAGTTAATTGCTGTATTCGGAATTGATCTGATTCAGGCATAGATGAGATACCTTATGCATAGTTTGTATTTTCTCTTTTTAGGACTACATTGGTCTTCACAAATCATTTATAAACATATTCATTATAATATCATCACATAAGTAGAAAATTATTTATCATAAAAGTAAAGTATGTAATGTATGTAATTATGTTGACACATGGTCCCTGGTAGAGGGGTTAAGTCTCAAACCTGTATCTCCTCTGACTCATGCAGCTTTTCGACTTATAGGTTCAAATCCGGGTCAGGATAAATAATTTGTATGGTATTCCACTGACCTGCCTAGTGATGTACTGTGGATTCTTCTAGGATCCTCCTCAATAAAAAAGCTGGGCATTACCATAATTACATTAGGGAGTTAAACGACATGATATTTTAACTAAATATGCACCAAGTCTATTTGCATAAAAATGTAAAAAAATCTCTTATTCCTACAATCATTTCATATTTGTATTTTCTTTTTATGTGCTAAGCCTGAGAAGGTGTTCAAACAAAGATGATAAATGGATTAAAATGAAACCTTTTGTCATAAAAGCATAATTATGAATCTTATGCCTTTTTTAAGAATTAAGTTGTATTTATGAAGGGAGACTTGTTTTAGCTTCAAACAATTTGGATTTTTTTTATTTGTAGGCCATAATTGCTGCACAACAAGCATGAACAATTTCCCACAATGCATGTTGGATTTTATGCCATGTTTATGCACCCCTCCTAAACAATACACCGATTGGTTCTAAATAATGCAATGATTTAAATATATATATATAAACTTATAAAGTGTGCATCACGTACAGGACAGGTTGTGTCATGTGCATATACTATACTGTAACAAAGATGGTTTAGAATTAAATATTGCGTATTTTCACAATTTTAATACTTACCTCATCATTTAAAAAATATTGTATAACAATGAAAAGGATAAGATTAGTAGGTGACATAAATGATAATGACAATTTTCTGCCTTGGTTCATTCTGTTATTACATTTATATGTTGTTCTCTTCCGCTGCATGATCCAAAATTAAACACCATTTGAAGCCTATGCTAGATTATCATTTTACTTCGAAACCAGGATGTGAGATGTTAATGTTGTCGAATGCAACTGAACTACATGGAATCAGGTAATTATATATTTTTATTTAAAACATTGAAATGTCTGACCTTGTTCTATTGACATGAAGACCTGTCTAATAATTTTGTTGCTTGTAAATTATTGTGTTTAGAATCCCACCACCACCATTTCGCTAACCTGCAAATGTTTTCACTTAAACCAGACTAGTATGTCCGTTTCTATTCATTCTCAACACTTTACACCAAGCTGTCCAGCATGTTAATACAGTGATTGAGGCACCATCTTCTTCAAATGGACACTGCCTCTGCTTTAGTTGTTAATGAGGCGATCCACACGTCCAAACATCTAGACTAGCTCCCTGTGAAGCATATATGGTGCAGTCTTCACAGTGAAAACATGCAATGAATATACCAGACATAATACTGCACCAAGTCGCATTTCATGTATCTTGACACCAAGGCCCACCAGTTAATTTCTCTTGCAAGCTGAGTTTAGACAAGTGTGCTTTATTCATACCATCTTTATGACTGGTTAGTTGCTGGCTTGTGTTTTATTCATGCTTCAAGTATCTTAAGTCATTGTCTACAAAATACACTGCCAGTGCAAAAAGAACCATTTTTATGACCTAATATATTCTATAAAGCTGTACCAAAGTAAGTTGAGCGCAGCAATTAATTCAATTTTAAAAGATCAATATAAGTTCATACACTGGGAAAATTATAAATATTTTTCCCCACTTGTGACAAAAATTAAGTTGTGAGTCAACAAAACCAACATTTTCCTTTAAAACTCGTGTAAACATATATGTTTGTTTACTTAATCACCAACCTACTATCTTGTCAGTTATCCCAGACTTTAGGCATATAGTCCTGCCTTCATTGGGAAATGCATGGAATGAACTCCATAACATGATAGCACACCCAGTGATATTATACTTACTCCAGGCCAACCAGTCATGGAAATAATGGTATGAGAGTTAGCCAGGTAACCATACCTCTATCATTTTAAATAAATTTGGTATTTTGTGCCTGGATATCAACACCAAACCTTAGAGCTCATGCACCCATTTATCAATTGCATCTTTAAATCTTGTTAAAGTTCTAGGCTTTTTAATAGATTAAAAATTAAAGAGCATAACCTCCTCTTTATGTTGTTAAAAGGAGGGAAGTGTTAAGACTTTTCTTGTTACAAACATAAACACAGTTATGATCATTTTGGCGAATTCAAGCTAATTATTAGTGGAGGACAATCCAGACTTATGTTTAGGTAGAACCTGCACTGCAGGTTAGCTGGAAAACCTCACCACTTGAAAGTTCTTATCCAAATATCATCAGAAAATCATGCAGAGAGGAGCTGAGGGGATAGAAAAAAGCCATTTACTGCTTGGCCAATGTCGCGCCCGGTTTATTTTTTCACAGAAAATAAACACAAACACAATAAAGGATATTGTCAACATCATATACAAAGAAGATTTTATGTATTTAAAAATGTATTACTTATTAAATGGAAATATACTGTTAAATAATATGAATTTCCAGAAACTCAACCTACATGTCAGTGAGGTGATACATCAAAAAGATAGAGAGAAAGAAAAAGAAGCAACCCTGTCATTTTTAATATTACCATAATATTGAGTATTTACTTGGACAGAACTGTACACTTCTATTTGTATGTCTTGTTAACCAATTTATATACTGTGAATCTAGACTACAGGTATACATGTTACATAGTTTCATATGATTACTGGTACATACAGACAGCCAGGATTGACAAAACAGGAGTTTTTGGTCCGAGAAACAAGAAAGTTGTATAAGAATGCTGAGTTAATGCAAATGTTCTTCTTTAAAAACTGTACCTTCAATAGACATGAACATAAAAGGCAGTAAAATGGTATTTAACCTTCCTAGCACCGGTAAACTAACTGTTAATTTTTACAATTTAATATTTCTAACAATCAATATCCATGCATATTTTATAACCAAATCACCAAAACAGAAGAGGATTATGATGATGCAGAATATAAACCAACTCTACTACTATTGCTGTTGCTGCTTCTACTACAAGTTACAGTTTAAAAGTTTCAAGACTTTACATTTGGTATATAAATACCTAAAATTGGGTATAATGGAACGATACTACTTATTATTATGTTTCTTATAAACAGGTTTTCATACAACAGAACATGGATCAACCCTATTCATGATGGGTTATATGGTTGCAGCCATGAGCCACTGGGTGATGAGGAATGCAAAAAATACTGGCAACACCAAATAAAGTCTATCATACACTGAAATGTTGGCGGGTGCCATTCCAGAAATATTTCGGGTTAGGCAAATTTATGATTACTTGTTATTTTGCATTTTACTTGTAGTATTTTAGCATGTGTTCATTTACATGTTATTTATTTCAAGAAGCAGTCTTTTTTACCAAACCTGGTAGCGCAATCAGTAGAGCGTTGGCTCCAGGTACGGGAGGCCTGAGGATCGAGCCGGTCCGCGACATACCAAAGTCATAAAAAATGGTAGTGGTATGGCTTCCTAACGAACGCTCAAGCAATTATAATGGTAGTTCAACAACTGGTTCGCCTGGTGTCAGAATAAATTGACTGGGTGTGGTATCATTCCAGATGTTCACGGCATGTGAAGGCAGCACTATATCTGCTTCAAGTGGACACCGTCTCTAGATAACTGAAATACTGTTGGTTGGAGGAAAACCCAACAAACTAACGATCTTTTATAACTTTTATAAAAGAAGAGGTTTAAACACTTTTTACAATTAAAACAGTTTATAATACTTGTTTATCATTTCTAAAGAAGAAAATCTTAATATATTGATTAAAGTTATAAAACTTGAAGACTTGAAAATATTCAGGCAAAATATTACCAGGGGTAAATATTTCTTGTTAGTTTTTGGAAATGTTTTAGGAATTATGATATATTTGATGTATTTTATTTTAATACATTTTAGACATAATGCAGGCATAGAAGATTTCCCCTTGCACCATTGTAGAATCTGATATGGAACGTATAATTTATGATATTAATAATGAGTTATTCACTTCCTGCCTACAAACCAGTGATGTTTCTAGATAGAAAATACCTGGTGCTATACATGGTAAATACTGTTTCTTTGCAAAAGACAAAATTCTGTATAAAATGTTTGACCTTAGAACTTGTAGTCCAATAGATTATAAAGAAATGAGACGAATCAAAACAATTTAGCAACAACACAATGTGATCACTTAAGCTATTGTACATTTGGTCCTTGCTCTAAATGGACTTTAAGCCACACGGTTAGGGTCCAGTGAGCAAGAGAAGTTACGGGTCTGTGACTGTACTCCTTAGGCTAAAGATCTAAAACCATTTAGGACTTAAAACTTGAAATTATTATGTTAATTTAGTTATTTGCCAGCAAAAACTACTTTAAATGATATATTAGTTTACAGGTTAAATGGAATGTGGAAAAAGAAAATAAGCCTATGGGTGCTGTATCCCGCAGTGAGAATGAACATTACCATTACACTGGAGAACTGTTGTGAAGTATCATACAGTCCTGCCTGACTAATAGAATAAAAAAAGCCTCTATCTATGATAGATATCCTTGATTTAAGGATTTTTTTTACTCTATTTGGCACCAGTATTTCAAGACCCCATAGTTGAGATATGTATCCATAAGATGTCTTAGTCTTGAGTGTTTGAGTACAGATGATATTGTTAGAAACAGAAACACCCATATACATCAGGTCAGTTTAATGACCTCTCCACCAACCACCAACAGTTTTATTTACGAGTAGATCTTGAACCAAGTTGGAGTTGCAAGTCATCTATTAAAATAGTCTAGCTGCAGGTGCACTTTTTATCAAAGTAGAAAAAGTACATATTTTTAGCTCACATGAGCTTATGCCGCAATATGGCTTTATAGGAAAACTTAAAAAAAACTTCTTGTCAGAAATTGCAAGAGCTATTTGATGATTGGTGTTCATATTTTTGGGTGGCCCTGTATAATGTATAATTGTTCAAATAATCCTGATCTGTCAAAAATCCGGTCCATATAAGTTTACATATCATCAAGGATGTTTAAAACACTTTGATTTGTCAACATAGTGGCAATAAGTTGTACCCTTTCAGTTTCTTTCGTTTATTGTTTTGTTAGTGTACCTGTTATATGTTGGAACTTATGCATTTTTAAAAGCCTGTCGAAGACGGGACGTATTAAGGGATCACCTATAGCGTTTGGACCGGCATGCGGGTGGGTGAGTGTGCGGCGTGCAGATGTTTGTCCGGACCATAATTCCAACACCATCAAAGCTATTGACTTGAAACTTCATAGGTGGATAGATCTCGTTGAGATGGAGTGCAGTGCACAAGAACCATTACTTTGTACTTTATGATGTTGGAGTTATTGCCATTTGTTTCATTTTCTTGTCCGGAGCATAACTCCTACATCAAAGGTATTGACTTGAAACTTGATACAGAAATAGGTCTTATTGAGGCAAAGTGCAGTGCATAGGAACTATCCCCCTATACTTCATGATTTTGGAGTTATGCTCCGTTGTTTAATTTTCTTGTCATAACTCCTGTAAGTTATTGACTTAAAGCTTTGCAGGTGGATAGATCTCATTAGCAGTCTGATTGCAGTGCATAAGAACCGTCACTGTACACGTCATGATTTCGAAGTTATTACCCTTAGTTCAATTATTGTACTTAATGTTTTTCTACACCATACTCCAACATTATCGAAGCTGTTGACTTGAAACTTCTTAAGTGGATAGTTGTTATTAAAACAGAGTTCAGTGCATAAGAAAAGTCTCTTCCCTCTTCTTAATTTTGAGTAATGCCCCTTTTTACACAAATGCCATTGCTCTCATGTAAACTTTTGTATATTTGATATAAAATCCCTTTGAATTTTTTAATTACCCAGATTTCAGTGCACAATCACTCCAGAAAGCATTGCACAACAGAGAACAACAGTTTAGCAGATAAAAGATTTTTGTATGTTATTCTACTTAAATTTCAGTTTTTATTGCAATAACCCTGAGTGCAGTCCAAAACTTTGCCATACAGCATTGAACAAGAATGCACAGCAGTTTGTTTCAAATTGCTCTATTGACGGGCGTATTTTGCTCCGCTTTGCGGTGCTCTTGTTAAATGTAAGTACAAGTGTATTTTTCTTTTCCTTAATATATAGAAATGTAGACGTTTCTTGCTTCTTGCTGTCATGTGTACCGGTTACTATGTAACTATGTAATGCGCATTATTATCTTGCAAATGAAATTTCATATTTGTGTAAATAAATACTGCACCTTTTTATATTTCCTACTGTGTATTAGACAATTACAGCATATTTTAGCAATTGTTTTAACTTACTTTTATTCCATTGAATGTTGGTGTTCATTTGTAACATGAACAAACAGATGGCTATGGCTTTTTTAAATGCATCTATTGTTTGTGTCATGACTATGAAATTAAAATTGTGGACACTATTAAGAAATCAACAGCAAGGCTACAAAACAAGTTAAATAATAATCTGCATGAGATACAAACAGGTATCAACAATCTGCTTCTTATCTGCCACATGCACTCTCCTGAATTAACATGGTCATATCTACATAAAACATGCTTGTTTAGGGTTTTCTCTACCCAATCAAAGCTATCACGATGGGTATTTCTTACTAATGCAGTGCAACTAAGTCCTTAAATTTTTATGTATCCTGTTAATTAAATATTTAGTGCTCTTTTTTTCTTGAGAGATATGAAAAGAAATAGTGTTTCTACCCCAAGAACACACTACCGCATATTAGTTCCATTCAAATAGAATGTTTAGATTGACATTCTTTAAAAAGATTATAAGGAAAAGAATGCCTTAAAGGTGGCATCCGGCAGTTTGGTCATTTTGTTTCTCAAATAACCTAATAAGTCATTGGTACCTGAAAAAGGTCTTGCCAAAGATCTGTGTGAACAGTCATTGATAAATGCGCACTAGTCATTGCAAACAGGTGTTTCCGATCCGAGCCACACTGCAGAGATAGTTATTGTTAAACTTAGAAAACCATGTGACCACTTACTTTTAAATAGTCATCCAGGTACTCCGCTCTGACGTCGATATCTATTTTAAGCGGAGACCACTGTCGCGTTTGTTTTGGAAAGACTGAATATTTAGAGTATTATTTAAAACGTCTACATTACGACTAAAGTGTGGGTGTATGTAAACGGTATGAAAAAATTCCCCAAAGCTGTTGCTAGATATTGGCATGTGTTTTAATACAGGCAAACTGTCGAATATCACCTTTAAAATGAAATAAACTCAGTTCTTTCATTTCTAATTAAATGTTAAATCATCTGTCCACTGTCAATTGAGCGTTTGTGTGGAGTCGCAGTATTTTCAGTACCATACAATTCTTTATTAACTTATAGAATTTTTTAAGGTGGATGAAAGAAATTGTTAAGAATAAAGTGTTCACCATTACCCTAGTACTTATTGCTAAGCATTATCGAGAACAGAATTATGTACGGAACTCACCATTATGCATTACTTGTAATGACAGCGTGCCCCATGCCTAAGCATGCTAGTTATTTTGGGGGTATTTTCGATAATATTCAAGCAAAACCTCACTCACACAAGAAAGGAATCCATGAAATTTTTTTTTACATACATGATGCTAGTTACTACAAATGATTCATTTTCGGTGAAATATAATTATATGTCTTTTAGGCAGGTTGACTTTTTATGCGTCTTGTCGAACCTGACTTACTTTTAAACTCGACACCGGCAATCGACAGACTTGATAGAAGCGACTGAAATAGTTAGAATTGCATGTAAACTACAGCAAAAAGTGTTTCTAGAATTTTAGCTTACGCAATTGCTAATAGATAGGTACAAATATAACATCTACATATGGCGAGTATTTACGGGTATTTATGCATAAAAAACTGAAATTAAACAGTGTAAAAAGCGCTGGTCTGTTAATCATCCGAAATGCATGAAGTGGCACTTTTTACTTTCTAGATGTCAATAATCTTCCTGTGGGAGTAGACCATCCACATATAGCTCTCAAATTGACATCTACCGTAGTACCATGAAATAATATGTTTGTTTATTGATTATTGGGTTTATCGTCCCACCAACAGTATTTCAGTTATCTGGAGACGGTTGAAATAATATGATCATAGATTATCTTTGACGAGGCGAATATAAACAGTACTGACTAATAAAAACGTTTTAGCAACCACTTAAATGCAAGGGTTCTAAGTAGCTGCTACATTTAAAAGGTTTGGTAGAACAACATGCCTTCCAGACCCATTTAACATGGTTACAGCCTCTAGTGCTCTCTCAATAAGAAACCTCTGAATAATCCTGGATCCGTCCATGTACTTGATTTTCATATTTGTTACCCGATGATTGATAAGTTAACGGTACAATATACTCCATGTAGTATGCGAATCAAGTTATCGAAGTTATAAGTATTTTCTTAATATAATATAGACAAAGTAACAAAAAGCAAAATAAATAGTTATAAAAATAGATACATAAATGTTACTGGTTATCTAAATGCAATTTGTATTTTTATGTTTATAAAACCATTCCTCTAATTGACATGACTTGCACTCTTTTCTTTGAGTAAGTAGTCCATTAGATACAGCAGGATATCTCTTGGGCTAGTCTAGTTGAATGACACATGTAGTCCCTACCGTAGTATTTTAGGAAAACGGTGTGTGTCTGTGTATGTTTCTCTTATTGGTACGAATTTTACTTAGCACAATATTGTTTGGCACAAAAAGTTCTGTCACAGGTAGGAGCTGGGAACCAAACTACATTTGCTGTTGTTTATATTAACATATGGGTATTTTTGCATAAGATATGCACATTAGGATCAGCAATTTTCAACGAATGATAGTGTGCAAAGTAAAAGTAATTGTCCCTGAAAATATTATCAAATACTGTGTGTATGTGGGAAAGTTCCACACAGATAATCGAATTTCTATAATCTTAACTTCCTTACATATTTATTATTCGTTTTAAGCTTTTTTTGTTTATACGTTGTACGGTTTTGTCCTGGTTGGCACTGCAACTTTTAACAAGATATATTTCCTAAACGTATGCGGCGTTTCTGATGCCTTAATCAGCAAAACATACCCATCATTCATATTTATAAGGTTGCAACCGGGAAATAATCTTCTGGCAATACATCAGAATTATAAGACACAATCTGAATATTTTCAAATTATTTTGATAAATGAATTAAATAAAAAATTAAAAGAACGTCGCAGAAAGCAAACAAAAACTGAGCTTGGTGTAATCAAAGACTATATATGTTTTATGCTATATTTTTTATTAAAAAGGTTATAGGAATGGCCATGTAAATGTCATCTTATATCATACAAGTCATAAACGTAGCGGTATTCAAGAAATGTTTTCAGTTTACATTTCTATATTATACCGTAGACCGTGGTCGCGCAAACTTATGCCGCATGGATCGCCACGGAGATAATATTGCCCTTAAGTTGATTGCCCATATATCGTTAGGTGGTTTTCTGTCTTCGTTTTTGTGAGGATCATCTTGATTAAACAGGTTCTTTGGTGGCATAACAACTTATGATATTATATTTTTGTAAAGAGGACACAACGAAATTCTATCGACCAAATAATGATCACGATTTAATAAATGAAATGGTCATCCAAGTATTGTTTTTTCCGACTGGAAACTTTGCAGAATTATTTCAACCTTTTTTTATTCGTAATGGCCTTCGTGGTTTAGTGGGCACGATGACAACAATTCCAGGGGAGGATATAACTCAGAGCCATTTGTGCACTAACCCCATACCGTTAGTTGTAAGATAAAACCATCCAACGACACATTGCAGCTACCGCTGAAGCCATTGCGGTGCTTGCAATAATGTATGACAGATATCACATGTTATACTAACATAATAAAATGCAGATATCTTTGTATATTAATACGGCCAAATTGTTAATGTAATCTGTTGTTTTCCCGTTCCTGTGGTAATTGCATTTCCATCCCCTTTCTACCACAAAGTAAAAAATGACGTGTGAAGCACCAGAGAGATAACTTTTGTAATTTGCTAGATTTTTCGTATTGCGTCTGCTCATTTCTCAAAGTCAAACAACCGTTGCAAGGGCAAAGCAAATGGCGCCCAATGCTAAACCTTTACAAGAACCGGATGTACCAGTGATTCGATCATCAAATTACATAGGAGAACAAAAATGAACGCAACGATGTCCATTCCAGGTGATAGAAACATAATGCAGGCACCAGACAGGAAAGACAGTCCGCCAGACTCTCAACTGAAACTATAAAAACAAAAAGCGAATCAGACATGGCCATTTATTCGACAAGTATCTTTTCATCGCTTCTATCATTGAAGATGCATAGGACGTGCATCTTAAAAACGTCCACAAGATCAGCAATAAAACAGCACGGCATACATGTTTGGAACTAGCATAAGTTATATAAAATAAAGTGAGTACGCTGTAAACTGTTACTTGTGACAGAGACTATTTTCTGTAAGGAATGTAGCAGGTAATAACAAGTACGACAGTAGACTGTTAGGGGAAGTTTTCTGCATCAATGATCTTTTTTATACATTTGAGTCGTGATATTACATATTATATGTCGTAACTTTCTAAATAGCTTTCGTTAAAATTAGGCATATACAGTAATTAGTTCGTTGTATGGTGACAATATGCCGTCATACAGACAAAATGATAGCGGAGGCTAGTTACTCTGTACAGGACTTTTTCGCCAAGACGTTTTTATTGTGCATTTCATATTTAAAAATGAGCATAAAAACGTATTTTCTCATGACTGTGGTATGACTTAATATAAATTGAATACATAGTTTAATTGTTGGCACTTCCGCTTTTATTTGTCATCGCGTATCTGTGGTACAATGAAGTCATTGCGGACGGAAACTACATTCCATGTCAATGGTTTATTATTGCGATTACTCTTTAAATTGTTGGAATTTGGACGAGCATTAAGCCATGTTTCTACACGATTCTTTCAGCGTGGAAGATGACGCATGAAAGTAAAGTGACAAATTATCCAAGATTTAATAACAACTGAATTCAAAGTTTAAATGTTAGTTCTTCCGCTTTCTATGTAAATCGTGAGATTTCAACTGTGGCCATGTAAAATAACTTCCTTATCGTCTTAATTGTCTTCCTTACTATCGTCTAGAATGAATAATATATATATATATATATATATATATATATATATATTCTTGTGTGGAAATTGTGGTATAATTATATTAAATTCCACCAGGTTCGCTTTGATATTTAATGGACCGATTTAATTTTTATGACACTGTAGTCTATCCATATAATTATACAGAAACGTTGTCATAAACTGTTTTAAGTCATTATAATGTAACCCTTTATTTCTTCTATGTTTGGTGATATCAAAATAATGTGGATAATATGTTTTATTAACGAAATAAGTAATAACGCACTGAACACAAATTTATGTTACATATTTTCTAAAATAATACACAGTTCATATTTCGTCATTACCTAGTAACTGAACCTTGAAAAATAAGATTCTTATTCAATACTTTTGTCACAATATCACAGTCTCACAAGACTGATGAGCGTAAACTTTAAAAAATCAAAGACGTAATTATTAGTTATACTAATAATGGATATGGGCATAATGTGACATACATGCATGACCTATACCTAGCGATGTAAGACAAAATGTTTTAGGTTCTATATTTGCTAGAACATTTAGTATATTGCTATCCGACGCAGCAACATAACCGTCGACGTTTACCTCTTAAAAGCACAAACGTCGATGCACGTTATCGTGCAAACGTCACATAATTAATCATGCCGTGGAGGTGGGGGCAGGTAGTAGGGAATTCCCACATTCTTACTATGGATACATTACTGCTCTTTTCATTCCTGCTGGTGTACACATCATAAATTTAAGACGGAATTTTCCGCTTAGAAAGTTCTCAAAATCATTGTCAAACATAAATGGTTGTTCCATGGGGCCTCCTCATTTGCAATTACAAGTCCTTTCACGGTTCATCGGTGGTGCACTTGGGTTAACAAAAACCTGTATTTTCTTGACGATATAATGTTATAATTTATTGACAGTTTTTATGTCAGAAGGATTGATATTTTTGTATGCACACCAGACCTAGTAGCACAGTTGATAGAGCTTCGTTTCCTTGTATGTTAGGCGTCGCGACAGATGTCGTTAAAAATGGCAGTGGTATAGCTTCCGTGCTAAGGCTAAAGCAAACAGAAGGAAAGTTCCACGTCTGATTGGACGTATGTCAGGATAATGCGACTGGGTGTGGTATCATGTCAGGCTTCAAGTGAACACCGACTCCGGACTACTGAAATACTTTTGGTGGGACGATAAACCAAATAAACACATGTTTGTATAACACAGAGTGATGTAGGGACTATTATTGTGCAAGTTAGCTATAAGAGTGTTAAGACCGTCGAAGTGAGCCCATTGAAAAGCATGTGTTTGGTAGCTTTTTGAAAGTGTTCTTCTATTTTGCTTTTGTATTTCATGTTATTACCATGTCTGATACCGAGAGAGTCACCTTATATCATACAGAATTTGCCGCATAATGGTATAAACTATTATGTTTGAATTGCTGATGTTTGTGTCTGTTTCCCAATCATTACAGTTTCGTTATACTGTATCGGCTTATCAGTGTAAATTTATTAAGTAATATGCTATCAATGCCACGTCGACAACAAAGATAAGTTAGCCAACCTCTTTCGCGGAATTTACCGCACACCCAAGATTGCTGTTATAACTAATTAGTAGTTGGTCATTATGTGCTAGCATCGTGTCACCCGAGTCTATGGCGACCTTCCAGGCAATGTTTGCATTGCTACCTCTCTTGTTGAAATATTGTCACTCGAAGGGTATATGACAATTTAACGCAGTTGAGTTGTTTACGGAACCCGGCTCTTAATACTACGTAGTAATGACAGGCAATGAGGAACTCGGTAGATGTCCTCTAGGAACATTCAAGTTCTTTTTCCATAATTGCTTTTTAAAAGCCATTTAAATTACGGCATTTATGCTAAGCTAAGGAAAATGATCGTACTGGAATTTAGAACTGTCTAGTTCTAGGTTCAAAAGTAAAACGGTTGGCACATGATCAGGTGTAATTGTTGCGAAGATATCGCCGACCCGAAAAGCAACGACTAAGGAGTCATTTTATTAATTCATGCTAGGTCGATGATTGAATTCGTCAGTATAATGCGCCTTTATGATAAATTGTTATCCATTCCAAAAGCGTGTTGAATAGAAGCTAGGTAATTTCTGTCTAAAATGTGTAAGCAACTGCGACTTTGGATTTCATATATCTTATGGGCCATGAGTTCCTTTGTAATGACCACAAATACCAGCAATGCGCGCGTAATATGTCAGTACGGATTTAACCTCTTTAAGCAAGGGCTTAAAATGCTCTATATCGCTGATGGGTGACATGTATATTCCGTATATATATATATATAATGACATTTCGTTAATGGTTATATTCTGTGATCCTCCTAGGGCCAGTTTTTGAATTCAAATTGTTCACATATGAGCACATCGTGGCAAATCTCTCTATCTGCCTGCCTCTGTTTCTCTGTATGTGTTATGTGCGTATAGCAATCCATTGGACACATCACTAAGTATTCTGGTTTATATTCATTATTGTTATAGTGCCTGATTTATAAGGTATTAATCAGTGCGATTCTTTAACGTTAATCCGAGCGTAATTGGTACATGTTATACATGTATGGAAAGATTAGACTCTCCTCTACAGTTACGTGCACGAGGAAACCGGGAAAAACCTACACAGTGAGCGCAATGTTCACTTGAATCGACTAATGTCAGGTACACTGCAGTTAAAAAATGGCAGATAAAGAGAACAATTCTCAAGATGAGCAAAGAGCGTATTGTAAAATACGCGCATTGCTTGGCGTTGCTGCACCTGATATTAACTCAGACTTAGACAAGGTTTATAGGGACAGTGCCCTATCGTATGCCACAGTTAGAAGATGGGTCCGTCTATTTACCTCCGGTAGAGAGGCGATAAAAGATTAGGCCCGTCCTGGCCGTCCAGTTACAACAATGACTGACGGAAATATTGCCGCTGTTAAAAAAGCTGTGGAAGATGATGCCCGCTGTACAGTGGAGGAGATAAGTAATTTATGTGGCATTAATTCGTCATCGGTTTTTTAGATATATACTAGCGTGTTAAAGCTACGCAAGGTTTGCGCCAGGTGGATACCCCACCTTCTCACTGAGGACCAAAAAACGGGAGCGCGTGCGAATTGCGTCACAGCTGCCCGATGTATACAAAAATGCTGACCAAAACCGCATGAATGAAAATGTGACTGGCAATGAAACATGGGTATATTTTTATGAGCCTGACAGTAAAGAAAATAATAAGGTGTGGATCGGTGAAAATGACGAACGGCCCCAAGTTGTCCGTAGAGCTCGCACCTCAAAACGCATTGTATGCGTTATTTTTTGATTGCCAGGGAATGGTGGCTCGACTTCCTATAGCAGAATGCAGGAGTGCTACTGGAATATTTTACCGAGATTCGGTTCTTTCTGCTGTTGTAAGCCACTATACTACAGCCCGTCCCCGTACCGGCGTAGGCGGAATCAAGCTCCTTCATGATAACGCACTTGCCCACAAGTCAGTAGTGGTAAAGTCGTATCTTAGCGACAATAGCATTGACACTTTACCACACTCTGCATATAGCCCTGATCTTGCTCCGTGCGATTTTTGGTTGAATCATTATATCAAGAACTACATGAGAGATCGACGTTTTGAATCTCGGCACGCCGTCGGCAGCGCGCTTTTCCAGTGTCTAAACACTTTACCTAAAGAGAGCTACCGAAAAGCATTTTCCGATTGGATTCATCGCTTGGAAAAGTGCATCCAGTTCAAATGGGAATACTTCGAAGAGTTGGTATAAATATTACTGCAGAAATATTACGTATACAACTAAACTGATTAATACTTTATAAATGCCCCTCGTATGAAGACCTTTTCGCGAAATGTCGACATCATCTGTTCGGTCAATGTTGTTTCCGGTTTGACGTTCGGCTAGGTATTGCTCGCGGATAGATACTTATGAAATGTTATCCTGGCTAGTCAGAATGACCTTTCTTCAATAATGTGTTCTATTGTTTCGTGTTTCGGGAATTTGTTTTTGCCGAAAAGCCGTTATTTACCATGAATAACTTAATTATGTCCCTGTGTTTGAGGTATTGATAAATGTTCACTGATGTCTTTATTAATGCTTCCAATTAAGTAGAGAGATATCGCGTTGCGTTCTTGCAGGAATAACTCTTTTTCCATTGTAAGCTGGTGTCAATCACGTTCCGTTACTGCACACGGATTGGCGTCATATGATTCTATTGCGGTGGTCGGAACTGTGTCTTTTACGGCATACTGCTTGTTTATATATGGAACATTGGTTTTACTTTTAGGTTTTCTGACAGTTGTGAAATTTGTACCATATGTTTAATTTGCATATGCAACATTTGTATTGTTTTTCTGGTAGCAGTTGACCTGACGTCTTTGTAGGTCTGCTGATCTCAAGAGTGTCTATCACAGGCATAAGTGAGCTTTGGCAAGACGTGCTCTCCGCGCTTCAAAGTTGTTTGATTTTATTTTCTTCTTTGTTGTTGTGATAATGTCATTGGCACTTATGCCGTTGTTTATACGGTTGCTTTCCGTTGACTGTATTAATCGCAGCTCTAGTCACGTCTAAGTACAGGTTGCTATACTGCTGTCTCTCGACAATACGGTTATTCGTCATTGCGATTGCAGCTGCCAGGCCGTTTATATTCCTTTGTATTTTTAATACTGGACTCTTGTGTCGCTTCTGACAACCTAGCTATCATGTTGTAAATGATAGCTACCAATGCAGGGTGATTGTTCAGCAGGCTTGAGGCGTCTTTTTGCAAAAGACATAACATGAAGGTGTTGTTCGCGTGTTGCACAGCATATCCGGTTAGTTCGGTGTTTATTTTTGAGAGCATAGCAAACATATCCGTTTGGGTAATAGATATTTTCGTCATGTCAATCTGAAACAATGCAGTCTCCGTAGTATACGGACACGAGCATATTCCATTGATGTACACAGTATTTTTTATTCGTACACAAATCGGTCTATAACATAAAAGTCAGTCGCACATTTTGCTGCACTATTGCATGTGTCGTTTTCTTTTATTCACCAGTCGGGATTTCGGACATTTAGGTAGCTCGCGCGAGCGTTCAGCTATTCGATTTCTGAAGTCATCAATCATGCGATATTTCCAATCTTTTTGTGATTGTCATGTTGTGCGCACAATAAGCTTGCATTTGCCAGACCTTTCTGGTTCTTTCATCGACATTTATAACATGCGAGATATTCACTGTCGTCGGTCGTTACACATCCGTTGATTATCGTGCACGGTCACGGATAAGTGATTGGTATAATTGGCGACGCACTGAAACGCGACGCCTATATATGGAATGCTTTCTAAAATGTGCATATGGAGGAAGTTTGTTTTGCGGACTTTCTAAACTTAGTAAAATACGGGTCCTAATTCGGTAAAAGGCGTTCTTTTTTATTTATTTTTATTTCTGCTTGTACACTTTAGTTTTATATATTCATTATTTATATACCAAACCATTCTATGGCATAGGTTCTACATACTTTTCTCCAGATATATAGTATACTGAACACTTTCAAATAAAAACTATAACTGTGAAATGGCTTTGTTACTTGCTCCCATGTTGCTTTAACTTCTACCTCTTCCATTTTTTGAGTCGCATTTGATGCTTCGCATCATCGACTTTTCTTGCACCTGTTTGTAACGTCCTTTCTTTCATGCGTGATGTGCAAACCGTTATGGGGGTGGGGTGGACACATCTTAGTTAATCGTGTAATTATTTATTATGCCGGCGTCACACTGTCCCGATATTGACACAAGATGGACAAACGAATATGAAAATTCTTATTTCGCGCGAAGTTCGTCCCGATTTAAGTCGAAAATCAGTTTACAGCCGATGAAAATACGATTTCTACAGATGGTCACACGATAAACACACGAAAGCTTCGCGATGACAGAAGGCCCAATCACGAAGCCATATTTAAGTAGATAATTTTCACAACACTAGTACAGGCAGCACACACGAAGGCCACGCGAGGAATACACGGTGTTAAAATGTTAATACGATGTGTGCGAACCTGGGTCGCGAGGGGTCACGCGATCACGTGATCACCGAGTAGTATAAAAACCTTGCTTTACGCGGGAAAATTCAGTTGCGGATGGTGCTTTGTAAGAAGCACATCTACGTCGAAATATCTAATCATGCCAGCCAGGTCAGGAAGGGGCAAGGGCAAAGGCAGGGCCAGCAAAAGGAATGCAAATGTTGAAATAGAAGAGGTAGAAGGCCAAGGCAACATGAAATGTTCTGAGTCGTCAACAATAGATGTTAGTCCAAGTACAAGTTATGTGCTTGCTGGTTCGATGTCTCCACCAAGAACTGAAATTTCCTGTCTGCAGTCCGAGGTGTCGGGACAAAATTCTACTCCACCGTGTTATCAATCTAACATTGAGCCAGAATTCTCCGACGTAGAAGGTAAATCATTAAACATTTACGTATTCAGTATTACGTAGTTTTTTAGGACGTATACACAGAACTAATGCGAAAGTTCCGTCTTTTTGTAGGGTTTGGCCATACAGTTATCGTTTTTGTTGATAGTAAAGCAGGGCATACACCGAAATTGTAGTACACAATTGATTTTTAAGGTAATTGGTACGCTCGGTGTTGATTTATTTAGAGAATATGCAAGCGCAAGAATTTTAACACTAGATGATGAATGCATGTGTAAAAATGGGTAACATACCATGCTAGTATGTTACCTTTCATTTGTGTCCTGCATTTATTATTTTCATATGCTTTTTTCAGTTGAGTCAGCTTTGACGGCACACCAAACAGACACGTCGATGTCCAAGTCGCAAGCAAACAAAGGCGGGGAAGACACAGACAAAGGCGTTACACTTAAAGATCACAAGGCAACTGATGTTCAGTACAGCTTCACGGAAGAGGAAGAACGGGAAATCGCTCGCTGGATTGAGAGCAACCGTCTTCTTTACGACATGAAGGACAAAAAGTATAAAGACAAGGCATTAAGAAGACAGCTGTGGGAGGGAAAGGCTGCAGAGTATGGGTTAACTTGTAAGTATAAACACAAACTTATTTTAATAATTAAATTAATCCGCATGTACCTAAAAGCGAACAATATATTAGTTTATTTATCGTTGTTGCCATCCGTACGTCTGTCCGCCTATCTCTTGTACGCGTACTTTTAAAAAGGCTGGCAAAGGATTAATGTCATCGAGGACTTTATTTTAAATATATTATATCGATATATCTGACAATAATTCATCAAATCAGTTAATTATTTGGCATGTAAAAGAACAACAGAGCTCTATCGAAAATGAGTAGGAATGTTTGAGCCCGGGTTTCTCTTTATCCGCTTCTCCGTCTCTGTGGGTTGTCGCAAAATCACCATGATGTGTTGACGCGACAATAAACCACAATAACAACAACATCAGTTTATTCCCATGTTGTAGCTGTTAGGATATTCTTCGTTTCCAGCGATAGCTCTTTTTTATTATACTTTTTTCAGTACAGTATATTTGTTTATATTTAGATATTTGGGAAACACAATTACTTTCGTTTTTAATGCATCCATATGTCTATTTATTTCTGTCATATTAGATGAGCACGTTCAGAAATGGTATCGCACTCAAAGGACCCGTTTCTCGAGGCTACGTGAGGGTCAGCCCATCAGACATTCTCAAAAGAGGTCAGGTGATGGTTTATCTAGTGGGGATGAGGAAGACTCTTTTCTAGCTAAGGAAGCCGGCGAGAACGACAGTGACCGCGATAGGTTCATCCGCCTAACCTTCGGATTCCTGAAGTCGCACATAAGACGTCAAAAGAAAGACACACCGGCAGTTGTAAGGATATTATTCATATACATACAAAATAAATCAATTTTAAGCGTCTATTATTTCAAGAATTACCTTATAAGCATACATTACTACCAATTTAATTTATACCCACTCAAACAAAGTTTTGGTGCGGTATATATTAGTCAGCATGTTTGTTGTCCGTCCGTCCCTCTGTTGGATTTTAGGTTTCTGGGTGCTAACTCATTATTGATTTAACCGATTTAGATTATTGTGGTACACCAGCGAAACTCTTTATGATGAAGGGCAAGTCCAAACAAATGACGCACGTCGAATTTTGCAAGGGGGTCGTTTGGTTCAAGGTCAATTTTACAATGTCCAGAATAAGCTAACACTTTAGGGAGGACAACACATAAAACGCTACAACGATTCAAAGTAATAAAAAACATAAATAATTTTGTTCTCCCCTAATCCATTTAACGTTTATAAACGCATAGCGTCTGCATATTAAAATGTAACAAATAAATAAATTTACTTATATTTCAAGTTTATCTGTATATATGATTACCTTCACTTCCAATGCTATACCATTTCGGTGATAAAGCGATAGTGGTGGATCTAGTGACAATTTGTGACAAAGCTCTAGTTGAATACAACTTTTAAACTACATTTTATATATTCAAACTGGCCCTGGCTGAGACAGGTGAATTGCCACTTAGTGACGACAGTACGATGACAGGCAGTCTTCATGAAAAGCCTCATCAGCACAAGAAATACACCGGCTTTGCATCATCGAAACATCCTTCTCAGAAAAAGGCTACAGGGGTTTGTCCGGATTCTCCCGCCTTTGAAATGAGAGTAGGAGCATCGCATGATCTCCAGGATAGACTTGTGGACTTTATAACGCGTGAACAGCAAGTCAGCAGAGTTGCCCCGTTCTGCAGGTACTTAGAGGCGGAGTTGGAACGTCTACATGACGCATGCATTGAACCCGCTTACGACGAGATAACAACAGTTCTTAACCAGTAAGGATTTTTAATTAAAACATTCAAATGTGTGTTTAAATTCAAGATTTTATGGATAACATTTAATTATTTGATAACTGTGTCTTCATGTCTTTCCGAATGTCAGCCCTCCAGCATTATGGTAACCAAACAAGTAGCTCAATATCTATTGCATGAAGATCAGCTGAACCTCTATTCAGCATACTTATATATTACTCGGTATAGTCGCTTCAATTGAGTCCTGCTGCGGTAATTCGATAATTTATACAGTTGTAAGTACTATTTCAGTAGATGATAATTATCAAATGTTATTCACAATGTTCTGTTTATTTACAATTTCCAGTTACCGGAAGGTGTCTAGACAGTTGCGGATGAGAGAAGCGGCAGGTGAGCCGATCAGTCCATTACAAGATGTACCATCAGTATTTCCGGCGCAGCAGCTTCAGCAGCAAAGAGTCGTTACTGTGGGTCCGGTCTCTACATCTGCCTCGTTTTCCAGAGTCAACCAACTTCAACAAGGAAGTACCCTCCCAAAGAGTACCTTCTACTGCGCAAGTAAAGTTTCCCCCTCGCCCGTTGCAGAATTCCAGCCAGCTCCAAAACAGTGGCCACCCTTGAACCCGCCCCCGGGTTCAGTGTGGAGATCCCAAGAGTGCAACTATATGGATCAGACAAACCAACAATACAATTTAGAGCAACAGAAACAGTACCATACACTCATGCCATGCATCACTTCCACCCAGAGCTACGCGCCGTCCCCGCAACCATCTTCATTCTACCAGCTTCATTCTTACCAACACAGAGGTTCTCCAAACCCCAGCAATCAACTCAGAGTTCTCCACCAGCAGTACAGCAGCCACAGGACGAAGACATTGACCCGTTAGATTGAATGCCAATGCGATGACAATCATACGACAGTTTGTACTTTTGAAGTCTTTTTTAACAACCGTATTTTACCTGTTGTTGTGTTTTTTCTTTAATTAGAAATGATAACATTATACGTCACATGTTATACAGTTATACGTTACATGATTATTAGTTATACGTTACATGTTTTACAGTTTTTGTATAGTTTATATTTGTTTTCAGAAACAGTTTATGGTATTTTAAATTTGACATTTGTTATATTTTACATGAAGAAAGAACAAAAATAAAAGGCATTTGTTACATCAAAAATGTGTTATTTAATTTACAAATATACAATTCAAGCTGTGAAAACAAACAAAAAGTATTGTCAGCATTAGTTAAGATTTCACTTTAAACATTGTACTGGCACTGCTTTCATTACAAAATCATCTTGTCTTGCCACTGTACAGAACCGGCCTTTGATGTAAAGTAGTGCCCGAAATATCTTCTAATTTGTCTACCTTCCTGAGTCCCAACGTTCCTTGCCCTCTCATGGTAAACATCCAGAAGTACTCTGTCATTTCTCCATGCCCCTGGAATGACGTCTTGGTTTTGGTCCTCTAAGTCCATCAGGTTGTTGTGAGTGGCCGGATATCTCAGTCTAATGAGGTTGTGAAGGATGACACAAGTTGCAATTATTTTCCTGCATGTCTGTGGTCTCTGGTTCATGGTCGTCAGCAAAACTCTAAACTTGTGTGCTAGAATACCAAATGCATTTTCTACTACGCGTCGGGCTCTTGAGAGTCTATAGTTAAATATCCTCTCGTGATAGTCCATATTCCTGATGGAAAACGGGTTCATCAATGTCTTGCTGATTCCAAATGCGTTATCCCCTATAATGAAATAAGGGACTGGAACGTCATCACCGGGTAAGGGCTTATCTTCAGGGAGATGAAATGGATTGCTTTGATTTTCAAGACCTTCTTTCAGTTCTGACCCATTATAAATACTGGCGTCGTTACTGGAACCATCAGATCCGACATCAATCCACAAAAACTTGTGATCGGCATCGACTAAGGCCATCAGAACAATAGAGAAGAAGCCTTTGTAGTTTCTGTACATGGAGCCAGTGTTCCAAGGACATGTTACTGCAACATGCTTGCCATCCAACGCACCACAACAGTGTGGAAATTGCCATCTCTTGTCAAATTGCTCGGCAATTGAACTCCATTCTTCTGTTGAAGTAGGGCACTGAATCACCTCAGCAGCTAATTCGGCTTTAATAGCATCACATACCTCATGAACGATCAAGGAAATTGTGTTAGGAGCAACTCTGAAGTTGTACGATAGACTTCGATAACTGTCGCCGCATGCAAGATGTCGTAGGGTTATAGATAGCTTAAGGCTAGGATGAAGAGACTTCCGGTACCATGTATCATTCTTCTTGATTCTGCCTTCTATCCTTTGCAGGAGCTCATCGTAGAGGGCTCTGGGAAGCCTTGTGTAATTGTAGAAGGAAGTCTCATCTTCTGTCCGCAGTTCCTTCAGAAGTGTGCTGTAGTGACCATACTTTTCCCTACGTTGCTCCGACAGCCATTTTCTGACCCAAATTGACCTCGGTTTCCTCTTTCGCCTTGACTTGTCATTGTGCTAGAACATAAACAGAGAACGAGATGAGATACTGTACGTAGAAATGTCAACATCAAGTTTACAAAACTCTATTAGGCAGTTATTTACCTGTAAGAGGTGTTGCTGTTCTTGCAAGTGTTGCTCCTCAAGCTGTATCAAAAGTAACAAAGCTGCTGCTTTCTTTTTCTTTGTTGCCTCATCCTCATAGTACGCCATTTTGTTGAAAACTTACTGAAAATGGTTGGTAATTACGTATAAAACTACACAAAGGTTTCCGTAAGACTGACTGATGTGGAAAATCTGGCAATCCTTTTATATGGTCGCCATGACTGAACCCCATGAGCGCCTCAAATTGTTAACTCCGCCCACATCGTGGTCTCATCGGGATGCCATTGCACCGAATTACGAAGGCGGCACGACGGTCGGCAGCATTCGCGTTTCCTTCATAATGTCCTCGTGTGGCTGACATTGTCAGATGACACCGATTATCACACGAAGCAAAAACGAAGTCTATACGATGGTACAAGATGACTTCACGACGGTCTTACGAGGGTACAAAATGGGCATACGATATGAACACGAATTTTTATTTCGCGATACCATCGGGCAATTTTTTGACATGCCAAAGATTTTTCGACCGCTCACGATGTTGCTGACGAAGCCGGACAAACTAAGCCAAAGGTCATACGATGGCACAAAATGCCCTCACGAATGGCGCGATATTGTTACGATCAGAACCGATGTTGATTTTGTTCTTATTCGTGTGTCCATCATGAGTCAATATCGGGACAGTGTGACGCCTGCATATGGTATCAATACAAATATGACAAAGAATTTCCTGATAAAACGTCAGTAAAAATAATGGGATAACTGATATAAGATTTTGATGGGTTTTAGTACAGCAAGCTGTGCTTACTGATCATTCCTAAGAATTTAAATTCTAGCCTTTTTTGGCGCACAAAACATTGTCAATCTCTAATTTGCACTTATAAAATTTCGATTCAGTGCGTATTTTTACGACTCCAGGTACGAGATGCCCCGGGTTTGATCTTTGTCGCGACATTCCAAAGTCGTTTAAAATGGTTGGGGTATAGCTCCCTTGCTTCCGTTCAAACAAATATAAGGGTAGTTCCACGACTGGTTGGCCCGGTGTCAGGATAATGTGACTGGGTGTGGTATCATGCCAGGTGTTCACGACATGTTATACACAGTGAAGGAAGCAATATATCTGCTTCAAATGGACACCTTCTCAAGATAACTGAAACACTGTTGGTGGGACGATAAACGCAATAAACAATAAACATTTGTTGATGACGTCTATAGCGCTTTTCTACATGCGTATGTTAAAATTTGACAGACTTTTTTCTAAAAACAAAGGGAATGATCGCAAATTTAGTGACCAAAATGGTCTTGCCAACTAAACAAGCTAAAACATAAACTTTGCAAAGTGGGGGTTGAACTGGCCTCCTTAGCTTTGAAACTCAACTATCCTAAATAACCCTCACAGAGGCATATGTTTGATGGTCGCTTCTCATGAAAAGAGTTTGTCAAATTTGACACGATATTAATGAATTGCCCCATCTTAGAGGAAAACGTTACATGAGATATATTGCAGCTCAGCTTTGATTACTTACCAAGTAGCATAAAATCGGAAATCCGTTTAGGGTTGTTTAAGGTACCTCATTCGATACCTAATGGTTATACCCCATGTTTTTTTATCTCTATGAAGACTTAATAATATGAAGCTGAAATATGCATATGTTTGTCACATTTACTCGTATACTCAACGTATATTGTCAATGTTTGTAACTTTACAGCCAAATACTATTAAAAACCCCTAAAAATATAGTTCGTTTATTTTGTTTTCTTACCATTTATAGGTCAAACAAATATAACGAATTTAATATATTAACATAGATCGAACTAATTGAAACACTTTAGTTTAATTAGGAATGCGACGACAGAATTGAACAAAGTGTGTAAATATTATTAAATAACTTAAAAACAAACAATAGGATACTGTGTGAAAATAAACAATAAGATACTGTGAAAGAAAACGTACTTCGTTGGAAAAAATACTATCTGAACATTAACTGCTTGTGCAATGTGAGGCTTCAAGTGCGCAATTTCTGCTTGTACACTTTAGTTTTATAGTTAATTACAACATTTTTGCAACTTTCTTTCTACACATGCAACATTTATGTATGTAATAGAAAACCTATTAAATGGTGTCGGTTGGTCTATTTGCCTACTGACCGTTTGAAGGCGGTAACTGATGATTTTTATTTTTGTGTGTTTGTTCTCGTCTCTTTGTTTTTGTCGCATTTACATTTACCCTGTTTGCCTTTGTCTAGAGGTAGATTAAATATAACTAGCTGTGGAAATTTTGATGGGACCTTTTCTTATTTATCTATTCTAGTAAAACGTTTTGAGTAGATAGCAATAATATTTATAAATTTAGTTCCTTTTCTCATTGCAATGTAACTTGTATTTATTACGTGTGTGTGTATATATTTGTTAGTAGATTTCTTAAGCAAAACAATGCCGCATTATCTAACTGTCTAAGTTAATGTAAAACAGATATTATTACCACAATATTCCATGGGGTTGAAGCTTAATTTCGGCGCATACGCACTCTTCTAAGATTAGTGTCGTAAACCTGTCCATGTGGCGTGCCAAAATAAGTTTTCTGAGAAAACTATGAGAATAAGGACTTTAAGACGTTAACGAATTTTCGATGTTTGCATCAGTGAGTGCCTAAGAGCGTCATTCCAGTTTCTTTTAATACCATATGTTAGATATCGATATATGCTAAACGCTTGACAAAAGTTACAACTAAAATGTGTGTTATAACTTGCAAAGTTCATGTTTTAAATGGGGGTACACATATTACAATCTGACAAGAACTGACTACAGAACTGACAAAATCTTGAATATTCGAAATATCAATAGTCAGGGTTTGAGAAATATGTCAAATATCGCTTTCAAAAGCAAAAGAAACACATTTGATCATTAACTAGGCCAACGAAAATGTATTCTGAAATTCGGCTTTATCTTCTGATATTGACATGACGGACTGAAAGTATTAACAATTATTGTTTGTATCTGCGTGTAACAGAGATCTGATTTATTATATAAAAAACTGTATTGTTGTGACAAGTCGATAGAGCGCTGTATGTTATATGTTGTTCAATTTAATGGTTTTGTTTTCTTAAAGATCAATAAAAAGAGGTGCCAAAGCCTAGTAAGTCGCCGGCTTTTAACTACTTAATGTTTGTCTTCGCTCGGGCAAAACTAATGTAGGAATGTGTCAGATTGATTCTTACTGAGCTAGTTCTAGATTGGCATTTGTTGCTTGTCGAATGTGAAAATAAAAATAAAATAATAATTTCGGATGCGCTGATTATGACACGTTTAAATTTAGATAAACTTTACTAAAATAGAAAGTTTTGAAAAAAAATTGTGGAAAAGAAACAGATATATTGGTGGACATATGTTATTAAATATTTTTATTTACTTCCGTATATAACATACCCAAAGTCCAAAGGTTTTGATTACTCTCAGGTCTTAAAAGTTAGCAATATACTTCTACTGTCGCTTTATTGTCTCCTAAGAGCATTAACACTACAAAACAATATTTTTTTTCGCAATGTTTTCTTGATTTTATCGCTTTCATTTAAACATCACTAAAATTACCGTTTATCTATTTGCAGTCATGGCGTAATTCAAGACGTGAGAGCTAATTGATAAGGATGTTGACCGTAAACCTGAACGAAAGCATTTAATTTGAATGTACTTAAATGTAGTTTCTTTCATGGAAGTTACTATCATGTTTCAGGACGGTTGACTGACCTTTTTTAAATTCAGAAGCCTGAGACTCTAAGCAGAAAAACAACTTAACAACATTATAATATGCTATTTCATTAATGTGTGTTATACTTTAAACTTTAAACAATATTTTGACGATAAACCCAATAAACAAACAAACAAACAAACAATATTTTGTGATGGAAAATGATGCAAGCACTACATATTTTCGTGTGCATCTCATTGAAAAGTTTCAGCATGTTGGATATTAAAGTGATAAGTTACAATTGATATTTTGTTTGAATGGTAATTAGGCCAAAGGCGTAAAGTTTAAAAACTGGTCATCTATGTTACTAACGTATGATTATTTATTAATGAGCGCCTATGTATAAACATGTATATGCATAGGAAAACTTATGAAATGTCTTTGATATAACATACTGAGAAATAGACTGCCCAAGAATTTTGCTGACCGACTTTTGTAAACACTGCCATGAAATTAACTTAAAATGAAAGATGAAATTCAAAAGCTGGAATAATACTTATTGTGTCAAGTCACTATTTCCCCCCTTTTAAGCACGTTTATTACTGCAATTTATTTAATTTTGAATTGACTGTGAATGTATCTCGCATAAAAGCGTGGCGATTTTATGTAGTATTTGAGTACAACACAATACGCGTGATTAAAATGTCTTTCCTGAAAGTTTTTCTTAGTAAGAAATTTCATTTAGTAAATGAATACCGTAACTCTTGTATAGGATTATACAATCTTACAAGTAAGTTCTTAGGCAGAATACCAACACAATACTATTGCTGCCTCGTGTTGTCTCAGGTACGTAATTTTCATCTGATTATGTACTCCTTTGAATATTTGAAAGACATTTGATTAATGTATGCCTTGATATTCCTATTACACAGATATTGGTTAAATATTTCACATTAATAAGCTTTTGTGTCTTAAAAATTACCAAGTTGTAAAGTGTTCCTTCCAAATGTATCAATTGTTATATTTAATCAATAGATGACTCGCCACACACAAATAAGTTTGGCTGTTCGCCAAAGTTGCAAAACAATCTTTCCCGGGACAGTGCGACATCGGCGTTTTGTTTATGCTACAGATACAGTTTTCTTCTTTTTCTTTTCTTCAGCAACATATTCACACACTATCGCATCTATCAATCACTTGTTATGTTGTCTGATTTGAACGGGAAAAGACTTCATATTTTGGCAAGGATTACAACTTCATTCTGCACCATCGAAGAAAAACGCATTTGCCGGGTCAATGATTTATCCGTTGTTAGAATTATACATATTAAGATATTGCATTACTGTTGTATTCTTTTTACAAATATTTTTTATTTATTTTTATATTTCTGATGCTGGTTCTTAGTAGAAGTTGTCTCACTTAGCATTATTGATTTATCTTTAAGGAAAACCGCCAGGATGTGCAAGTGTAAATACCGTGCAAGTATTTACTATTTTTTTTCTATTCATGTCATGTCTCGTTTGAGGGTTTGTCAATTTTAAATTAAACTTGAATGTTTGTGATATTGCATTGTGCTAGTTCAAATTTTCTTTATAAATGTTGTAATTTTCATATTGTCTATTTAAATTATTGACTTAGCTTCAGTCGGTGTCTGTAAGGAAATCGATATTAAGAAGAGGAATGTTCCAGGACCAATTGGTCTGGCGACGGACAAGTATTTCTTGGTATGGGGAAGTTTGTGAATGCCCTAAAACGACAGTTTACATATATGCATTTGAACACATTGAAGATTATAAGTATAAACCATGATTCATAAACCTTAATTTGTGATTTTAATTGAACATTAAATATGTATGATTCTAAATGAGGTTGATTATATTTAATTCAAAGTTACTTGTAGGCAAAGACAATTGCCAATTTATTACACGCTTTCACCATTTCATATTTAATGATATAGACCTAATCTTGTATTTTTGTGACAATGTGTAAGCCATTAATACAACTTCCCAAGAACTCCATATTTTCTCTTATTCTGTTGATTTTAGACTGATGCGGTTATACACATATAGTGTACATTTACCATTAAATATAAGCTGCATGGAAACAACATAATTTAACAACACCTGAAAGAAGCCACAGATATATTAACGTAGACAGTTTCCGACAATTTACTGTTTTGGCAATACTTGTTCAGCTTTTGGAGGCAATCAATTAGTAATGTTTAACCAACTAACTGTGTGGCAATAACAGTGTAAAGAAGAGATTTTTCAAAACTGTAATTTGACAGATCTTAAGTCATTGTTAGCTTAGTCTGTCCTAAAAAGATAAAATCTTTGACAAAGTAAAGCCATTGCCAATAAATACTAATTTCGAGAAGACCCGTTTGAGACAGAGAACTAGAAATACAGGGCCCTGATCAGTAGTTTGTGCATTAACATACGCTATTGGGAACGACTGTTGATGACATAGTGAAATTAAATACTAACGATAGAAAATGATGAGATTTATATTCCTCCTAACATGTTATTTTTTCCTATGTATACCTTACGTCTTGCACACGGATATGACGAGCATTTTAGTAAACATGATATAAAACTTACACACGAAAACTCAAAGATAGCTTGGTGCAACATCGATAAGGTCTTTTAGGCTAGATTATTTTTTTACATAATGCAAGACCTAAGTGGGCTTTATGTAGACTTGACACTTTATTTTATGATTATTATGATTTCGCCACGAATACGGTATGTATTTTATAACTGAAACAAATGATTGTATTCTACGCCATAGTTTTTGTTTCCGTATCACCTTATGTTGGAAAATTGGCTCTTCTGTTCTTTGTCAAGTAACAATGTCAAACAAGCCAACTATCTTAACATATACTCTGAATGATGTTTGCACAAAATAAACGTTTGCCTAAAATACGGTATTTTTGCCAGCGCCATAAAAAGTGCACTTTGATGTGTCTCGTGTATTTTTTATAACTGTGGTTTAAGGCTGTCTCGAATCGAGGTGCGACAATGTAATGTGATTATCAATAGAAATGAAACACACTTCCTTATGCACTGTTGTCATCGTACAGATAATAATAAGTTATTTACTTAATTACGTATTTCAAGAACTATCTTATGTTTGTTTCGGTGCAAAAAAAACCTATACGATTTATCAATAAACGCTCCATATCTTTTTCTTACATAGTCATATCATGTTTAAGGCTTTTTTGGACTTTTAAGAAGTATTTTGAAAAAAGAAATACAATAAAAGAGTTATTAGTAAAGTACTAATACGAGCTGTTGTGTTTGCTTCTAGTTACTTTTGACAAATCTTGATGACGTTCTGACAATATTGACTCGAACCAAATACAAACAACACATTCGGTTTCTGTACAGATGACCCTTTTGTATTAATTTCTGCAATGAGACATTCCTTAAAATGTTGTACGAAACGTGTTCAGTTCTCCAAATTGTTTTAATGACTCGACTCTAAGACTTAATTGCAACACACTAAAAGCAATAGCAATAGTTGATAACGGCTTTAGATATTGTAAGATGAGATTCATACAGCCATGTATGCAAATAATAACTGAATGCATATTCGTATCGCGTCACAGCTGGTAAATGTTTTTGCCCTTGTCAGGAATGTAAAGAATGTGCTATTTATATTGTCTTGTTATAGTATTTAAACACAATTGAATATTCTTTAAATTCTTTAACAGTGCTGTAAGATTAGAATCGGTGTCAGTACTACAACTAATTCAACAGTCATCGTTTTTAACAAGATAATTCCATCCCTGGCACGTTTTAATATTTGTCAGATAGTGTACAATAGTGTAATTTGAGACATTAAAATAAGTTACAATTTTATCATGATTAGTGAGAAAGACTGCAACAAACCTAAGCGATCATTTATACCATTATTATGCATTCCACCCATGAAATGGATGAGACAAGGCAAATATTCATAATTTTAGAGAGCAACACAACCAAACGCATAACACCACAAAAATTATGCTTTACTGTCAGATATTCGGACACACTATTCGTCTCAAACCTAGTTGCAAGGGCCACGTCTGCTCATTTCAATACGTAATGAAGATAAAATATCCCCAAACGTCTGCTTGTAGACGCATTATTGGTATAAGGATGAACTTTTTTCTTCATTTTGGCACAAGACGTTTTCCTTTTTCTGGATATGATAAACTACTGAAATAAATGATATGTACTTTATAAAATGCATACAATAAAATAACAAGAAAAGAGTAAAATTGTGATCATAGAAGTGATTGTAAAGTTTCTTAATTATTTACAGTTATTAAGTTGAGTTCTGCGTTGCACTGACGATTTGCATTTGTTGATTACACTTATACGTTTAGTTGTTTACAGTTGACAGACCAGTCGTTATATTATTATCCCTTTAACAACTATCGTTAAGCTTTATCAGTGGAAAGTATGGAACAATATAGGCTAGGGATACAGCAACGTGATGTTGTTTTATTTTAATTTATAATTTGTTTCGAATTAACATAGAACTCTTACAAAATATAAAAAATAAGGCAGGTGTATACGTCTTAATTTGTAATATTTTAACTCGAAAGAAGTTGAAATGGCTATTTGCAACGGAGGAAAATGGTTTAGTTGTTTGGTAGTTTTGTCTGTATTGTCTGTCGTGCGAAAACCCAAGTGAAACAAAGATTCGCAATTAATGGTCTGCACACGCTAATGGGCAGATCTTAATGTCATATTAAAGCTGTAACAATAGACCATTTCAAACCAAGCATCTGGCCAATCCTATTCCGCTGATCAAGTAGACGCTTTGTGAGAAAATCTCGCGAGATTCGACGTTTTTTTGGCAAAACTGGGGGCTCTTCATTTCCGGATTGTGTATTATCTAATTGAACGTAATACAGTACTGAAAATCATGAAATTGACAAAAGTTCAACGTCTGAATAACCATAAGTTGCCAAATAGTGTACGTATACAATCATCAATTGACAGTTAAATAAAACAACCGTAATAAAAACGAACTTATATCACGTCCATTTACATGTTAAATATCAAAGAAATTATAATCATTACCGCCATTAAATTTACCTGGCCACACATGATCATCATCATGATCCCATATTACCTGTATAATAACATTTAATCATAATCATCATCATTAGCAGCAGCAGCATCATCATCTACATCATAATCGTCATGGGCATCACCGTAACCGTTTTTACCATTTACATAATAATCATAAACAGCATCGGTGTCACCGTCATCATTATCAGCAGAAGCAGCAGTAGCAGCAGTAGCATCACCGTCATTTGCAGCATCATTACTTTAGTTACAGGGGTATGGATCTTTGTCAAGCAAATTTTCTTATGCTTCTAATCTTAATTGTTATATATCTTATAATGAACAATGTTGTAAATTTGGACAATGGTGTCAAAATCTCTATTTCTTAATGCATTGGTCCCATAATGCGCTATTACGTATATATGATTAATAGGAATTCGTGGACCGCGATTAAAAATCTGCATACAACTTTTGACTTTACTTGATTTGCAACTATTTAAATGAGGGTCTACACGCCTGGCTACGGCTTATTTTCCTATTCATGGCTTAAATGTTCTAAGCCAAAATGTGGTCTAAAGTAAGCCCTACCGGTTACTTAATTTTTGTACCTATTTAAAGATAGAAATGCATTAATTTAAAAAAGATCGTTTTGTAAATTCATATTATGTTTCTCTATGCGCGTGGGTCCCTTTCATACCATCATAACGTTCTACTCTAATTGAATCCCTAATTTTAAGACATGAGCGGACACCCCAACTAATTAAGCTAATTGGCAGTTTTATGACACCTTGTTTGTCTAGTGGACAGGAAGTGTGACCGTGTTTTTGCGTCTTTTCCCCTTCGCAAGAACACATGCATCCGCTATGCAGCTGTGTTTGAAACTGTCATCATATGGCAGTCTTGTGGTTTATGACCTTCACCATTTAAAGAGCAATATGCATTGACTTACGCGAGGACAACAAAAAGAACAAAACACTAAGGTCTACAATATCTTAATTGGCTCATAAAAGGACCTAACGCTATATTTAGCAGTACCCACAATGGTGCACCCTTTCCCAACCCCACTATTTTTTCATTAAGGAAGAGGAAACGTGGATGTGGGGATTTCAAGGAACACAATCTAATGTGTATTTTCATCTCGTGTTTATTGCAAATGTATTATTTCAATAGCTCGCCTATTCTTTTGTAGTTAATCCATACCTTAAGTATAAATAATTCCTTTATAAAAATGTTTATGATCATTCAATGGTCTAAAGAAGTTTGTAAGGATATTTATATAAGTAAAAACATGCGCAGTCTGAAATATTACTACATAGTACAGTTTCCCCCCTCCACTCTCACTCCTTTAGAACTTATATTTATGCCGCGAAGGTAAATCGTCAATAACGTTGCATATTTTTTCATAGCACACGCCGTTCACGTGTACTTATCATTTTTAATCTCTCAACAGTACCCAACGTTCACACCCTCTCTATCTTCTAAATGGCAGCTTGAAGACAATTATCGATCGATATCATGTTACACAGTATTAGAGAAATAATGGGTCGGTCAATTTGAAACAAAAATATTTCTTTTCGGCGACTTCAAATGATAGTGACCGTCGATGGTTTCCCAGAATTTTCTTTGATGTTGCAGTGTTAGCCAGAGAGCCCTCCGCACCAGAAGGAAAAAACACCGCATTTATTTTTACAACCTTGAAGAAATTAAAATCACAGTGATGTAATTAGCGACTCCATGTTATAAGTGCGTGAACAATGTTGTTAACAGCCGTTAATTTGCGCTAATATGTGCAAACCGAAAAAAAACACACACTTTTTTCTAAGAAAGTACGGAAACAAATGATGAAATCCTTTGCGCAAGAGCCCCAAGTTTTGAAAATCTCGAGAAAACGGGTCAAGTCTCGTAGCGCGAGATATAAATCGGCGCATGCGCACTGGATGTTTGAAATGGTCTATTTGCTTCGGGTATTAAAATAGACATCTTAGAGTCGAATATATTTAACGTTCTATAGTAAACTTACTCGTATTCGAAGTTGCATAATCCCGCTCTATGTTTCGAACCTAATGTAAAAGTAAAAATGGTTTTTATATTCTCTTTATGTTTCATGGTGAAGAACAATTACACGTTGTAAAATTTTCAAAGTTGGCAGCCAGATAATAAAACAAAACTATGAAAGTTTTAATCCCCACAACTTAAATGGCCATAATATTAACCTATTCAAAAGAAAACAAAAACGTCTTATTTCCAATACAAATTAAAATGTTTTACGTCATTATAAACAAACAAAACATCAAAATATCAAAATTAAATGATTTAGCAACCAAATAAATATATACATACCATAGGCTTTGCAGTCCTGTATTAAACTTTTGATACTCTTTATTTGTATATATTATTATATTGCTTTGCCATAGTTTTGTACACAAATCAATAAAATACGTGATATTTGCAATATCTGGACGTTTCCATGTATATGTGTAGTGTCAAAAGTATTTTTATGGAAGGAATCTCAAAAGACAAGAAAAAAACGGTTTGCTGTTAGTGGGATTCGATCCTATAGTCCAACTATCTTAGGATTGATGGTCAGGCAATTTACCGAAATGAGCCGAGTTTTGTCGATACGTAGATGTTTTCAAATTCTATTTATAGGCAATACATTATTGAAAAACATAAATAATTAACAAAGTTAATGAGATTATCATTTCAAGTCGGTAAATTAACGAATTTGTGACTTCATCATATGAATTAACAAGTTTAGAAAAGTTGTTCCTAACAATAACCTAGTTACGAAATGTTGATCACGTGTTAATACTTATACCTTCTTAAAAAGCCCAAACATTTAATTATAATTAATTTTGTTATGCAACTACTGAATCAGTACAAAATAATCTTGGAAAAGCCACTATTTTGGAACCAAGGAAATATGTTATTGAACAATGATCTCTATATCAACATTGGATGACGTCAATGCGCTATTAAAGCACAAAAACAGTTTGAAATCGTAAATTGACCTCGCAATATTATATTGTACAGTTTCATGGGGAAATTCAGGATTAAAATGTGCGTTGCATTTTCTTAAAGTTCTGATATTTGATAAATAGTTCAGTGGAGAACATTATGATAACCATTATATACAAATTACACGTGAAATATAACACAAAAAATCTATATCTACTGCGTAATATATATAATTCTGGAAATAATTGCGCTATGAATCCAGCTATGCATATTGATAAACAAAATGAATGCTTACTCATTTATGACTGTGTTAGAACATAAATATGATTAAAAAGAAAGTTATACATTGCATTTAATAATTTACATTTTGTTGAAAGTGTCACATAAGGCCAATAACGAACAAATGCCTGTAATATGTTTTAGAAATGATACATGGATCGAATCTTAAAGGCAAAACCGCCGAATAATTCTTCTTCACTATTTCACATTTGCAAATAAAGTAGGGCGTATTATATGCAAGTGATATGTTGTAATTGTTCATTTACTTGGACTATTTTGTTGGAAGCTGGCGTTACTAAACGTGAAAAAAATTGCATAGATGAATGGATAATTGAAGTTTACTGAAGACCAGAAAAGCAGGGAACGTCATCGGGGTCCAAATGCTGATCTAGGTTAAGTTGGAGGCAAACGTTATTGAGCCATAAAATGACTGATATATAACTCATAAAATAAGATTTGTTGAACTTTGCTAGAAATATCAGCGTTGACAATGGTCATATCCTATATATCAACGTTATGTTGATAGTTGGATTTCGTTCTTGATAGATTCGAAAACTTATTTGAAATACATATTACAAAATAAAACGTTCGTGGTCTAGTGGTTAAGACGTTGGACTCCGGATCGGAGGGTCCCAAGTTCGAACCCCGAAACTGACCACCTGATGTTAGTCCTTGAGCAAGACTATTTACTGCACATTGCTCCAGGTATTTAGTACCTGAGTACTGGTTCTACCCAGGAAGTGGACATTCGAGAAGGATTAATATAAGTTAAAAGAACCTGTTTCCCAATCGACTATAAATAAATAGGTTTTAACTAAAACAAAACGGCTTTCTTTTTCGTTTTTTATTGTGTTTATTTTAGTGTGAGAAATTTTATTAAATATGGCATGTTTATCAATACATGAACGAACTGTTACAAGACTGCTACAAGACTGCCTTGTGTGCCTTGTGTATAAGTGTTGTAGTATACATTAATAACTCAGTTTGTGCAAGAGACGTTATAGGAGTTCCATTCATTATAATGATGAATCTGTTGAGGAAGTAGATGCTCAATAAAGGGAACAGCTAAGTTTGCTTCACAGTAACGTCAAGGGTATGATCGTTTAGTGTGACTAGATGTACTTAGTTTGCTTTTACACATTGAGAAAATTTGAGTCATATTCCAATCGTCAACAACAAACGGATGATCAAAATATTTCATGATTGAACTCTAACCTCACACCTTGTTTAAAAGACAAATTGTGTAAGGAAAACTTCGAAACAAAACTGTCCAAAAGAATGGCTCATTTCAACTGGTAATTCGGGTGAACTATATGTGAACTTATTTCAGCTGGGTAAAGGTCGTTTTATCTGCATATAAAACAAGCTTGTCTTATTAGACAAATTATTATACACTTAAGGTAAGGGTAAGGCGTATCGGAAATTGCCATATCGAATCCACACTTTCTACTGATAATTATTTGCAACCCTGCTGCAAATTAAACAGGTCAAAGCTTTATTTAGATACGCAGTTAAATTGAATTCAAACGTTCCCCTGATATAGTGTGTTATTTGTGTTTTTTATGCTCAGAGATCATAGATGTTCTGTTCCTTTCTGTATATAGGGTTTAATCTGTAGGTTTTAACAACAGGTTAGGTGACTGAATGTAGAGATTTTCAACTGTTATTATATATCTTTGTTTTCATTAATCAGCTTTTACATAGAACTTTAGTACGTCTATTCATAGAACCGAAAATTTATTTGAATGCTTTTAATGATAGTAGATGTTAGTAGATGTCGGAAATACTAAGCAAAGCTCTGTCTATAATCGAATTAAAACGTATTGTTCAATTGTTGCAATAAGCAATTATTATGTTTACCATTCCTTGAAATTACCTTTGGTGGAATAATCTTATACGGGCACAATGACAAAAAGCTGCACCGTGATATGTTTCATCTTCCGTAAACCTTTAGCAGTGTTTATTGTTTACCCACTGCTATCAGCGCCTATTACATATTTAATATTACATATAATGTTTATTGCTCTGGAAATATCTATATACCCGATGCGTATGAAGTGATTGGAAAATCTTTAAAAAAATAAGACTGAATAAAGTATTATAATTTATCCTTAAAGGGACTCTTTCAGATTTGGCTCAAACCGTGTTTTTGCGTAAAGATATTGAAATTCACTTTTATATTTGAAAAACAACATAGGGTTTAGTACATTTGCAATGTTTAATTATAATGTAATAATACTTTTAACATTTCTGATATATAGAACAACGCCTATGAGATATTTATTGTACTTTATCATGGCTAGGATAGGATAAACATTCCAAAGCAAACAGCTGACTTTATTAGAAAGGGGTTTCTACAATGTAAAGGTTTAAATCATTGAACAATATCAACATCAGGTCTTATAGGGCTTCCGCAGTAGAAGGTAAATGGATTGTGGGGAGGTAAGTGTGGCAGACAGCCCAGTAAACCGTACACACTAGCAGGCTTTTTCATTGAGAAGGTATAATGAGTAAGCACTGTACAAAAATTGTTTCGGTCAAAGTATAAACTAAACATAAATCTTTAAAACGGAAACATATTGTTATCTTCTTTGTCCATTGCTCATTCAGTTTCCTGTAATGAAAATATTTCCTGTTTATATAAGTTAATACCGTCCTGGATGGATACAGACTATTCATCATTAGACGGGTACTTACGATTATCAGTTTGAAAGATAATCGGCATTTTCATTAAAACTGATTGACATTGTTTTAAACTTTTGATTTCACGTTGAAAAATTGAATGCGACCAACATGAATACCATTACAATATATATGTAATGAATATACCTGTACACTTATAAGAAGCTAACTTCGCCTTTCATGCATTTCACCTGAACTCATTATCAACCAGGCTGAAGATCAACACCATTGGATTCATCTGTTTGGTACTGTTTAACTTCCTACAGCACTAATCTCTTTGTCAGCACCGGTCAAGGATGTGAACGACTTAACCCTGATGTGCAATCATGTATGTAACAAGCAAAAAAGAAAACAGTGTGTTTATGAAAGTATTTTTTTGTGACGGTCGTGTGCGTATGATTGCGTACGTTTGAACAGCAAAATTCTATAAGCAGCAAAATTCTATAAGGGTTATAACAAATTTAGATAGGATTATGAATGAATGACATATATTCAAATGATAAAACATATGAAAAAGTCGGTTAAATTAAAACATATATCAATATTGAGATATCGACAATTTATTTCATGTTAAACAGCCATTGTGCTCAAGGATTTGCATATAGTGTCCTAAGCATGTTTTGAAAGTAAGTCATCATATGAAGGAAATATTAGTTATACCTATTGTATTCATTGATTGTGTTATGAAAGGTTGCTGACCTTAAATCAAATAAATCGTATTTCCATAAGGTATTTTATTTTCATTAAGAATGGCAAGATAGATTGTGACACGATTAATATGTGTTATGAAGATTGATTAATTGGTCGACCTTTCCACTATCGGACTTCTGTAAGATTTAATATGAAAGTTGAATAAAAATAGGTACACTAAAAATAGATAACATCCACGAATGCAGGAAATGCCCGTTTTATAATCTGCCGCGTGCTTTGCTTGAAGTCTCTTTGAAATGTTACTCGCATGCAACTAAAATTCAACAATATTGTGTTCTATTTTTACCATTTATTTGATAGTGACTTTACTTTGAATGGAAGTCGAATAATTGTGATAAAAGTAAACCTTTGAGTAAAAAGAAACCTATGACACAACATGAGGTAAAATGTTACTCCAGGACTTTTCTCTTGGAGCAGTGTAATTAAATATGTGAAAGATGTGCAGACTCCTAGCTCATGAAACCCATAAAATCATTATTTTCACACCATCATTGTTCAATCTCTTATCTTACTATAAAGTTCTATGAAGTTACTTCTACTGAAGTTATTATTTTGCTCAAAATCACCTTACGATAGAAATGCTATTTATATACACATTTTCTTTAGATTTAATCTATACCGGACAAACCAGTAAACAAATGTGATCGCTTGTGCCTAAGAAGCGAAACATTGTTTCCCCGGACATAGGCAGCAAGGTTTTGTTTATGATGCGGCTATAGTCACTATTCTTCCGATAAATTTAAATTGTTTCCGGTTTTTAAGACAGACGATTTAAGGTACAGACGCATTTACAACAGCCGTAACATCAATATCACATCTCTTTATAACTTGACACTCTCTTGACATGTATTATAATCAACAAAAGATATTGTCACTAAAGATAGTTTGGCAAACTTCAGTGGAGCATAAAAGCTAGTATCAGAAAGTTCTAGGATTGGTTGGCAGGGCAACTGAATGTATTACTTTTAAGGCAGAGTCTAGACAAATCTACTTGCAGATGGCTGTTATATATTATCTTTTTGTAATAAACCAAGTTAAATTGGTTTTACATGAATATTTAATAATTTCCACTTCAAAAATATCGACAGGAGTAGTAGTCTAAAAACAATAAATGTAAATAATGCCTTTAAATTTGAAGAGTTATATTAAAATCCAAGTAAACTATAATCTATAACTAGTTCTTTTGAGTTTTTATTTAAATGTATGTTATTGATATCAATTCACAGACGTATCTAGGTGAAAGAGTGCTCTTTTGCAAGTTGTAAAATCTTCTTGTATATTGAGGAACTTACCGAATATGGTTTTGGAGGGCACGAAAACACATATGAACAAAACATGGTACGTGTGACGATAACTTTATAAACTACCTTTATAATGATCTCAGATGTCGAGTTTTTATTAACAATTTCGGGCGCAGACTACGTAATCCATTGTTGACATTGTGACATTTGAGAAGACACGAACAAATCCACTCACATATACCAACAGGCGTAACTTTAATCACGTTTATTTTTTTTTCACTATCCTTTTCGACGGACTATGTTTCATCACTGGCATTCACGTGCCCCAAGATATAATTAGAGCTCCAATAAGAATATATGACAAGACGGACAAATGTGCTAAAAAGTATTATTAACGATTTTGCGTGCAGGTGCTTACTGTTAATTGTTTCACTTTGACGGGATGTTGTTATTTACACTGTTTGTTTGCTAGAAAAACCGTCAGGAAGTGCGAGGTTGGAGCGCTCCACAAACCAGGTTTAAGCACCCCAGTTGGCCCTTTTGCCAACTGACCGTTCCAAGGCGGTAACTGATGTTTTTTCTTTATGTGTGTTATGTCTCGTCTCTGTGTTAGTTTGTTTTTCACATTTGCATTTACCTTGTTTGCCTTTGTCTACTGGTGGATAAAATTTGAATATCTGTTGGAGTTTTGATAGGACCTTTTCTTATTTACCTATTATTGGTAATACATTTATCAGTAATACGATGACATTATAAGTTTCCCTTACAAATACAAAAGTGAATTTTAAGAACTTTTATGCAAAAGGTCGGTTTGAGCCAAATCCGAAAGGGTTCCTTTGAATCTAGCTTATAATCCTTTATTCAGTCTTGGCTTGAAGATTTTCCATTGTGTCAAATTGCTAGGGTTAAGAAATATAGATATTTAACGATTAAAACATCCAACCAAATGTAAAATAGACCAACAACAATGACAACATGTGTAGTTTCAAACGTTATTTTTATTTCGATTTCATTATCAAAACATTTATCAACTCTTACAATGATTGTACACCAGACCTAACACTACATATTTTTATCGGAAGAGAAAAAATACTGCAGACAGCTAGTAGATAAGTACCGGTATTAGCAAAACAGTGGGCAATACCTAAAATTCCTAAACAAACAAGAGCTTAATTCTGTTTTGTACTATCTCATTCATCTGTTTGGTACTGTTTAACTTCCTACAGCACTAATCTCTTTGTCAGCACCGGTCAAGGATGTGAACGACTTAACCCTGATGTGCAATCATGTATGTAACAAGCAAAAAAGAAAACAGTGTGTTTATGAAAGTATTTTTTGTGACGGTCGTGTGCGTATGATTGCGTACGTTTGAACAGCAAAATTCTATAAGCAGCAAAATTCTATAAGGGTTATAACAAATTTAGATAGGATTATGAATGAATGACATATATTCAAATGATAAAACATATGAAAAAGTCGGTTAAATTAAAACATATATCAATATTGAGATATCGACAATTTATTTCATGTTAAACAGCCATTGTGCTCAAGGATTTGCATATAGTGTCCTAAGCATGTTTTGAAAGTAAGTCATCATAAGAAGGAAATATTAGTTATACCTATTGTATTCATTGATTGTGTTATCAAAGGTTGCTGACCTTAAATCAAATAAATCGTATTTCCATAAGGTATTTTATTTTCATTAAGAATGGCAAGATAGATTGTGACACGATTAATATGTGTTATGAAGATTGATTAATTGGTCGACCTTTCCACTATCGGACTTCTGTAAGATTTAATATGAAAGTTGAATAAAAATAGGTACACTAAAAATAGATAACATCCACGAATGCAGGAAATGCCCGTTTTATAATCTGCTTTGCTTGAAGTCTCTTTGAAATGTTACTCGCATGCAACTAAAATTCAACAATATTGTGTTCTATTTTTACCATTTATTTGATAGTGACTTTACTTTGAATGGAAGTCGAATAATTGTGATAAAAGTAAACCTTTGAGTAAAAAGAAACCTATGACACAACATGAGGTAAAATGTTACTCCAGGACTTTTCTCTTGGAGCAGTGTAATTAAATATGTGAAAGATGTGCAGACTCCTAGCTCATGAAACCCATAAAATCATTATTTTCACACCATCATTGTTCAATCTCTTATCTTACTATAAAGTTCTATGAAGTTACTTCTACTGAAGTTATTATTTTGCTCAAAATCACCTTACGATAGAAATGCTATTTATATACACATTTTCTTTAGATTTAATCAATACCGGACAAACCAGTAAACAAATGTGATCGCTTGTGCCTAAGAAGCGAAACATTGTTTCCCCGGACATAGGCAGCAAGGTTTTGTTTATGATGCGGCTATAGTCACTATTCTTCCGATAAATTTAAATTGTTTCCGGTAGTTAAGACAGACGATTTAAGGTACAGACGCATTTACAACAGCCGTAACATCAATATCACATCTCTTTATAACTTGACACTCTCTTGACATGTATTATAATCAACAAAAGATATTGTCACTAAAGATAGTTTGGCAAACTTCAGTGGAGCATAAAAGCTAGTATCAGAAAGTTCTAGGATTGGTTGGCAGGGCCACTGAATGTATTACTTTTAAGGCAGAGTCTAGACAAATCTACTTGCAGATGGCTGTTATATATTATCTTTTTTGTAATAAACCAAGTTAAATTGGTTTTACATGAATATTTAATAATTTCCACTTCAAAAATATCGACAGGAGTAGTAGTCTAAAAACAATAAATGTAAATAATGCCTTTAAATTTGAAGAGTTATATTAAAATCCAAGTAAACTATAATCTATAACTAGTTCTTTTGAGTTTTTATTTAAATGTATGTTATTGATATCAATTCACAGACGTATCTAGGTGAAAGTGTGCTCTTTTGCAAGTTGTAAAATCTTCTTGTATATTGAGGAACTTACCGAATATGGTTTTGGAGGGCACGAAAACACATATGAACAAAACATGGTACGTGTGACGATAACTTTATAAACTACCTTTATAATGATCTCAGATGTCGAGTTTTTATTAACAATTTCGGGCGCAGACTACGTAATCCATTGTTGACATTGTGACATTTGAGAAGACACGAACAAATCCACTCACATATACCAACAGGCGTAACTTTAATCACGTTTATTTTTTTTTCACTATCCTTTTCGACGGACTATGTTTCATCACTGGCATTCACGTGCCCCAAGATATAATTAGAGCTCCAATAAGAATATATGACAAGACGGACAAATGTGCTAAAAAGTATTATTAACGATTTTGCGTGCAGGTGCTTACTGTTAATTGTTTCACTTTGACGGGATGTTGTTATTTACACTGTTTGTTTGCTAGAAAAACCGTCAGGAAGTGCGAGGTTGGAGCGCTCCACAAACCAGGTTTAAGCACCCCAGTTGGCCCTTTTGCCAACTGACCGTTCCAAGGCGGTAACTGATGTTTTTTCTTTATGTGTGTTATGTCTCGTCTCTGTGTTAGTTTGTTTTTCACATTTGCATTTACCTTGTTTGCCTTTGTCTACTGGTGGATAAAATTTGAATATCTGTTGGAGTTTTGATAGGACCTTTTCTTATTTACCTATTATTGGTAATACATTTATCAGTAATACGATGACATTATAAGTTTCCCTTACAAATACAAAAGTGAATTTTAAGAACTTTTATGCAAAAGGTCGGTTTGAGCCAAATCCGAAAGGGTTCCTTTGAATCTAGCTTATAATCCTTTATTCAGTCTTGGCTTGAAGATTTTCCATTGTGTCAAATTGCTAGGGTTAAGAAATATAGATATTTAACGATTAAAACATCCAACCAAATGTAAAATAGACCAACAACAATGACAACATGTGTAGTTTCAAACGTTATTTTTATTTCGATTTCATTATCAAAACATTTATCAACTCTTACAATGATTGTACACCAGACCTAACACTACATATTTTTATCGGAAGAGAAAAAATACTGCAGACAGCTAGTAGATAAGTACCGGTATTAGCAAAACAGTGGGCAATACCTAAAATTCCTAAACAAACAAGAGCTTAATTCTGTTTTGTACTATCTCTTGACAAATCATGCTAGCAAAATTCACCTACCAAATTTAGGTTTGTGTATAAAGAAAAAAACACAAAATACTAAATACGTTTTATTAACAATTGAATATTTATAATCGTTTTAACAATACTGGATGACATTGACAACATCTGTAGCATCAAACGTTATTCTTATTTCGATTTCATTATCAAAACATTTATCAACTCTTACAATGATTGTACACCAGACCTTACACTACATATTTCTAACCGAAAAGGCACAGAACAAAGGTATTTCACATACAAGCCAAGCGAAAAGTAAGAACAAATTTTTGATGAGTCATTTAACGAAAAGAGCAAACCCGACAGTTACCGCCTTGGAACGGTCAGTCGGCAATATGGACCGACGAAGACTTGCATACGGCTATGTTATTCGTACAAGAAGAAAATATGGGCATTGCAACAGCTATATTAAATTCAAAGAGGCAAAGGGCAAGGATATTCACATACAAGCCAAATGTAAAAGTTTGAACAAATATGTGGAGTCATTTTACAAAGACAACAAACTCAACAGTTACCACCTTGGAACGGTCAGCTGGCAAAGATTAAATGCATTGCTTAATAGATAAACATGCATAAGTCATATACAAAGTAATACTTTTAATACGGTCCATATGATTAACGAAAGGATCAGAAATGTGTAGGAAGATATCGACAACGACGGACTTTGTCGACATATGTCGACGTCAAACATCTATATTCAAGCTGTTATATGCATATGTTAAAATATGTTAAAATATCTCGCACCACCAGTAAACAAGTGTTCATTTGTTTTGTAGTTTTCCTGATAATTTACCTATAGATATAAACGTGTTGTCAACTTAATTAATGTTTGCTTTCGCAATGTCCTGTAATAACAGTTTAATTAGTAATCTGTAAAATTGAATAATTGATTTTATTCCATCAAATTTGAAGTAAAAGTAGATTGACCTTTTTTACACAATGGTCAGCGATGGAATCGTTTATGATATCTAATATTGAACGTGTGTAGCTTACTTAAGTTTGATATTTTTTTTAACTTTTTTTCACAACATAGTCTTGCTGAAACCATTCAGTTACTGGTCTTTGTACTGCACATCCCTCCACCCTGTCTATCATATGCACTGCAATTTGCCGTTGTAACCACCACTAGTCAACGCACGCCACCCTGTCTATCATATGTACTGCAATTTGCCGTTGTAACCACCACTAGTCAATGCACGCCACTCTGTCTATCATATGTACTGCAATTTGCCGTTGTAACCACTAGTCAACGCACGCCACCCTGTCTATCATATGCACTGCAATTTGCCGTTGTAACCACCACTAGTCAATGCACGCCACCCTGTCTATCATATGTACTGTAATTTGCCGTTGTAACCACTAGTCAACGCACGCCACCCTGTCTATCATATGCACTGCAATTTGCCGTTGTAACCACTAGTCAACGCACGCCACCCTGTCTATCATATGTACTGCAATTTGCCGTTGTAACCACCACTAGTCAATGCACGCCACTCTGTCTATCATTTGTACTGCAATTTGCCGTTGTAACCACTAGTCAACGCACGCCACCCTGTCTATCATATGCACTACAATTTGCCGTTGTAACCACTAGTCAACACACGCCACCCTGTCTATCATATGCACTGCAATTTGCCGTTGTAACCACTAGTCAACGCACGCCACCCTGTCTATCATATGCACTGCGATTTGCCGTTGTAACCACTAGTCAACGCACGCCACCCTGTCTATCATATGCACTGCAATTTGCCGTTGTAACCACTAGTGAACGCGCGCCACTCTGTCTATCATATGCACTGCAATTTGCCGTTTTAACCACTAGTCAACGCGCGCCACTTTGTCTATCATATGCACTGCAATTTGCTGTTGTAACCACTAGTCAACGCACGCCACTCTGTCTATCATATGCACTGCAATTTGCCGTTGTAACCACTAGTCAACGCACGTCACTTTGTCTATCATATGTACTGCAATTTGCCGTTGTAACCACCACTAGTCAATGCACGCCACTCTGTCTATCATATGCACTGCAATTTGCTGTTGTAACCACTAGTCAACGCGCGCCACTCTGTCTATCATATGCACTGCAATTTGCCGTTGTAACCAGTAGTCAACGCGCGCCACTTTGTCTATCATATGCACTGCAATTTGCTGTTGTAACCACTAGTCAACGCGCGCCACTCTGTCTATCATATGCACTGCAATTTGCCGTTGTAACCACTAGTCAACGCGCGCCACTTTGTCTATCATATGCACTGCAATTTGCCGTTGTAACCACTAGTCAACGCACGCCACCCTGTCTATCATATGCACTGCAATTTGCCGTTGTAACCACTAGTGAACGCGCGCCACTCTGTCTATCATATGCACTGCAATTTGCAGTTGTAACCACCACTAGTCAACGCACGCCACTCTGTCTATCATATGTACTGCAATTTGCCGTTGTAACTACCACTAGTCAATGCACGTCACTCTGTCTATCATATGCACTGCAATTTGCCGTTGTAACCACTAGTCAACGCACGCCACCCTGTCTATCATATGTACTGCAATTTGCCGTTGTAACCACCACTAGTCAATGCACGCCACCCTGTCTATCATATGTACTGCAATTTGCCGTTGTAACCACTAGTCAACGCACGCCACCCTGTCCATCATATGTACTGCAATTTGCCGTTGTAACCACTAGTCAATGCACGCCACACTGTCTATCATATGTACTGCAATTTGCCGTTGTAACCACCACTAGTCAATGCACGCCACCCTGTCTATCATATGTACTGCAATTTGCCGTTGTAACCACTAGTCAACGCACGCCACTCTGTCTATCATATGCACTACAATTTGCCGTTGTAACCACCACTAGTCAACGCACGCCACCCTGTCTATCATATGCACTGTAATTTGCCGTTGTAACCACCACTAGTCAACGCACGCCACCCTGTCTATCATATGCACTGCATTTTGCCGTTGTAACCACTTGTCAACTCATCGTTTCCGAAAGCTCTGACATAACATTAAAGTATAGTACGCATTGTCATCAGCAAAATATTGTCATTTTATCACATCTGTCATGTAGTTAGGCATTTGTCACATCTTCGAATTCTTGCTTTGTTCGGAACAGAGAAAGTGTAGCGCATGGATAATAAATTGCTCCCACCCTGTTGGATGACGTCAGTGCGCTGTAGAAGCACAACACTTTATATGTTTATATTGAAATCGTAAATTAATCATATAATATTATCCAGCATGGAATACAATTACCTGGAAAAACGTTATGTTTAAGTTATATATATATCCTTTTTTAAGTCTTTATAGCCTTAACAGATGAATTTTGCGGAAAGAAGATAAACATAATATACGATAGGCATTTTGTTTAAACGGAGCGTTGAAAACATTTACTATGCAGAGCTCTACAGACTTCTAAACAAGGTACAATGTAATATGTGACATAAAATAATGCATTTTGTTAAATTGACTTAAAGTGGATGTATGGGAAATGTCCTTGAGGTATTCAACAAGTTTACACATTCATACCAATATTGTTATTGAATTCGTTAAATAATCTGATGAGTATTAGTAGCAATCTTTACACTGAAAATAGTCATATCTTATGAAACTGTATATATATTTGGTTAATATTTCAGGCACGATACTTTTTCAACCAAAACTATAAGTGCCTTGTCAGCTTACTTGAATATGGAATTGATCAAATTATGCCCGGGTTCTCTGATTAGACATATTTTAAGGCTTTGGATGATAACTATTATTTATCAATTTATTTTATTAATTTTCTGTTTTGATTATAATTAAATGTTAAATGATCTGTTTATACTAATATGATACAAGAAAGGAGCTGATTCTGTTCTTCTAATTTGCGCACACGTGTGTAAAGGATCTTTTTGTATAATAGTTTTTGTAAGGAACAATTTCTAAAACTTTATATTCTAATCTTGTACTTACCTTTTATTTGTATATAATAAGCAAGATCATCAACTGTGCATTTAAACACTAGGTACATATAAAATGTTTCTGTTCTGAAGTTTTGTCGCAAGGTCAACAAGACTAGAACTCAAATGTATTTAATCCACATTGTCCGTGAATAAAATATTCGCTGACTTAACTGCAAACGAAACAAAAATAATCTGCAACAAAGAATCTAGCAAAATGATTCAGAGTTACTTTTACATTAATACAATTGCATATTCCGTGTTAAGTAAAAAATATTTGGAAACTTTGATTAGTGTCTCCAATTCTGCAATGATAAAATAATTTATTATGAAAGCAAAGTTTCAATTTCATAACATGTTTTTTGCGCATTTTCTAGATATGGCATGCGTGTACAATAATTACATATGGTGTTGCATTGTTAAATTACTGCGTTAATGTGTAAATTTGTTTTAAACTATAATCTTGGGTAATTGTGTTTGTACTTGGCAGCTTACACATACAACTTCAGTACGTCTATTTATAAATCAGACCCATTATGCGAATGCTATTACTGATAGGGGATGTGAATAACACTAATCCAATCTGTGTCCATGATCTAATAACGGGGCATTGTGCTTATGTTAGTAATTATCGTTCTTAATCTTTTGTATTTTAAAAGCACTTAGTGTAATAATCTGATAGGAGAACAAAGTCAACAAGGCACAACTTGATATGCTTATTCTACTGTTAGCGGTATTGGCTTGGCAACAGCTTGCCTATTACTATTTAGTGACAACATATTATTTGTCCGTTTCAAATAATTTGCTTTAAATTTTTTATATCCTGTGTTGCAAACACATTATGTGGTCATGGTAAAGCCACTCAAATACTTATTCTTGAAAAAAATAAATAACAACAACAGCATTATTATTTGAATGCTTTTTCCGATAGTAATTGTGAGCACCACTTATCCATGCTGTGTCGATAGAACAATTACGTCACATTGTGCCAATATTTTATCATCCCTTTTGAAATTAACATTTAGTAGAATAATCTTTAAAAAGCATAATGTAAACAAGCTGCTACATAATATCAACGCGTATTTACAATTCAATATTTTAAAATGTTGTTATGGAATATCTATACACCTGAATTATATGTAGCGGAGTTTTAATAATTGTTAAGGAATGAGTTAAGAAGATATGCACTGTTTTATCATAATCTAACAAAACTTTATTTTTAAACTGCTGGTTATGAAACAAAACTTATGTATTAACTGTGTGTTGTCCTGGAGAAATCTATATACCCGGTGTAAAGTGGAGTTTTTAAAATTGTTGTAGAAAAGTCGTTATTTCAAATAAGTAAATTTCATTTAAAAAGGGACAACATAATAATACACTTTATTTGCTTGGTTTTACGATTTTACTTTACAGAAAAACTGTTGTTGAATAATAAAACCAATTGTAGAAATATTACGTTGAATATTCTTGTTGTTAGAACATGTCAATAAACATTGTAAAAAGGAGCTTATTTGTACGATTAGATGAAACAATAGAACTGAAGAGAAATAAACATGCGCGTGACGCAAATACCCGACTAAATTAACTATGATGTCAACGCGGTATGTAAAGAATGTAAAGAGAGCACTTATTTATGTTTAACTCTTGAAATTGGTACTTTGCCTTAAGTTTAACTGTGAGGATTTTTTAGAAAAATACAATTTAAAGGCTTTAATAATTGAACAATGTCAACACCACTGTCATATTGAAAGGGCAATGTGGTGGACAGCCTAGTAAACAGGACACCTTATAAGGTTTGTTCAGTTAGGCTGTAACAAACGTATGAGGAAACATTGCATAATAATTTGTTTTCGTTAATCTACAAATGAAAAACATTTATTATCTACTTTGCTATACATGTAGGTTTCCCCGTTTTACTTTATTGAATATTTTACTTGTTTATGCAAGTTAATACCAGCCAGAGCCGAAAATAAAGGGATGGGTACTTACGACGATAACAGCCTGAAACATAATATGCAGTTTGGTATAAGTTATTGGTATTGTCTTAACTTTGTCAAGTATTTCACTTCAAAAAACAAAATATGACCAAAATGAACTCCTTTGACAGTATAAACAATTGCAAGAATAAACTATACATATAAACTATAAATATAATACAAACTTATAAAAAGCCTACCAATACATTTCTTACAGTTCACCTAAACTTCATTATCAGCCAGGGTACTAGCTTCGTATTGGATTCATTCTTGTTGTAATGTCAATATTGCTTAGCAGTTCTAAACTGGACAACTTTGCACAGAACTAAACAGTGTCAACGACTAATCACAAATGCGCAAGAGGTTAAAACCACCTGTTCTCGTTAAATGCGGGCGAATGAATAAGGGAAGAGAATACAGTGTGTTGATGAAGGTATATCTTTTAACAGTTGTGTGTGTGTGTGTGTGTGTGTGTGTGTGTGTGTGAGTCTGTGTGTGTGTGTGTGTGTGTGTGTGTGTGTGTGTGTGTGTGTGTGTGTGTGTGAGTCTGTGTGTGTGTGTGTGTGTGTGTGTGTGTGTGTGTGTGTGTGTGTGTGTGTGTGCTTATGAGTAGGCGTGCGTGAAGTTAACTCGTTTTTATTGAATGCAGATTAAATGATGTTATTGATATAAAATGTAAATTTTACCATGTTCATACCACTTAGATCCGTTTAACATTCCATGTTTTGACAATTACCCTTTCCTCCTGAATTGAGCCATTTGTTGCATCCGGTTTTTAAACAATAACGTTTGGCCTTTAATCTGCAAATAATGTAAAAAAGGAATAAAGAGCACAATCGCAATAGTTGGTAATGTTGAAACTTAATTTAATCACAGACACCACTCTGTTAAAATATGTTTCATAGAAATGTCCGTGAAGATTTGTGTGCGGTTGAAATATTTTTTCCCTGGATCGGCGGTCACATGGACATCGTTTCTGTTCTCTTACAACAGCTTAATTTAATAAGGGTTATATGTTTTAAATCTAAATGTACTTACAAAAGTTCTTTTTTAATTTGCACATGTAGATAAAAATATAAATGAATGACTGCTATGACGTCATACAAATTAAACATGATCAAAATTAATAAAAATATAAATATCAATAAATAATTGCTGATGTCCTCCTCCAAAGTGAAGGACTATAGGTTTATCTTCTAGTACACTTGCAGAAAGCTTTAGATTTTTATAACTGCTTTAGCTTTTGTTAACAAAAATGTTCTTGCATGTTTAAGAGCCAGTGTGGTCGATGTTTTGTACATAGTGACATAAGCGTGCTCTAGAAGTCAGTCACTATATGTACGACAAATAAGTTATTTACATAACCTTTTTCATCTGAAAAAAAATTTTGATTGCGAAGGATACTGATCTTAAATCCAACAAAACTAAATAAATTGAACACTCTTAATATTTATTACTTGTATAAAAAATGGCAAGACGGGTTGTGTCAAGACCAACTTTGCTTAATGAAGGTTGACTTATTGGTCGACTTTTCCACCATCAGAAGTCTGCTAGACTTAATATGAAACTTGCACATATAGGTACATTGAATATAGACACCATAAAAATACAGAAAATGTCTTTTGTATTGTCTGGTGACCTTCTTGAATAAGTTGAACGTTTTAAGGTTCTTATTTGAATGCAACGAACATAACAACAAAGGATGCTTTCTTCTTTTAGAATTAATTTGAATAATTGTCGCAGAAGAAGAGTTGCGGTAAAAGTTAAGTTTCGAGTAAAAGAAACTTACGACACCACACGAGTTGACATGTAATTCCAGGATGTTCCTTGAAGAATTAAATTAAATCTGTGAAAGATGTAAAGACGCAAAATCCAAAGCGGAATACAAGATCACAAAGTAAATATAATGTAGGTGGTAAGTCATTGCACTGTTGTTGCAGCCCAGATTTGCCTTGCAAACGTAATATTTATATGATACCAGCATTGTTTTCAATTATACTTTATGACATGTAATTCATAAAACTGATAATCCTATTCTTATCACACAATCATTGCTTAATCTCTTTTCTTCGTATAAAGTTCTGTAAAGTTTACTGTTGATCAATGTGTTATTTTGCTAAAATCAACTACACGGTGCTTTTTATGAATGTATATATAAATTGTAAATAAATATTCGCAGATTTAATCACTACCCGAGATTGGCTGACTGCCTAACGTTATTTCCCCCGGACATAAGGCAGCAAGGTTTTGTTTATGATGTGGCTATAGTCACTATTCTGACGATAAATTGAAATTACCTCGGTAGTTCAGTCAGTCGATTTAAGGTACAGACGTGTATATTCACAACATATCGTATTTATTTATCATTTGTCTGTCAAAAGACAGCAACGAATATCCCTGTTTTCTAATACCTTTGTATGTTGTATAGTTAACATAAAAATTGTCACAAAACATATTTTGGTAAACTTCAGTAGAAACCTTAAAGGCAATATCTAAAATATTGCATAATTGGAATAGCAACAGATTTTTTTTATTTTTTAAGGTAAGGTCCACACATTAATTTGCAGCTGGCTGCTGTAGTAAACTTACTATGTTTAAGTACAGACAATTCGTTGTTAAACATGTTAAATTGGTTTTCATTGAAAGTATATTAATGTTTACGTCTAAAATATTGACAAGAGTCGTAGCAAGAGTAGAAGTTTAAAAACAAAAATGTATTTTATGCCCTATATATTTGAGAATTATATTAAAATTCAGGTAAGCTTTAATAATTAACTAGTACTTTTGATTTTCCATTTAAGCGTTTGTTAATGATATTAATTTATTTGAAATTACCTTATTAATTTGTAGCCTTTTGCAAGTTTGCAAATCTGCTCATATACACCAAACAGTTGATCGGTATTGTAGCAGTATTTCTTTTTCAATTGAAACATTTTTGTTTATAAAGATTTAAGAAATCTTCTTGACACCTCTGTCTTAGAGTTTCGAACCAAAAGAATGCCATGAAATGCTATTAACACTTTTGCTTTATTGATCATAGTTTTATCAGTAGTACGACAACACTGCAAGTTTTCTTTACAATACAAATGTGAATTGGAAGACTAAAAGTCTTTTTGGGCCAAATCCGAAAGAGTCCCTTCAAGGCTAGCTTTTAATCCCATATTCAGTCTTCTTCTCTTAAAGATTTTCCAATATTTCACATTACTTTTGTAGTAAGTATAGATATATGACCATTTTACACATCCATCCATCCAAATATAAAATAAATCAACTCCAAGAGCACTAAGTATAGTCTTAGAAGCTATGATTTCATTTTAAAGTGTTTATGAATAAAACCTAACAATGAATGAACAACAGACATGATACGATTTATTTTTACATGGAAGAAAAGCAATACTAACTATTGCTGCAGGCAATTAGTAGGTCTATAAGTACAAGCGATACCAAAGCAATAAGTCGCACATAAAATTATAAAGGAAACAAGAGCTTATTTCTGTTTTGTACTATCTTTTCATATATATCCATCCATATCTAATGTTAGCAAGCCTTCGCCTTACAAACTGACTTTTGGTTTTGAACGTAAAACCAAAAAAACTGGATGCATTTTATCAATAATTAATTTTTTATCCTTGCAAAAATATTGGATGATGCCGACGTGTAGTTTCGGCAAAGACACTCATTGTTTGCATTAAAACTCGATGTCTTGCATAGGGATAAATATGAAGAGCGTTTTAAATCAACAACCATGACATATTATTGACACTCAGTACCCCAACGTTAACTTGATGCACTATGATACGGTCTCTTAGCTCTTAATGCTTAATTTACATAATAACCGACTACAGAAAGCTTGTGAGATAATACAAATTTGGTCAATAAAACTTACCCGGACAGGTATGATTAAAATATATGAAACAAAATATTTACAATGACAGTTATATCCATTTGCAATTTGAACGATAATTGACACGATTAATGTTTTTAAAAAGAAATAAGTCAACGATAATTTAATTATTATAAAAATGAATGATAACAACTTTTAGCGATCATACATGCTATTAAGGTAAGTACAAACCGTGCAATGGTAAAGCATATGTGTTTCAATCATTATATGGAGCTAAAACACGCACATTCGAAAACATGCTTTATAGTCAGTTATTCGGACACACTATTCGTCTGCTCATTTCAAATGTAATGAAGATAAAATACGCAGAATGTCTGCTTGAGGAAGCAGTTTTGTAACTGGAATGACTTTTATTCTTCATTACTGTCATAAAAAAAAAACGTTTTCTTTTATTTTTAGGAGTGTTTAACTGCTGAAATAAATCACTCGGACTTTAGAGATAATATCATATTGAATGAGCAACTAACATCAAAGTAATTACATAGGAGCAGTTGCACATGCCAATGACATTGTGATGTATGGCTATGATTAATGGCGATGCTTTTGTTTTTAAATTCATCGCTTGACCATGTGTGTTAATAAGCGACGTTCATTTATTTTGATGGCGGAAGACACCAGACAAATGTATGGGTAGAACCGCCGGGACACAGGTTAGCTGAACGGCCGTCGCATATTATATCATTCGCCCTGAACAGGTCTTGAACCCATGCGGTGAGAGGCTAAGCAGACACAGGAGTTACAATTCAGTGGCTGATGACTTAGACTGTGTGCTTGATGGCAGTATCATCCCGTTTGATGTTGACTTTTATGTTTAAAACAATATACATCATCAATATCACACGTTCTTTCAACATGTTTGTGAATTTGCTACCATCACTACCATTATAATACTAAGTTGCGTGTTTAACAAATTATTTGGAAGAATATATTAGCAGTGTGTCAAACCTTTCATTATAGCAACAGCATAACTACATCCGCTCCAAAAAGACTTAAAACCTAAAATTGTAAGTGGGACTTTGAAAGCTACAAAATAATTAAAATACCAGGTAATTACAGCTTTAATTATAATACTCGTTATTAATGTACGGATAAGTATTGTCGTCGATCTTTGTGTTCGGATGTATAGAAAGGTTAAGGATTTAGCATGGCTGATGTTGAATTGTGAATATTTGAGGAAGTAATGTAAAATGGTATTTAACAAATGTGGTCGTTTAGCAAGCATGTTTTTGGAAACAAACTGTGACAACTGATTCATGATCAATATGAAAACTACTACTACTACTACTACTACTTCTACTACTACTACTACTACTACTACTACTACTACTACTACTACTACTACTACTACTACTACTATTACTTTTGCTAGTGTTGGCATAATACAACTTGCAATGAGGCGGATATCATATCACTAGTCACCAGTTAGTTGGCAACACACATGAAGTTACCAATAAGTACCTGCCTCCTGGATGCGAATTTCCGTGACGGTTAGACGCAACCAAGTTTACACGCATGAAAGATACCCATACATAGCTAAAATGGTCAGACTCCCACTCACACAATCGCAAGAATGCAGACTGGATGCAGCTTAGCCAAAAAACGAACGTTGCTACAAAAATACAGTATGTAGATGCAATGACATAAATTGGCCACAAGGAACAATAATCAAAGTGGCTGAACAAAAGCGTTCAAAGCGAAAAGAAATGGAAATCAAGTATCATCACAGTCACCAAACATAGTGTCACTATCCACAAGCAAAACGATATTACCATTACACAATGGCAAAACCATCAAGTATATGCCATGTCACGTAACCTGGTGCAATATATGCTGAAAATCCAGCCTTGGTATTTTCTTACGTTGGCTCAGCGTTTTAGTGCTGAGTTTTATGAATTGATATTAACATTTATGTCAATTTACTTTCGTGTCCATAGTATTCTATTGTCTCATAAACAACTGTTCTCTTTGTCCCGAATACGTGTGAAGCGCAACTGAGCAATACGATATACATATAGAGCGCAAGTTTTGTTATTTATAATTTGTTTCGATTTAAAATACAACTCTTCAACTATTTCAAAATATAGATTTCTGCTATTAAATTTGTATTACTTTACCTAGTCAGAAGTTAAATTGCAGCGGGAGCGGGGATGTGAATCATCAAAGCTTGTACCGTTTTGTTTTAAATGGCTCAGATGCGGCTTAATGTGATATATTGTATATGTTTTCTTTTATTTCGTTAGCTATCTAGTTTCATTTACAGTTGTAGACCTTTTTGAATTTTACATGTTTGTCATTTTATTTGCGATTTTGGCGGACATGTCATATACGAAACAAAAAGAAAACACGTCTAATACGCTGCGAAAATAAATAAGCTTATTAGCTTCGAAATAAACAACAACATCATTTTCCATAGCCAGTACCAACAGATTATTATTTAAAAATTAACAAACCAGACATGAAAAGACCTCAACATTGATTTAAATCACTTAGCAACTAGTATAAATATATTAACAAAAATAATAAATTCTTACGTCAGATTCAATATTTGTAAAATTGATCATTGATTTGTAAATCATGTTGGAATAGTTTTCCTTGAATATTCTTAATCAATCAATAACATGTACACGACTTTTCCATTAGCCCACCTATCTTATTTGGATTGGTAGTCGTGCAGTTCACCAACATCATATTTGTTTTGTAACTGATATTAACATTTCATTTATAGTGTGAGGACTTGCACGAAATATGTTCTTTGTTCAAATTTATATATCGATTATCTCAGCTCGAATTTAAGTACATTTGCTAAAAGCATAAACATCCATGATACATATACAAAGTTACCTAGTTAAAAGACGGTTCAGTCTTGAAGACAATTTAAATAATCTAAGCATGTAAGAAAAACACTTATTCAAGTGATACCAAAGTATAGGACAATACAATCTCATGCAGCTTCTCTCGGCACGAAATCAGCGAACCTAAAATAAACAAATGTTCATTTGTTTAGGCAGTTTTGATGATTTTACCTCAAGATATTAGAATTGTCAACTTTTTTGTATTTTTTACTTCTTATATATTTTATTCCTGTAGTAGGCAAAAGGCACTTTAAATAAATAATATTTTTGTTCAAGCGCACTTGTAATTTTATATCAGTGCCACAAATTGGACAACATCAATGCGCAATAAAGCACATTTTATTGAAATCGCAAATTTACCATGTAATATTTATGGAAAGAATTGAATATAATTCTCCGAGAAAACTTGATATTTCAGATTTGTTTTATTCCTGTAGTCTTGATGTCTATACAGATACATTTTGATAAATATAATATACAACTGGCACTTTTACTAAACGACGCATAGATAATATCAACTGTTCACAAGAAATGCTACTCAGACCCATAATATAATGGGAGAATAATGTGTCATTGATTTATGCGTGGGTATAAACATGAACAATGCCCAATTCAGACATTGAGCGGGATATATGTTATCAACGAGATATATGTAATCATAGAGGTTAAATGAATCATTCAAATCTCAGAGTAAATGAAACTGTTTAAAATGGTACGTAGTACTGGAGATATAATACAGGACCCATTTCAATTGATAAATTCATGAAACGGTCTTATAGTTATTGTGATAGTTGCCAATGCCGATTTTAAGAGCTATTATATTAGTTAATATCATTACAGATCATATCCTATTACATGTACCTCGTCCGCCTTCTTTTGACAACAATTACGCGATTTGTTTAGACGATTAATTTTCCTAAGTAAATTAAGCTGTTAGTGGAATCCTGAATATAACAACCACTCCCATTTGTATTTAATCTTCAAGTAATTTAACATGGGAGATTTTATCACTGCAATATTTACTGAAGTTGAAACTTAATTTCATCGCAGACACTACGTTGTTAAGATAAGTGTCGTTAAATGTCCTTGTTTGGTGTGGAAATAAGTATCCTGGGAAAACTAGGATTGTATGGATTTAGATGTTAATAAATTCTCGATATCAGATTTAGTGGTTGCATTCTAAAATCTGCCCAGTTCTCATATAACCGCGAAGTTAAGTACGGGATGTGTGTTTCAGATATATTTACAATTGCTTGTTACTTTTGCAACTTGCAAATGATGATAGAATTAAAATATTGACATAATTGATGACATTAAATTACAAATATACATATATCAAAGCAAGCATCGGTTGAATTAAAAATGACAAAGTCCTATGAGCATTGCAATATATACCAAACTCCGAAAAGGCACAGAACAAGGGTATTTCCCATGCAAGCCAAGCGAAAAGTAAGAAAAAATTTGTGATAAGTCATTTAACAAAAAAGGCAAACCCGACAGTTACCGCCTTGAAACGGTCAGTCGGCAGTATGGACCGACTGGGGTGCTTAACCTGGTTTTACAGAGCTCTAATCTATGAAGATAACTTTCTTAAGGTTTTATTGTGCTCATATTCATTAGAAATAAACATGCTATATTAATCGAATGCATCCGAATTAATCATTAGCGGACAATCCAATAATCGCGAAATATAAGCTCTCTGCCTTTTAAGCGAAACATTGCAACCCCGGACACGGTGCATCCATTTTTATACTGACATTGTGTTTATACATACGATAACTCTAAATTATATATTGTAGTTTAGAATACGATTAAAGATACAAAGTAATTTTCATCAGCCATATAGTAATATCACGATGCATTTTGTCATCACTTGTCTTTTAAAGAACAATCCATTAGTTTCTATTATACATTATAAGTCATTATAATCCATGATAATATCAGCAAGGGTTTGAACCTTATTTTCAACAAATACAGGACAATTTTCGGCCATATTTGATCAGTTTAACGAAAGCATTTCAAGCTTTCTTTTTAATAATATTTTGTGAATGTTAAAACTTTTTTCTCCACATAGTAAGTTTTAACCAATTTAGAAGACTTCCTCTTCGGGTATCGTCAATTTCCGCAATTGTCTTGGGCAAGCGATCAATCATAACAGATTTGTAAGACGACATTATGTACAAATAGTCGTAATCGGAATACTGAAAGCGTGGCTGAAAGGTTTACTTTTCATAATATTTTCATTGTAGTATAAAGTTAACTGTAACTGTTGTCATCTGCTAGGTTGATTATGATTAATTCTTCGTGTCTGTCAGCAAACTAATCATTTGACTTGGCTTCTGAGCAACCTCGAAAAGAAAAGGCATGATGCGATAACGAATCCAACCGAATTCAAGCAAGACACTTATTGCCTTGACAAACATCGCATATATGCGCACAAACACATTTGCATATTTTGTCATGATACGAATGCAATAAGCCATTTTATCACATAACCTACCGCGCGAGCGTGAGGTAACACTCATGCGTTATTTTTGGTAACTCACTAGTTAATTATCGTAGTGTGACGTCATTGTCATAGTGTGATGATATTAAGTATGTGTGGTGTATATGCCATTTCCCGATCACTTTGTCGTCGCCGTTTTATGCATTTTGTTGGACAACTTCATTTTTATTAATGAATAGATACTATTTTAGTCGTGTTATAAACGAATATGTTCCCTTTGTGTGGAAAATAGTCGAGTAAAGACTGGAACTATCTTTTGTGCGGATTCTTCCAAACCGAGTTACACATGACAAGACCGACTGTTCATACTATAAAAAGATTATGCATTGTAAACAAAAACAGCTGGTGTTTTGGTTATGTGATAAATAGAATCTTATATTCGTGGTCATTAGGTACTGAAACTATTAAACTCGTTGTCTAAAACGATAAGAAACTCGGCAGAGCCTCGTTTCGTATCGTTTCATTCAACTCGTTTAATATTATCAGTAGCTAATGACCTCTCATATCATAAGTCACAACTTAGTTGGCAACACGCTTAAAAGTACCAACAAGTCCTTGCTTACCCGGTGCACCTAGTTTTGCGAAATGGAACGAAATTGCCATAATACTCCTATAAGGATTAAAAATGGCGAAATGTTCAAGCCTCAATCACACAACAATCGCACCTAGGAGCCTTTGTGCGAGTTTGCTACAAACGAACACCCATACAGTGGTACAATATACACATATAATGTTTAAAATGCCCCCACAAGAAACAATAATCACTTCTGTTACCCCAAAACGATTAGGAAAAAAAGTGGATCTAGCATTATGGCAATTAGAAAATATCACTATCGACAAACACAACGCCATTAACGTAGCATGATGGTATGGCTATAAAACATATGGCGTGTCAAGTATCATGATGCAATATTTGCTCAGATATATTCTGTAGTTGCAAATTCAGCCTTGTGATTGTCTGACGTTGTTTTGAGTTTTAGTGCTGAGTTGTATGCATTGATTCTAACATTTATTTCAATTAACTATCTTGTTCCTAGAAAACCTTTTCCAATAAACAATTGTAGTGTTTTCTTCGTCACAAAAACGTGCCGAGGGAAACAGAGCAGTAGGAGATACAGAAACAGTGTAAGTTGTTTTTATTTATAACTTGCTTCGAATTATATTAAATAATATAATAAATAATTATATTTGTATTATCACAAATGTTCAGAAGTTGAATTGCAAAGGGGGAAAATAAGTTGTTCTTCTAAACATCTATATTGACCTACGTGCGATAAAAAACAAGTCACACGAAATGTTGATTTTGGAAACACACATAAAAATACATATAAAGATCATGTCAAAACTATTTCAGCTTGATATAAATTCTATGAGACGAATAACTTTCATATTTCACATGTTTTCATTTAATTCGTTAGTCGTTTTTTGTAAAGTTTTAGATCGCAAAAGCAAGGTTGCGGCTCCAAAATGATTACGGTTAGTAAATACGCCAATTACATGGCGTATTTAATTTTATTTGCAATTTCAGCGGGCATTAATAACCCGAACTAGTAGGGAAAATATAAACATAAGTCTTAAACACTTGAAAAAAAAAGACAAAATCAAATATAAATTATTCAGCTACGAAACATATTTTCTTTTTTATCGGAAACATTGTTAACGTTTGTACTTTAAAATAAACAAACCAGAGATCAAAAAGCATAAAAAGTTAAATTCATTGATTTGACAACTAAATATAAATAAAATAAAAACAAATCATAAGCTCATATTGTCACATCTTCAAAATCTAGTTTATTTAGTTTTGATTATTTAACTCTAGATGTTAAGTTAGTGTCCACTTATATATATGTTACTTTACGTATTTCTGCAAGAGATGGACGTGCGTATCATTTTTTTATGTTGGATGTGCTTTTGCTTTATTTCTCATCACAGTCTTGCTGAAGCCTCTATGTAACTTGTTATTTATTTTGCACTTCCCGTTCCCCTGTAAATCATACGCAATGCAATGTGCCGTTATAACAACCTTTCCGCGCATAGTTTCTCAACGTTCAGACAGAGGATTAGCGTTATGTACGCAATATCACCAGAAAAATAGTTGCATCTTATCACACATCTAACATCATTTGCCATGTAGTATCTGGCCTGTAACAAAGACTGACGACCGTTTGAAATAGTAATAATAAAACACTAAAAACATAGGGTGCGGCGAAGTTGTAATGTATTTACTTTGTGCATTGCTAATGGCAATACCATTCAAAACAATGTTTGCACAAAATGCGTCTTATATAATGTGGATATTTCGACGTTTAAATGGCAAAGAAAACGTACTTATGAGATACATAACCTTCGATATTTGTTTTTGCCTCGGTGAGAAAAGGTGATCATTGTTATATAACACTTATTTCGTTGTACATATGTAAAATTGAGAGATAATTGTTATGGGAGGATTGGTCTTAAATTATTCGACAGATATAGCAATTCATATGTTCATATTGAAATCGTAAATTAACCATGTTAAGCATTGGAGAATTCCCAGGGAAAACTTGATATTTAAGATGAGATTCATAGTCTGGCTGTCTAAAACAAATAATCTATGAGGAGAACATTTTGATAAACATGATATACAACTGGAATGTTGCCTAACCGATGCATTGATAACATCTACTTGTATCGGCAATTCTATACAGATATCTAAACCAGTTGGAGAATAATGTGTTATTGATCTATGCGTGGTTGTAAACATAAAAAAGTCCAATTATGACTTCATACAGTAAAATGTCTTCATAAAAGTTATATTAACCCCATAGGATTTATCAGCGGAAACTATGGAAATCTGGAAATAAAATAAAAGTTATTAAATTCTTTTATTGGACGTATCTTATAGGACCCATTTCAACTGATCAATGCATAAAAAGTTGAGTGAGTGATTAAATCTTTAAGGCAAAGCTGCCATACTCAATATTTCTAATCGAACATTTAAAAACTAAGTTAAACGTTTTCATTTAAGTTATACCTTTTCAAAATTAGTCGAATTATTTGTTGGGAACTTGTAACATGTAATATAAAATAATGTACGTTGTTAAAAGGCAGACTGATATTGACTTTATGGTTATGTGCAGGAAACATCGAAACATAGTTATCGATGGCAAATAACAAACCTAATTGATTTATACAAAAACTTTATGCATCGTAAAATGATATCTAATCAATATAACTAGAAATCTCTTCAGTGGCAAAAGTAATATCTTATTACCGATTTTTGTGTCGATATGTTTCTGACACAACAAGTTAAAGGCGAGTTAAGAGTGCTATATCAGCTAACTTGATAAGGAAAGTGAATTGGATACGCCCTGGTTCACTGATAAATTGATAAGCTTTGGTGCATTGATTTGAGTTTTCTTTTTTTATTTTGTATCATGATGATAAACAAATAAGATATGTTTACTGCAATATTATTCAAGAAGCTGTGTTTTTCTTGCGCACTAAGTGCTTAAATCATTTTGTATAATTGTTTCTGTGAGGAACTATTCCAAAAGTTTTATTATTTTACAGCGGGAATACCCCAAGACAGTTCTCCACTAATCGGGACTGTGAGTAGCTCAGGAGTTAAAAGCAGCCATGGTATCTAACCAACCAGCTCCGGAGACCTACAACATCTGATCGTTCCGTCTGAATTTATCACAACAACAATCAAAAACACAAACAAAATCTGCAACAATAAATATATAACGCAAGTTAAGATACGTAGTTAACCTGAATACAAATGCAATTTTCCGTGTTTAGAAAATTTGTTTTGGTAACCTTGACAAATTTGCAATAACCAAAAATTTATTGAAAACAGAATCACACCTTCATAATATGTTTTTGCAAAATTTTTAAATGAATAATGAATTTCACAATAGTTATATATAGGAATACAGGATTAAATGAGCATTTGTCCGCCCTCACATAAGCCTTCTGTATGACGGTTCATAAAACAGGACCGATATGTGAATGCTTTTACTAATAGTAGATGTGAATAACACTTATCTAATATATGGCTATAATATAATTACGACGTATTGTGGAATTATATTAGCAATTATCGTTACTATTCTTTTGAAATACCACTTAGTGTAATAATCTGAGAGCAGAACAAAGTAAACAAGGTAGAACATGATATGTTTATTCTTCTGACAACTGTTAGCAGTATTTGCTTGACAACAGCGTGCCTATTACTAATTATGGATAGCATGTTGTTTGCTCATTTCAAACAACTGGTTTTAAATATTTAAAACCATGAATTGCAATATACATTAGATTGAACATACAAATACATGACTGTCATTAAAAATCATGCTGTAAAATTAACAGTGCAAACCTTCCAGATAAAATAAAAATTATAAAATGCTTATACGAAAAAGAATTAGTTAAAGACAATTGACAATATGCAGTTCTGTAAGAAAAAAGCTGGCGCTACAGTCGAACTAATACCACACACTCTGATATGATATCGAATGTTACAATATCCACTCCTTCGTAATAGCTATTGCTAACAGCTAACTCTCAATATACAAACATATTCCCATGTACTGCTTTCAAACCTGAATAAAGTCGGTCATTAAACAAACGCTATAAAAACCGTCTAGTCCTGTCAGGTTCAATAGTCAACATTTAGTGTTGTTCGATACGCCACCCGATACGTCCCTATACATCTATAAAGACCCAAAATTGTAGTGTGTAGTAGGTCTCTTTATTAATGGTTAGGAGCATGTAACTAACTATATTCTATTATTAACAAAGTGTTTTGTTTGTTTACTTATTCAAAGTTATGAAAAGTTAAAAATGAGTAGCGTATAGATAAATACAATATTAAATAAAAAACAACAACATATCCTTCATCTTGATTCTGATATGTACTTATCTATTCTGTAGAATTAACCACTTAATCACAGACGGAGATATAAATAGTATTTATGAAATGGATGATTGAAATTACAAAATGTACTTTTGTTCGCACGTTTGGTCGTGACTGACTTATTTACATCTTTACGAATGCGGTCACGCGCATTTGGGCTGTTCTTTCTAACTGTCCTTGCCGAAACTTTACTATTGAGATTAGTAAATAAAATATTGTACTTTACTTTTGTAAGGGCAAATTGACTATATATATCAAAATACATTTAAGAACAGTCTGCTTGTGCAAACAATAATTGTGTCCTTTTTAAAGTACAGATTGCTTTTCAAAAAGTCGCCTATCAAGTAAGAATCACCTGTTTGAAATTCAGATGAAATTAAACGGCACGGCCCCATTGAGTATTAAAGATGATGTTACTTTTAAATATATTAAAAAATTCTTGGTAAAGGGGGTGCGATAAAAAGTATGCAAATTTGTTAATGAGACAGCACGAGCCTCATTCACGCAATTACCTTGATATTGACCAACTTGATTCCATAATGTTACAAGATGACAGTGGTTCCATACTCTTACATTGAAGTGATAGCTCTACTTCCAACCCAACGATGTCCGGGTCCGGGATTTCCGAGAGGATTAGAAATCAATGAACTCAGAATCGATAGCGCTTACAACAGAGAAGGTACATATCCACTTCTGCTTTTGATGTGAATAGCATAAGCACTTCTAACGACGCTGTAGTAGGCTTTCCTTGGCAGTTTACTGACCGGCAATAACAGTCAGTATATCTATTCAAGTAATCAAGTTTGATGGATAACTTTGCATTTTATCTGAAGATTCCTTTCGATGAGCAGGAAATAGATGTGTGGTATAATATCCACTTATAGAAACCGCATTTAATATAGTTTAATTGTGTAGCAAATCATGTCACCTGATAATTATAATATGTCAAGTTTCGAATTGAAAAATATTTACCACGCAGATAGCGGTATACATTTTCATGTTCTTGATCAATTTAAAACATTTACATGAACCACTTTTCCTACTATGTGTCGTATGCAAAGAAACGTTTATTCATTTAAAACTACTATACAGGTAATAAATACAACATTCGAGTAATGTCTTAGCATTTTAAATATCTTAACATCATTTTTGATCTTCTCATATTGATAATATATTCTACAGAAGTTTCAAAATTTGTCTTTGTTTTCTCTTCTTATATTTATTTTTTCTTACATATGTATATACTAATTTTTTGTATTGTGATTTTTTTATGTTTTATAGACATATTTGTTCACACTAATTAAATGTATCATATGCCTCTGAAACATTTCTTGCAATCGATTTCTTTGCAAAAAGCGCCCATTAGCTGTCACGATTTTATCTCAGATATCTTAAAAACCTACAATTATTTTGGTAAAAGACTAATATATTTTATTAGTAATGATATAGCTTAACTATATCATACATAGCAAAGGTCTTATTACCCGTCTTCACACAAATCATTTTATGAATGAATCTTATTATTCCTAAATAAACTTTAAGAGTAATGACTATTACTATTCTTCGTAACATGTCATCAAGTCATTTTCTGTATATTGTTTCCTGTACGCATGTATGTTTACAAACATATATTTAATGGTATATCTACTGCAAAGTAAAGATTAAAGTCTTAATAGATATTTCATACTACAACATAACTGCTTTCGGAATGTCAAGGTATGGCTCAGAATATCAGAAGAGTTTCTCTAAATTACAGAAAATATTGCCTTTTTATTAGTTGGTCAATTACAGAATAATGCTAAGCAACTTTAAATTATTCACATCTTATTATTTTGTGTGCACCAAACTTTCGTCACACTATAGTGTCACACATCGCAGGAAAGCGTATATATATTCGGACAGCCAAGTTCCGAATGGTCTGAGTTTTTAACTGTTTTTTTTTTGTAACAAGATCAACATAAAATGTGTTATTAGACGAAGTAAATAATTGCAAAAAATATTTAACAAGGTCTGTATCAAGGAATATCGACACTAAAACAGTGTAGTCAAGTAAAATTTGGTGGTGTCAAGTTTGACTGTATTAAATTGACATTTGCTCAATTTATCAATACGAATATATGACAAAATCCTATGAGCACTGCAACATATACAAAAATTTGAATAGGTACAGGACAAAGGTATTCACATGGAAGCCAAATATAAAAGTAAGAACAAATCTGTAATGAGTCATTGAACAAAAAGAGAAAGCCCGACAAACTAATTCCAATAATTTTATATAGCTGCACCTTTCCTTGTAAAATAAGTAAAAAGAAAAGACTGAAGAAAAATATCTGCAGACTAACATGCCCCGAACATTTTTATTCTGAGTAACCTTGTTTAATGCAACATATGTATATACAATGGCAAGAATGACAACATGGACACATCAAATTCTTGTTGTCAGTGTAGTATTTGAAATTAACCGAAGTACTTTCCTTTATATTGACTGAAAAATAATTAAAATTAACAATATTGGCTGTTTATTGCGATTTGTTAAATTTAAGATAAGAATTCATGAGCATTTGAAATAGGCCATAATATCAGGTTATTTTCAACTAGATAATATTGCCGAAGGAGTAATAATTGTGTAAGGTTTAGGTCCTGTTTAACATTTCGTAAACTTGAACCATTAAGTTATTTATATTAAAATCTAATCTAATATAACCTTATTTAAGAATCACAAAGTTAATAATATATTTATGATTTTTACTTTTTCTTACATGTTTAATTTATTTCTAAGTTGATTTCACACGCAAGACTTCTGTTGAAATCTAAAATCAATTAAATCTAAAAACCATTAAGATACATTTTACGGTGATGCATTAATTCTTAATGCTTCTATTGCAATACATTTCATTTAGTGCATTTTCAAATTATGTTACCAAGAAGATTGGTTTAATGATTTTAACTTGTCTTTTGAAGAACATTACTGTTTAATAACATAAAACATTGATGTGACCTGACAATTTACACCCTTATCAATGCGTCCTACGTGCTTCAGTGATTTATATACGAGACAAGAAGATGTGATAAATCTTCAGTAATGAGAACTATCGAAGGTCAAAATAAAAACTCAAATCCAGGAGCATGAGAAAATATGCTGGATATCTTCTACAATGTTATTTTTAGTTCATGCGTGCACGGATACAAATTGCACAAATTGTACACAGTACTTTTACATTGCCGTCAGGATTTCTTTACAGTTTCATTCACTTACTCACATGTTGCACAAAACATGCCAATTTACGCTATGTTTTAACAAAATTTGAATTCTTATTTCGCTTTGGATTTATAACTTTCATTGTTTGGCATAGGCCGTTTAAGAAGAACAACTACTTATCGGAACGACCCGTAAGATTTATTTATTATCAGAGATTGGTGTTTTATATGTGTGCGCTATATTACATGTACTTTCCTAAGATTATAATTTCACATCGTAAATGTATGACAAGGGACAGTAAAATCCAGCAGTAGAGGTAAATTACTGATTCTTATTTGACAAAAATGTAACATAAAATACATTGCCGATAAAGGAAAACATGATTTTTTAAGAAGACTGTCAACAGCTTTGTTGTGAAACTCTATCCGGCGCAAGCGTTCCATCTCTAGTATTTTGGTCCACAAATTGCACCATCATCAATTGACTAAAATATTCTCCCAGCATGCTGAATTAGTTATCGAATGCACAGTGAATTAAGCAGTATAATGTTTTCATTAAAGTTCCAAGGCGGTAACTGCTGTTTTTTCTTTTTGTGTTTTATGTCTCGTCTCTGTGTCTTTTGTCACATTTTCATCTACCCTGTGAGGCCTTTGTCTAGAGGTAGTATAGATTTAAATATTTGTGGTGATTTTGATAGGACCTTTTCTTATTTACCTTATCATTAATTATAAGAACATTTTACTATTACAACAACAACCTCAGACCCGGTAAGCATTGTCAAGAACAACATGAATTGCTAAAATGCTAAAATTGTAGTGACATATTTCATAACAAAGATGTTCAATTTTTTAAACTTGAAGACAGTCCTTAAATTTTACGAAAGTAAAGCGTGACGTTAAATTAAAAGCCTCTATAATGTGACTTTGGTTAGAAGGGAATAAAGTTAACATGAAACATGAAATCACGTTCAAAGCAGTATAAAAACAAATCTGCAATCAATGGTGCACAATTGGTTCCCATAGTAATACCAATTACTTGTCTAAATAAAGTGTCACCGCATTTTATGTAAATATTGTCTAATAGGAAACGTAGAGCTTCACAAACATCCGAGCAAGTCCACATAGTAAACTTTTCTAAGAAAGTGTTGGTAAAAAATGCATTACTTTCATGACATGCAATATATAGACGTTGCTCTCGAGCAAATGTTTTCTCAATAAGAGCAATCAATTTGGTCTTAATTAAATCATGAGGTAAAGATGTGTACAGCGTAGAGAAATCGTAAGTATTAACTACAGAGCAATAAAAGTTTAAAGTACGAAACTTGCCTAAGACTTCTGAAGAATTTTTTATAGACCAAAAAATGTTAATTCCTGAATTTTCATACACTTTTTCACAATACTTAACAACGTGATTGCGAACGGCTGTAAGGCAAGACGTAAGTAGTTTAGATATGTGAGTGGGGGTGCTAGAGCTGTCATTAGCTATGAATCGTGACTTGTTTGGTGTTTTGTGCAGCTTAGGAATCCAGTACAGTGAAAGAAGTTTTTCTTGTTTAGATTCTATTTTGATAATAAAATTATGAATTATTCCAAAGCGGAAATCTAACGTTGCACATGATTTAGGCAAATATATTTAATATGGTACATGTAGAAAGCCTTTCTAAAAGGCATTGTAAATTGGAATGCATCTGGTTGGTCAATGGGTCTAAATATATGTCACATATATGGAGGCTCCGTGATATGGACTCATGGGGATTAATACCTGATACCCATGTCAGTTGAATAGGCACTTCCAAACAAGGACCCTTTCAGTGCATATATAATTGTATAAGTTTATGAACGTTTGAAAGTCAAAGAGTTCAAATGCTCGTGTCAAATTAAATCGTATGACATAGGTAAATATACAGTTAATTTTTAAACATAACTCCTGCATTATATACGTAACATGCGTGTGAGGTTGGAGATGTTTAATGCCAGTATTTAGAAAAAAGTCTTAAATACTGCATATATTTAATTCAGCCGTAGTTTGTGATAATACCATTTAGAGAAATATACAACCACCCTGCATCCAGACAAGGAATTTAATATTGTATGATTGTCAGATTTTTTGTCCAATGCCTTGTAAATATTGAATAAATATTGAACATACAAACATTTCTACAGACATTAAAGTGACTTGTTTTGATACGGCTATTAGTTCTATTACCTGCTTAATTAATTCAATGTGGGAAAATACACCGATTTAATCATTTGGCAGGAAAACTAATCAATGTAATGTCAGAGTTGAGTGCAGTTTACATTTCAGGTTTTTTAAAAATAAAATATAAAAATATATTTATTAAAAACGTATATATATCATAGACTTTTTCGCGAAGCGAAATGCTGTGTTTTCTTAAAATATTGTAAGTGATAAATAAGAAGTTTTTACAGCGGGCCTTTTTTGATAGCTAATTCTTTTTAAACTGTTAAAAGACGATACAATCTTACGTGTTTATTGGTTTGAAAATGAAGCAAATGAAATATTAGTAAACCTTACTTTTGAGTGAACAGGTTTTTTTCGATACTTTAATCAAATTCATAAAAGAGAATAATAGTACTATTGACAAAGCAAATATTGTGAAATCTTAGACATACAATAATTGACTTAAAGCATATATTAAAATCAATCAAACAAATAAATGCATCTAGTTAGTTATAAGATAACAATAAAACTGTGTGTGGTTTACTTTTACTAGGAAATACAATAACATTTAAATGAAATATCCTTAAACAAACTGAATAACAACACAAACTTTAGTATATTTCCTAAATTATGAATCTTGAATCCATTAAGTTTGTACAAGTGAAAGGTTTTATAAATTTGTATAATTTTCGAACAGTTGCAATATATAATAATAATAACCACCCATTTATAACTCCTCATCCTAATAAAAAGAAACTTCAATTGGCTGGACTCTGATTTTTAACTTATCTTTTTAAAATTCATATAATTGACACACGACTTTCGCTGTTTAAGGCGATAACAACTTCATCAAAATCTTCAAAATCTTTGGCGAGACATTAATTATTCGCGAAAACTATTTCTGCCAATCCATCCTTCTAATATTTGACACCTTGGAAATCTCTGACAAGTCAACACGACAGCAATAAATCAATTTGCTTTGCCCGATAAATTAATTATAGGTCTACATCAATGATCGATTTCCAGCCGACATTTCATTAGAAAACTCCGTCTTGTTTGTTAATGACAGATTACATCCCTGACGGTCGAAACTTAAAAATACTCCAAGCTTACTAAACCATAGCAATAACAAGCCGCAGAGCTTAAATAGACAAATCAGATAACATATTTAACATTTTTTAGGCCTTGTTAACAGCCCCTTCAACACATTTACCAATTACTATAACCTATTTATATGGTCCCACTAACATACATAATTGAATGCGTATTTTAAACACCCACTGCTTGAATATTTGTATGCCCTTTGTCTGTCCTTCTTATAGATGACTAAATATAAAACCTCATCAAAGTCCGTAATAAAAAAACAACGAATATAATTTAACAGTTATAACAACATATAAACAGTTAATGAAGTGAACATCTTTGCTCATTTTGTTGCATAATAAAGCAAAATTTCCTCACTCATTTGCAAGTTCTTTTGTATTAAGTGCAAATTACTGACAGCAAGTAGACACATACATGTACAATATTATGGTTAAGTATGCACTCCTTACAGAAAGTTTCAAGTGTGTCAGCACTACTTTGTACAGGAAGCACTTCCGCAAAGCAGTAGACGTTTGTCGTTGAGAATTTAATAAAGAAAGTATTATAGGAATTGTGGCAACGAAGTATTAAGTGCTACAGCAATAAAAAATAGATAGCCATCCAACCCATGATTAATTATTGATCAAACATACGAACAGCAAGAAATACAGACATAAACAAGTCAACAAACTTGACTGACATTCTATTGGGTCTAAACATCCTCTCGTTTACTTTTTCTTCCATTGTGGATTGATACCACAGTCTGTTTCATTCCCCAACTACGTCTTGGCAGTCAATACTTCCATATCTAATGAATTGATGTAAATTTCCCCATTAAAGGCAAATATTGACTTGTTAATATAATCTTCCTTTGCGTAGAATGTTGAAGCACTTAGGTTGAATACAAATGTACCTGGATGGTTGGTTCCTGCGTCTCGCAAAACGTTCGTTGTTTCTCCTTGGTTAGGATTGGCACGATGATTATACAAACACCTCGTGTTTTTTGCAGACTTTCCCCGCATCGGCAAACACCTTTCGCTGGCGTCCCTACCTACCGCCTTTGTATAAATCAGTCGTTACCTCGTAGTCTGGTCGTATATGTCTCTTCCCCTCTTAGAGGCTTTGGGGAGCACTCTGTGCTGTTTGTGTCTGTATCTGTATTGTAGATTGTCTTAAAAAACATGTTTCCTCACAAGAGTTACAGAAATGTCACCCTTATGGTTTTCGGTAGCTTTAAATACATTTTGTAAGTGTCTAATACAAACTTATACCTAAAATCGTATAAACAATGAATAAGAAACAGGTGGAAGTGGCTGCTTAAGCGTCAATAGAGGTCAATGACCTCGTGAGTTATGTGTCTGTAACGACAGCGTGTGGTCTAATTGATCGCCAGAATCACTTTAGATAATCACCTCGCTTAGTCTAACCCGTAATTGTATAGGGAAACGGTTTTCGTTGAATGTTCTCGTTTATTATTGCTTAAACGTCGCCAGTTATTAAAGCATATAACAATTAATAAGAATTAATAAGAATCAAGGCTTTATTTTCCACTTATTCTATTCTATATCTAGAAAGAAACTGCTTATTATTATTATTTTATGCTCTCCAATGAGTAGAAATATGACCTTGGAAAATAGGACAATGTTTGTTGTCCAGCAATAATGTATGGCTGTTTGTGACCTATGTTTCAAGTTCCTGAGTAAATAATTTACATAGTTCTGCTGATCTATTAAGAATGTGGAATAGCCGTAGCCTGGTGGCAAGATTTTCCGACTTGTGTTTCCTCGGTCCCTTTCCGCGTTGGTTCGAATTCAAGTCCGGCCAAAAGTCTTCACCTGTGGTGCGGCCTTAATTATATCCAATATGGACATCCTCCGCCAATATAACCTAAACACGTTATAACGACAAAATAATCCACCTAGGTGTATATTACTGTTGTGTAATTATATAAAATAAAAAGGAAGAAACACACAATGCGAAGCACATTTTGTTCCATTTGTATGACAATTACTTTTGCTTCCTTTGTTTGTTTTTTATTAATCGAGAATTGTTTTGTCTTTAAAACGTGAACTTGTATTGGAATCTGCTTGTCTGGAACTAAATAGACATTTACAATACCATATTAAAAGAAATAACAAAGAAAATAAGCCTAGATTGGTCCCGTACTCGTGAGTTTTAAAGATATTAACCTCTATCGATTTTAATGAAATATACGAAATAGGCGACATATATTACTTTGAAAAAAGAACCACCAACAGATGAACATAGCATTTACAAGCACGAATTGTGTTATTTGTCTGTTTTATTTCTTTTTTTCAAATTTATCCTTATGTGTGTGTAATACAGTCTGTATCAGTTCCTGCCGTTGTCTGTTGACTGCTTCTCTACCAACATCGTCAGCATGAACCCGCTGAGTGTTTCGGCCCATTCATTCATGAACACTCTATAATAGCGGGTGGGCCCACAGTGGTGATCAGTCACTGTGTGTTGGTTGATGGCTTCTAGCTTGTCTCCATCCTTTTAATCCACAACCAGCTGGACGCACGCTCCACAGGTTGATTCAGTTTTTCCAATAGCCTTCCTTCTATCCCCGCCAGTTGTTCCAACTGCCGTCATAAGTCTGTGCACAGACTGGGCGCGAAACCCCCTAACGCCTACTTCCACGGGAAACAGCCACGTATGCCAACCCTGTTGTCTTCAAAGTTCCATGAGCTCGATATATTTCGCTCTCTTCCGCTCATAAGCCTACTATCATCTTGTCTACCATGGCACTGTCAGCTCAATGACAATGAGCTTCTTCCCAGTCCTTGGCCAAAGTACAATATCTGGTCTCAGGGTAGTCTGGACGATGTCTTCCCAATGTCAACTTCCATATTCCACCCAGTTGTACCATCCAGCTGCAGTTTCTCGCGCTTTGATGAAGGACACATGTCCATGTTGAGAGGTACTTCTCCGCTCCTTTTTTCTTTCTGTCTCGAGCCAGTCAGCCAACTCTGTAAGGACTGTGTCATGTCTCCATCTATATATTCCATCCGTCAGCGATGTAGAACATGAGGAGAGAACATGATCTAGTGTGCCTGGTTTGTCACAAAGGCTACACTTGGGGTCATCAATACGTCCCCACCGGGAGAGGTTAGCTTGAGATGGTAGGAGGTCATAGACAGACCTGAGTAGGAATGACAACCTTAGTGGCCCAGTACTTTCATATATCTTTCCAGGTCAACTTTCTGTCTGTGGTGTTCCATGTGGTTCATGCCCCAATGTGCTCACATTTCCACTGCCTTCGCTTGTCTCGCAGGTTCCTCTGTCCGCCTGACTTCTGACTGAATCATGGCACGTCTTTCCTTCTGGTCTGACCTACTCCAGAGGACAGTCTTCGTGGCACCAATGCCTTGGCGTCCGACCGCAGTTTTCCCGACAATGTCTCTGTGCTTCAGTGTGTTGTCTGCCTGGCTAACTGACCCTGTTGCTGATCATTTTCTGCATGTACGTTACAATCCCTGTCCCAATGATGAACTCGTCCGGAGAATCTCTAACAGTTAACGCCAGTCTTGTCTTTGCTGTCTTGAATTCTTCTACCAGTGAAGATAGTGGGAGCTGTAGTTTGTTGCAGTAATATCTATGGACGTTTAGGTAAATACTATGTTCACCGGTTTCCGATATTAACCAGTTTATAAATAGCCATAAATGAAAAATCAACTATATAGACCATCGCATTGATAAACCGGTTCTTTATATTCTTTGGCTCGACTTTTATCTTCCAACCTTATCTCCATGTTGAGCAATCACGTGTCTACGGTTTAAACATCATTTTATACTCTTCTTGACTGACGCGTCTAAACCACACACATGCATTCATATTTCCGCTAATCTAAATACACTAACCCCTCATGTCATATTGATACGTATCATGTATTTATATCAACACATATACAGGTTGGTTACTTTTAAGCAATATATCTACATACAAACGTTTCTTTGTGGAAACCTGCAAGCAATAACCTAAAACAATGTCTGCAAAATATTGTGGTCGGTTGTAATAGTAAGTAAGTTTGACATCGTATTTGTAGAGAGTAATATATGTTGTAAAAACTTTTAATGTTCCTAACATTTTGTCTACAGGAAAATACATATTTCATGAGAAGTAACAAATGAATTTTTTTAATCGTTAAAATAATGCGTTTTAGTTAAAGCTGATACAATCAAAGTACACATGATTAAGCTTATACTATCTATTAAGATAATTATCTTACATTAACTTTACAAGCTGCTTTTTCTGTTTGAACGTTAAATACTTCATTATTATTCTGATTATGGTTGTTCCAGTTGTGCTTTAAAATTATGTTTATTCGTTGATTATGCTGCCCAGTTTACAGTTTTTAAGTGAATGCTGTATGTAACATTTTAATAAAAAATATTATGTTTGTTAATATGACACATATTGTCACTGAATGCAAATGTGGCGCATCAAGATATCTAGAGTTGAAGTTGTATACCTGTTTATCTTTGCGCGTATGATTACATATATCAATGGAAATATTTAAGCAAGGTTTCAATTGAGAATGCGCAAAGGAAGGAACGCACAAAATCATTCACTTTTACGATTCGCACCAACAAATGTACCTTGTCTTTGTTCTGGATAGCAACAGAAAGACAAGGAAATCTGAGGGTTTAATAATTATAATCAGATCAGTACAAGATAAATTGTAAGCAAGTAGTCAAAACAATTACAAAGAATCTTGTCATTAGAACTAGAAAGCTCACACAGATGTATAGATAGAAGACACAAATGGCAAATATGCCAAATGTCAAACAACACACAGCTTCCTTACACTGTCGTTGCAATAATCTGACGACCGGGCAACATTGTTGGTTCATAACAACAAGGCCCCATGTTTACACAAAAAATAACAACAACAACTTAAGTCTAATTTTGCAACTCAAATCAAAATCTTAATCAAAATTTGACTTACTTTCTTCATAACGTATAGAAAATATCAGCGCATGGACATTTTGTTTTCAAATAGATCGTTTTCTTTCGTTGCTGTCATTTGAGAAACTCGTCAGGAAGTGCGAGGTAAGAGCTCTGTAAAACCGCTTTAAGCACCCTAGTCGGTCCATAATGCCGACTGACCGTTCCAAGGCGGTAACTGTCGGGTTTGCTCTTTTCCTTGAATGACCCATCACAGATTTGTTCTTACTTTTCGCTTGGCTTGCATGTGAAATACCTTTGTTCTGTGCCTTTTCGGAGTTTGGTATATGTTGCAATACTCATAGGATTTTGTCATATATTTTTATTGAGTTTAGTCGGATTTAAATTGGAGTTCAAAAAAAAAACTCAACTAAATTACCCGACTCAAATCCTTGAGTTGAGTCTGATAATTTGAGCCAGCTTAAGAGGTATCCCAAATTATCAAATCTAACTCAAATATGGCCGATTTTATGAGGCGACTCCGTCGTATTGTACTAGTTTTTCGTAGTAAACCGACGCTCAGTGCCAGAAGTAATCCTCTAGATGTATTTTCTGCAGATGAAATTTATGCAAGATATCGTTTCAGGCCGGATAGCATATTACAGTTGCTGAACATTGTCATGCCGTTTATTGAAACACCGACGCTGCGTTCGTCACCCCTCCCACCATTGCTATGCTTGTTGGTAGAGTTGCAGTTTATGCTACTGGCACAGATCGTATCATCATCGCTGATCTACACCAGATATCCAGGGCATCCGTGATCAGGGCAATAAGAAATGTGTCAGTTGGACTGTCTAGATTGATTGAAACATTTGTAAAATTTAAATACTTACCAAGACACGATTATTAAACAACGCGCGTGAGTTTTGTTAACTCTTTAGTAGGTTTCAGTTGCTCAATATTACGGGCAATACCGGCATTTGATATTTGTTTCGGGTATTCCACGGGGAACAGAACGCGCATTGATTACTGGTTTTGCCTATAAGCATACAACAAGTCATTAAGAAAATAAAAAAAGTAAATTGTTTTAGTGTACAAAAATAAATCTTCATATCAGAAATCATCATCATCACCACAAACACGTTTATCATTCTAATCCACATCTTTGTTCATTATTACATTCATCCTCCTCATCGACACAGTCATAATATATCATCATCATCACCACCACCAATATAAAACCTCATCATAAGTATCTTCATCTGTACAATCGATTATTAAGGTTATTTACTAATTCAATGTAACTGTTCATAATTGTGTTTTAATTGAAATAGTTTTATTTGCTGTAAAATATGCACATTTATGTTGCATTGGTTTGTATTTAAAATGTGCTTTATATAAAATTAAAATGCAGGATTTCCAAATGTCCTAGGATGTGTAGAATGTACCCAAATACGTAGGATACGACGTATAAAATTTATATTTATATCAATAACAGAGTTGATCAATAATACAAACAAATGCTAATTACATGACATTGAATAAATCAAACGTTTCCATTTTACATTTTATAATTATTACAGGTTTCCACTATGAATTCCAATATACAATTTGGATTTATCTTAACAACACAGTTGATCAATAATAAATACATACAAATGCTAATTTGATGACATTGTACACAACAGTAAAATTCTTATTTCCAAGAGTTTTGTAAATAAATTGATAATGATACAAAAATAATCATGACACATCAAATATTTGATTGCTTTCAACAAACTGTGAACATAGCTTATAAATTTAAAGTCCGCTCTTTTTAAACCGTGTAACAACACCATCAAATTGGGGCTTCAACCGTAGTAATAATACAATTTTATTATTATGATTAAAACAACTGCAACAATAAAGATAACAAGGATAAAGAAATGCTGCGTGTTTAAAACAAAGCGAATAAATGCAGGATAAATTGAATTATAGAACGCCAATTATTTCAGATGGTTTGTGAAGCTCAGATTAGAGTGACAAATTTGGTGGCAAAATGGTCAGGCATTGTGCATGACTCCAAAATGTTTCCTCAGGGTAGCCTTTGTCAGAAGTTCCCAACAGGTAAATCATAGTAAAATCAATCAAATTATCTTGAACGTGAATAATAAAAAATATCTCAATGTAAAACTTAAAGAGAACTAATATGTAATAGGCATAAGCTATTCTGATGCATGCAACATTGTCTTTGATTTTTAAATTATAGAATTACTTTTTTCTTATGTAACATAAATGGTAATTTTATATAAAAATTGTACATTACAGGAGAATATGATGGCCTAGTGTTGGGAGACCCTGGGTATCAGTGTACATCATACCTCCTGACACCATACAGCAATCCATAAAGTGTAGCAAAAGAAAGGTATTTGTATATGTTGCAATGTTCATAGGACTTTGTCTTATATATTCTTATTTATGGTCACAGCAATGTTACTTGTGCAGTGTGGCGGTCGAAAAAAATCTCCCCGTGCATGTTATCTATGTTGTCATTTAATTCATCCTGTAAGGATTGTTACGTGTATTTCCTTTAATGGACATTGGACTTTGGTTCCTCAATTCCATCTCCGCATGAACAGGATGCTACAACCATTTACTCTTCTCTGGTCATTTTTTTCTTGATTCGAATAGATAATTTCATTTACTATTAACGTTTTCTGTAGGTTTTCTAATCGAAATAATACCTATCTTTCTTTTAAACACTATGTGGACATTATTTTTAATAACGTCACTGCTTTCGTCATAACTTGTCAAACAAAACGTCAGCGCTTGGACACTTATTTAAATGGTTCAGTAGTTAAATGACTCATAACAAAAATGTTTTTATGTTTTTTACTTTTCACTTGGCTTGCACGTGAAATACCTTTGTTCTGTGCCTTTTCACAGTTTGATATATGTTGCAATGCTCATAGGACTTTGTCATAATTCATCCTATAAGGATTGTTACGTGAATTTCCTTTGATTGAAATTGGACTTTCATTCCTCAATTCCATCACATCTTCAGATGAACAGGATGCTACAACCATTCAATCTTCTCTGGTCATGTTTTTTCTTGATTCAAATAGTTAATTTCACTTATAATCAACCATTTTTTGTTTAGTATTTCTAATCGAAATAATTCTCCCTTTTTCAAAACACTAAACATTATTTTGCTTTTCATTGCTTGCATTTGAGAAAACCGATCAGGTAGTGCGAGGTTAGAGCTCTGTAAAACCGGTTAAAGCACCCCAGTCTGTTCATATTGCCGACTGACCGTTCCAAGGCGGTAACTATCGGGTTTGCACTTATTGTTAAATGTTTCATCACCGATTTGTTCTCACTTTTACATTTGGCGTGCATGTGGATACATTGGTCCTGTGTCTTTTCAATTTTTGTATACGTTGCAATGTTCATATGACTTTGTCCTATATAGTCTTATAAAGAATGATACATAAACAATGAATTTTATGTTTACGTTTATGAATGAATGGCATATTTTCCAATTGTACTGTTGATAAAATACTGATTACGTAAGCTGTATATATGATTATGCATGTATACAGCATTTTTCTCTATCTTCTGTTTTATTTTATAGCATATGCAATGATACAGATAACTTCCATATGTATTAATATTTAATTTTAACTAATGATTACATATACAAATGTTATCGTAACATTTAACACACCACTTATGGTAAAGTTTCCCTGCCTAAAGTATGAAGAATAGGACCTGAGAGAGCATGCAAAGTGGATGCTGCATGTGTTGTACTCCACTATATTTGCATTGACAGTGGTGATATAATTACATCCAATGATTGTCCATGCGACTTTGATCAAGAGAGATTTAGTGATTTGGACATAGGCGCAACAGGCACAGCAATGAGAAAGTACATCACAAACACATACTTTGGGTGAAACTGTTAAAAAAGATTGGGATACAATGCCAAAGTTGTGTAACACAAAACATGCAGCAACCACTTTGCACGCTCTCACAGGTTGATGAGTTACTGATGAGTATAATTTATTGCAGACGTGTATACAACAAAATTAGAATCAGAATCAGAATCAATATTTATTTATTGTCGGTAATAAGTACAAAGAAACAACATAAGCTATGTATAGCTTTTAGCCGACATTACCTAAACAATATACTAACAATGCATAAAACATATTAATATACACAAACATGTATAATCAAACTTGTTATAATTGACAAGTAATGACAATTATTTAATTCTGATAGACAATTTGTTATTTCATTTTATAATTATGAAGAAAATGGTAATAAATAGAGAAATAAAATTAGAGCACATTATGTGAGGTAAAAATTACAAAGTACATGCATAATTAAGATCTTAAAACATCTTACTACGATCAAAAGCACATCAAATACAGAGACAGTACATAACACTAAAAGCAAGTATGCACACAAGCAATTGACTAGTAAGATAGCACGTTACATAATTCAAACATAAACTAGAAATTATAAAAAGCTTGATTGGCAACTCAAACGAAGCAGGGTTTAACGGCAAAAAGAACATGAGCAACTCTCTCCGTTCCAAGCATTAATTAGACTTTTAAAATATTGCTAGTTTACTTCAGTTCTGTAATGTTCATGGAGAGAGTTCCAAAGTTTAGGTGCATAGGAACGGAAAGAATTGCTACCATAACTGGTGGTTCTTACCTGTGGAATATTGGCAACATTTTTATACCTAAAATTAAAAGAATGGGTTTTAATATTAACCATGTCATGAAGGTATGTAGTTCCCTGTTTATATATAATTTTGTGAGTTTCTAAAGCAGTGGTCCTCATTCTTCTAAGTTTCAGTGAAGGTAGTTTTGACTTAACAAGTAATGGATCATAGTTTGATTTATAGTCATCATAAATAAAACGTAATGCTCTCTCTTGGATTTTCTCTATTTTCTTGGTGTGTGTTTCACCACAGAAGTGCCAAGTAAGGGGACAATAATTAAAATTAGATAAGATAAAAGAGTAGTAAATGTTTAATTTACCAAGTTTGCATAAATGTTTGTTTATACGTTTAAGGACATTCAGTTGCCTAGAAGCCATTTTGCTTATATTGGAAATGTGAATATCAAATTTAAGTCTAAAATCAATTGTTACTCCTAAAAGTTTAACATCATCATCACAGGGAATATATTAAATTAAATTATGGTCCTTAGATTTCTTGCCTAGTGCAATGGCTTGAAATTTGTCTGGATTTGCTTGCATGTGATTATCAGAGAAACATTGTATCAGTGCCTGGCTGTCAGACTCTAGATTTTGAACTAAGTTTTCTACATTTGAGTCAGAATAACTTGTTATTATCCGCGTAGTTGTATAGGTCACATTTGTTTACAAGCTAATATCAATTATAAAGATATTAAAAAGGACAGGGTCTAATATAGAACCCTGATGAACTCCTATGTTTATGGCTCTCAGAGTACTGGCATGTGAGCCAAGTTTGACACATTGTTTTCTGTTGCTAAGATAATCCTTAATAAGACCTAGGGCTTGTTCAGAGACACCATAGCAGCCAAGTTTCAAGAGCATGAGGTAATGTGGGAGGCAATCGAAAGCTTTCGATAGATCCATCAGAATAGCGGCAACAAATTTGTTATCATCAAGAGATTTTTTCCAGTCTTCAATAATTTTCAAAAGTGTGCTCTGACAGCCATATCCTGACCTAATAAATATGGATTAAAATGGTTGTCAAAAAATACAGTTAACTGAGTATTTATTGACCTTTTAAATATTTTGGACATTATAGGAAGGATACTGACTGGCCTATAGTTGCCTTTGTCAAGAGCACTGTTTTTCTTGTGAACTGGGGCTACTTGGGCTATTTTAAAGCTATCAGGGAATATTGAAGATTCAAAACTTAAGTTGACCATAGCTGTAATTGGTTTTATGACTGAGGGTTTTGAGTACTTTAGTAATTTTGCTGAAATCCCATCGTGTCCTGTTGTCTTTTAAGAGGATAATTTGTCAATTTGTTTACTAATAAAGTAATCACTAACGGGGTTAAAGCTGGGTTCAACATGATGCTTCTTGTTCTGACGGATTGAGTTTAAACTTGGATGATTTTCGTCAATAGAAATTGAATTCTGACCAATATCCTTAGCCTCATTTATAAAGAAGTCATTGAAAACATCACAAACCTGAGCTTGATCATTAATAAGAGTTTCATTTTCACTTAAAATTGTATCTTTTTTTACAATAGTACCTTTATTAGTCAAAAAAGGTTTAACTGTTGGCCAGAAGGATTTGTTTTTACACCCACCTACACATCTTTCAATAAAATATCTATTTATAGATTTTCTCTTCAATTTGGTCACTAGATTTCTTTGCTTGCGATACTTTTCCCAATGTTTTGAGGTTTTATATTTATTATAAGTATTTTGTAACATTCGTTTTTTATAAATTGCTTGTTTCAAGGTTTTGTTCATGTATGGGACAGGCTTATCAATACACTTTTTACTTTTCAAAGAAGCATGTTTATCTGCAACAGGGTTAAAAATCTTACTAAAATTATTGGACAGAGTATTTACATCATTATGTTCAAGTTTAGACAAGTTTGATTGCAAATCTAGGTTAAACATATCAGCATTAAAATCTTTAAAAGATCTATATGAGCACCATTTAGTCTTGTTACTTGGAACATCAGCCTTTAACTGAAAAGCAGTCATGTGATGTACATCACTTAAGCCACAATCAAAATTACATACTTTCCCAAACACATTCTTACTATTTGTTAAAATAACATCTAAAAGTGAGGGTTTTCCATGTTTTGTAAAACAAGTTGGTTTCTTTACCATATTAGACAAGACGAAGACATCCATTATATCATTTTGGGGAGAGCATTTGGCATTGTGCAGCAAATCAAAATTCAAGTCTCCTAAAAGGATATAATTGTCATATTTAGAACTACATTTGCCCAGAGTGGTCATGCAGTTTAACTGGAAAGTATCATTTGACATACATGGAGCACCTAATAAAAGCCATTTTTTCTTGTTCAAAATTATCTCGATGCTAATACTTTCAATATCTTGAAATTCAAAAACAGTTTTTTGTCACCTGCTATATCTGACATAAGGTAAGCTGCTACCCCGTCACCTTTATTGTTTCTATCAGCACGCCAAAAGTGATAGCCATTCACCACCATTTGTGCATCTGGAAAAGAATTATCAAGTTTAGTTTCTGAGATGAACAATATCTCAACAGTACGTTTAATTAGAAGTTCTTTCTAATGGTCAAATTTGTTTCTCAAACTATTAATGTTTATGTGGGCACCGATAAATTCGTTTGGATTAGCTTTCTTCAATTGTTCGAGTTCATCAAAAATAGATGGGATGTCACTGTCATCCAGCGATGATCGTGAAGAATTGTTTGACTGGTCTTCGTGGTCAAAAAAGGAGTCGCTAAAATGAAAGTTTACACAATTTTTGCACAGCCATGGGTCTTCTGAGTTTGCGAGTTCAGTATAATAGTTGGGGGAAATTCCAGCACTTTTGATGTGGCACCAATTATAACAGGCCTCGCAGAGAACTGCACGTTGGTTGGATGCTACGGCCCGGTGACAAGAGCCACAAGGGTTCTTGACGGGTCCTGGATTTAGGGCAACATCTCCAGACAGCCATATCATCATAAATTTTATACTGAAGCGTAATTCAATGGGCTTAGAAAATCTTCTCTTGGTATAAAGAATATGATAGTATACTTGTTGAAGAAATGTTAATTGTGATTCATTAAGGAATTGAGGATCATCTTGTAGTTGTACCTTTGCAGTAAAGTTATAGTTGCTGACAGAGCTAGGACAGCAGTTTTTGTAGAGCACTCCGACATATCCATGAAGGGAGGCCGTGTCGGTAAGCAGTACTACATGACGAGTGGATCCTTTCCATACTTGGGTGAAATCTTCATCGGTGACTGGCACCAAGAGGAGTAAAATCTTGACAAGTGTTAAAAGAAGCATTGTTTACAAAAATCTCAGTCTATTGGACGCTTGACACTCATACAGTAATTAAATAAGCTTTCATAAGTGCTCCTCAGCTAGCATCTGGTTGATCTTGATCACAGGTGAAAAACGAGTAAAAGTATTAAAATGTAAGAGTTCCGATATATGTAGAGTTGAGTTAGCTCATAAAACCAGGTATTCTTATTCTTTGATAAAATTTATATGCCAATTTGATGTTTTCTTACTAATTTTTAATGTTTTATATGGCCACACGTAAACGCTTGTTGTATCCGGTCACCGGAAACACAGCTTTTTTGATTTTTTTTCTTAACAGTTTCAGAAATTCTCCAGCCAGATTCAAATTTATGATTTTTTTTTCTAAACTTGATGTTAAAGGTGTCTCTTTTTTAGAAATGAGAATGCTCCATATATTATATTTGTTCTGTATTCAGTATAGTTTGTAAACAAGATATGACTTTAGTAAAACCAACAAACATGTTACTTTGATGATTTTGCAAATCAATTACATTTCTACATCAAAGGGCATGGTAGTGTTTGACTCAGCAGATCTTTCAATTTGAGAGTATACTAATTGTTTTCTCATCTCTTGTAGCTCTCTGTCTAGGACCAGTCGCTGTTGTAGCACAACAATTTCTAACTTTATTATTTTTTCTAACTCAACCAATTCATTTTTGGCATCTTCACTTTTCCTTATTTGTGAATTTTTTTTTAAATGTTGAACATGGTGATTGCAATGGTGACTTTGATGGTGGTTGTTGCTGGTTGGGACATGGCACAGCTATTGCTGAAAATCGTAATTAGTAATTTATTATCAACATTTCAACATGTCATAACTTAACAGTGTGTAACAAAGAAGCAGCGTGTTACCTCTTTATTACAAATTGTATATATAGTAATAATAATATATATATAATTGAAAAAATAAATAATGTAACCTAAAAAAGTTATTTGATTATTAGTGTACTTCCTGATGTTAAATATATATTTAATGTCAATTAAAAAATCAACAGCTAACTAGACACAGTAATATTTTTCCCACCAGTAAACAAATATTTTTTGCTAGCTGCTGTCACAGTTAGAAGGTTGATTGAAAAGAATATTCACTTTTCTCCAATTTAAACAGCAATACTTACTATTTATACTGTTTGTTGTGTCTTCAATATCTTAAGTGTCTCTTCCCTCAGCTGAATGATAAAGTTATAACAATTTATTTTATGATATTGATACTCATGACTAAATGTGAATGGGTATTTTGCCATTGTAATTTATGTATATACTGTAATTGCTTTGTTAGTTATAGATTGTATTGTAGCATGCATGCTACATTTAATTAACCAATATCTAATTTTATTTAAAAATACATCCTAAAGTCGATATTTAATTCTTATAATATAACATTATTATTATTTTGTTATGCCAAATATGGTAAATTTTACAATAGTTAAAAGTAAATTATTGAAAATATAGGAAAAAATCTTTAATAATTTATGGGATTTTTTTAAGTATTTTTGTTTAAGTTAACTTAACCATCATAGGTATAAAAATAGATGCTTTCTATTGCATGGGTATATAATTGCCTTATTATGAATTTACACAGCTGTATCATTCTTAATTATATATTATAAATATACGAAAAAAACAATAACACAATAATAATAAAATGATACCATCTGCTTGGTTTCCTATGCCACCATCCACACCATCAAGTTGGGGCTTCCACAGTAGATAGTTTAGTATTAAGTCTTTTGAAGACGATACGACTGGGGCTGGTCCACCCCCAGTTTTCTTTGCCATGGCATGCTTTTTTCTTTGCTATGAAAAAACAACAACAAAAAACAAAAAAACAAAAAAACAAAATAGAAATAAATTATTTATTTTTTTAAACAGTGTTTATACATGTTATATGCATGAAGAATTGTGAACGATAATAGAATTAATGCTCTTTTTGGAAATGATTTACATTACTTTTCTTTTCTACAAGCTTAAATTATACATTATAATATGCGATACTTCCCAATTCTCAGTAACACACACAACAATAACTATACCGGATAAATGACATAGCAATATGTTTAAATAACACACCTCTCACTTTTCAATTGGTAATCATTCCAATGTTGTCCTCCAATGTTTTTCTAGAGCTAAATAAATCAGCAGCATTTGTTAAAGTAGTTTATAAACAATAGTTGCGAATTATAATGTTATGACATGTGAATTGGCAAGTTGTTTTTTATTTTGTCATTATGGTACAGAGAGTATGAGAAATGATGAGAAAAAGGCGAGATGCTCAAGACAGAGTGAGAAGAAAAATATACATGTAGGTAGACAGAGGGAAAGAAAGAGAGGGAAATATAGCAAAAGAAAGAGAAAACACAAGTAGAAAGAAAATAGACAGAAGAGGGAGAGAGAGAGAGAGAGAGAGAGAGAGAGAGAGACAGACAGACAGACAGACAGACAGACAGACAGACAGAGCGAGCGAGAGAGATGTGTGTGTGTGTGTGTTTATGTCATTTGTTAAAGCTATACATTTTTACACAGATACATTTACGCTTACATGATAACACAAAAACGATTGTGTTTTTAACATAAGACATTTTGTATGTGTAGGGAAGAAAATAATTGTCAACAAAGTCAAACAGAAAATGTCCTATTATTATTTTTGCGAAATTCATCCCCAAATGTGTACCACTTTTAAAACCACGGATAACTCTGCCCAAACTCCGTGACGTAATTGCTGACATACGTATGATGTTCAAGTGGCATTTTCGGTTGAGGAAGTTTAAACTGGGGAATGTTTTTGGAAACTGTGATACATTTTATTGGAGAAATGTGTACAGTTGTGCTTGAGAAGTAATGGATTATCTCAGAAATCAAACGTCATTATATAATATGGAAAGTGTTTGCAAAAAATCGGCTTGATATTGCTCTTGTATTGTTTGAAGTGTACTGATGCTTTGTCAGCCCTTTTTTCAAACACATGTCCAAGATTTAATTAGGAACGAAATGAGATGCTCGCACAATTCTTTTAGGTACGACCACATCGTTTACATCAACACCATTTGCTTGAACAGATCGGACATGTAAGACGATAAAAATATTGCGACGCGTATTAGTTTTATTTGTTTACCTATTAGAGAGTATAAATTGGGCCGCCTAAACATTGCCAATATTTTGAGTTAAGTCTGATAATTTAACTCAGTTGAGTTCGGACTAAGGTCGCTTTGGTGAACACGACTCAAGTCACAAACTCAGTTGAGTCTAAAAACGGAACTTATGTCTGAGTTGAGTTTTAACTTGAAATCTTTACGTGAACACGGACCCAGCTCTCACAAGGCTCCAGTATGTGAATAAATGAAACCACGAGCCTCTATAATAGAAAGTTTAAGGTTGATCATTACTTACACTTACTTTTCATAAACTTGTATAAATATAACTTTACACAACTTTAAAGCAGTTCATTAAGGGAAAACTATGATAACATCTCAGACCATCTCAACAAGTAAACAGGTTTTATTCTTAATGTTATCCTCATAATAAAGCCGCTTTTAGTACGCAATGTAAGTCACTTGTGATATAGAATTTAACAAACTGTACTGAAGGAAAATGTTTAGCAAGTTTTTTACGACTTTGGTTTTCGTCTATCAATCAATGTGACTTAAACGTTTCCGTATTGACCAATTGTGCCCATCCATTGACAACATGATTTCCCCATTTTTTAAACTACACCATTATGTAAGCGTGAAACGTAACTTTCACGAAAATCCCGTGCAGTATGTGCTCAGCAAAACGGACGGGTCACAAGTTCCCTAGGAGTCAATCCTCTCTGAACATGCTAAACTTTTTTTCCTTCAGAATATTATACTATTGATACGCTGAATTCAAGAATAATCAGTGGTCTCTATGCTACACACAGTAATAAAAATGTAGGCTATCTTACTAATTTGTGGAAATAACTGTCCGCCAAAGACACAAGAACTGATTCGAAGCTGACATGCAGAGTTTGGTTAAATGGAAGATAATGGAGAAGTGACCACACGTCCAAGAGACATTTAAAAATACAGGGTATAATTTACACTGCCAATTTATGTCGCTAAAACAAATCGCGAAAGCACATTACAGCATCTCTCAATACAGTGTTAAATATTTCAGTCATAAACCTCACAACTGCATATTTCACACAATGAGATGTTAATTGCATTATACTGAAGCTTACCTGACTAGCTACTGTCTATCAACTAGATTCAATGGTTTAAAATGCAGTGAATTGCGCGTAGAATATTTGGCTACGTAGGATATCTAGCGTGTATTTAGAAAACTGAATCTAGTGGGAATTCGGTCACGTGACGGCTAAACACAATGAACGGCAAGGATCATTTTTCTTAAAACAAGTTAAGTATTAGTTTCCATACTTAGGCTAGGACTGCCAACTATTTAACAGCAGCTAGACAACACAATTTTGCAGTGGAACTGCTTTAAGCCCTCCTAAAACCGTAAATAGACTTAAAAAAGTTAACTAGAACTGTATTCAATAGCGTAACTGTGAAACACAGTATTGTCATGATATTATCTCGTGACTACAGAATTGCGTGATCTGCAGTGTTGATTGCATACTGTCGCAAACATTAACTTAATACACTTTTTATAGTATTGATTCGAGTGTTCTTCTTTTTTAAAAGATCGTGGCATGCATCGTGACTTTTTCCTATATACCAGGGTTATTAAACTGTTTAATGTATAGAAAGAGATATTTTATCTTATAAAGTAACTCTTGTGGCTAATTGTTCTACAGAGACATTTGGCCAAATATGGTATGCAGTAACAGTTAATTCTTTTATCAAGATTAAAATAAGCATTTTTCTCAAAGGTTAATTTAAGGCTTTGTATTTAAATTGCAAATTTATTTAAGGAAATTTATAGTTGACGTATATATATGTTAGTTGTTATTATTTGCAACCGGATTTTTTTTACATTTTTTTCATTTCACGCTATCAATATCATTACAATCATTACAATCACCAATTTCATCTTTTTGGAGTAGGATTTGTTTATAAAACACGTAATCCACAAACTATATTCTGTTTTACAAGGCAATGTCACAGACTCGGTGTCATTGCCTGAATATAAATATATATGATTCTGTAATATATGCGATTGTATTATATACATGTATCTTCTTGTATTCATGATGTTAGTCCTGCAATGTACTTTTATTTCTTATTGGTTAATTTGCAGAGCTCGATCTAGAATAAGATCTAGACCAGGATACAGAAATTGTACCGGAAGATTATTTATAGTTTGTTTTTAAATAAACTGAACATGTGTTATTAGACAACACCTTATACCTCTTTTATTGAACCCCATCATATACTTTATTACTAATTTAAACGCCAGGATCCATAGAGTACTGGGCTGCAAAGCAACGCGTTATTATATTTGTAATACTGTTTGTGAGTACATGTACTAGGCTTGTGTAAAACAAAGGGATGGCTGACCTTAATGAGAAAGAGGAGTTACGTCAACACAAGTAAATAAAAAAACGAGAATAGGACAACTTTCATCGAGAGGTGTTCATATCACTATGCCCTTAATGAATGCAGCCCTGATAAGTGGTTTACTAATATGAAAAGCTTCATAATGCAGGGGGTTTAAGATATTTTTTTTATTTATATTTGACATAAAATGTGAAACAAACATCGTTTAGTAATCCCACTGAATTATAGAATATTGGTTGACACCTGCCCGTGTGCATATATATCAATAATTACAAGGATTTATTGACATAAGAAAATGGGGCTTAAAAATAAGTTTTATGTTAAGTCAAATCATCAACGTATATTGTTAAAGTTAATTAAAAACACAAAATTAATTATGTGTTAGGAGTGTTAAGATAATTATTATCCTAAATATCGAACGACATCGGTTTAATTTTGTAATTGAATTGCCATTGTGGGATTAGTAATAAAACGCGACATTCTTTAATAAGGCTCAGTGTTGCGTAAGCATTTACTTAATTTTTACAATACAATACAATTTCTATTGCATTAAAACATACATGTTTTATAGCAAGGCATTATAAACATACATGCAATTGTGACAAATGATAGGATACATGGGTTAGAGACATTAGTTTATCTAAAGAGCAACATAAAGATATTAGTTTCTCAAATTGTTTGCAAAGTATATACTTTTTGAAACAACAATTAGAAACAACAACAAAAGCAATGTTTGTTAAGATTAATTGAGAAGTGCAATGATTGGTGACTGACAAATTCATATTTCCAGTCTTTGTCTTCTTGCGCATTGGAAAGTCTCAAGGCGATTTATCATTGCTATAGACCACTAATTAATTTGTATGGCATGACAAATTGAGTTACTGCTGTCTTGTCTATTTGCAGGGACAGCCATAGTGCTAAGATGGTACTGATAGAATGACAGAAATAGTTTTAACGAAGTATTAATGTTTTGCCATATCTTTGTTGCGGCAGTAATTGTCTCATACGCACAATAGTGGGAGATGGTCAATATGCATTTGCAAAATTGGTTTCAATTTCAACTGCCACGTATGAAATTGATTTTTTATAAAAGCAATTACTGTCTCGTGTTCAATTCAGTATTTGCACAATGATATTTAACAAGACTAGAAATATTATTTTCTAAATCTTCTGTTAATCCTTTAATACTTTTGTAGCACTTCTGTTTATTTATTTGTACACTGACCTCTACGTTTTATTTGTCACAGTACGTTGTCTAAAATGACAATTGTAATATCAACACTTATAATATTTTAAATACATGATACTGCGGTTATGCCAATAGAAACTAATCAGAGCAGTACATCTTGTAACATAATACCGTATAAATTTAATCAAACACACTCTGCGCTTTGGGTAAAGTGACCTTGGCAATTTTCTCAAGATGCTACTAATTAATTTCCAAGAATAATTTGCAGCTTTAGCAGCGAATATTTATTATACCTCTTTGCCTGTAAAAGAACACAATTCATCACCTAGAACATTTTGATGAAGCTGTATGTTGCCAGGCAGCATAAATGTTTAATGTTATCAAAACATTATTAGAATTTGATTGACATATTAAAACAACGACAATATTTGCAAGGTCATCAAAAATAGTATTTACATTTTTGCAAGAGTACTTCAGATCTCAATGTTTTGAAAATCGCAGTATTTTGTGATTACATCTGAATGTCCTTTTCTGTGTTCAGGCTTAAATGGAAAAAAAACATATCAAGGAATTGTTTTAAAATGCAACCAAATAATTCAAACAGTGTATTATAAACATTTGCAAAACTGAAGCCAACTAAGAATATGGATATTGAAATATCAGCGAATACGAAAAATGGGCATATTCTTATGAGAATTGATTCAAATTTTAAATGGCGCGGGCAAATCTATATTCATGCCAGTAGATGGCATTGTTGTTCCAATGTCCATAGGACGTCGAAGGGTAATACTATTAAGAATCATGACAGGTTTAATTAAATGACAACATCACATTACATGCACGCGGAAATTTTTGCGATTGTATCATTCAATCAATAGTAATTAAATGTCGACTTACAAATTTGTATTTGATCAATAACGTTAAACGGGTTTATTGTCCTTAAAAGGCTACTGATAATAAATGGAGGTGCACATACCCACTTTTAGAGCACAGTCAGATTGGTTTTCCTTATATTTCTTGCATTTGAGAAACCTATTAGGAAGTGCGAGATTAGAGCTCTGTTACATGTAAACCGGTTAAAATCGGTCCCTTTTGCCGACTGACCGTTCCAAGGCGGTAACTTTTGGCTTTGCTTTTTTGGTTTAAGGACTCATCCCTGATGTATTCTTACATTTACATTTGGCTTGCAAGTGCTTGCCTTTGCTTTTTGCATTTTCACATTTTTGTTTATACATTTTTAAATGAACTTTGAATAGGTGCTCCTGTTAATAAACGTACGTCAATACATCTTTTCGCTGATGATCACATGTTAGGCGATGTTAGTTTCGATAAATTGCCACTGAAGTTGGTGTTAAGAGCATGTGTTGGTATTTTCGTAAGGCAAACAGTCGGTTATCATTAAAATATATATTAAAATAAAGGAAAGGTATAAAGAAATAATAGAGCAAGCGTTAAGGGAATGCAAAAGATTGAAGAAACTTGCTAAATTTTGAACCTTGTAAAGTCATATTGTTTTCTACAGAGGACAATGTTAATTTCAGACCCAAACCCGCGACGAACAATAAATTAAATTGAAATGCAGATATTGCGCATTAATAAGGTAAGCAAGGCAAATATGTAATATTATACTTAACCTTTGACGAAACAAACACTCTGAACATTTCGGCGATTACATCTGCTGTTTGGTATTACCAAGATATATCTTCAAGCTGTCCAATATATATCTGCCGGCATTACAAGCAGAAGCTCGCACTACAATCACAACATCTAGTCGCTAAAAGAGCTAAAATGTTACCGTGCAGTGCAGAGTCGAGTAAAAAAATTGACTTTAACTTAGAAATCATTTGATACTGAAACCACGAATATTAAGCATATAACCAGAGTATAGCCCAACAAGAGATCAAAGATGCAATGACGACTCGTTAAGTTCGACTACAGAAGGAAGTCTAACTGTAACGTATCGTGACCGACGATATTCTATCATTGCTGCCCAACAACTACGTAATTCCCTCCTACTTGGCATTCTGGACTCTGAATCAGTTGCTTTAAATATTTGAAAAACATGTCTTCATCTTGTCAAAACAGAGGGACTAGAGTTGTTTCTGATACTCGCATCCGGGATCATCTAGTTTATCATTGTTTTCAATATGCCATTCTTAAAAGACCTTCTTACTCAATTTACGTATATTCTTTTGCAAGAGTTAATAATGTAATAATGTAATATGAAGCTTAATATTGTTTTACATATGATTGTTTTCATATTGTAAAATAATAAATAAAAGTTCATATTTATTTAATACAATTGATTGACGATCATTACTCTACTAAACAACAACAACAACAACAACAACAACAACAACAACAGCTACTATTACGACTACGACTACTCCTATTACTAACACTACCTCCACTAGTGCTAGTACTGCTACAACAACAACAACTTCTACTATTACTTAGTACAAGTTTAAGTACCGAAGCAAGTGATAGATGTAAAACATTTTGATTATCTGTACCTGCCTAGGGAGTATGTATCAAACACTGCAATAAAACAGGTTATTTAAGCATAAATACACATTTTTACATGCAACTCTGCTTTACCCAGCAAACATTGTCAATCTGAACTTCGCCTCATTTTGTGACAAATGGATCATGTCAGTGTTCAATAGATATATTACACGGACTTTACATTATTGTTAATCATAATGTCTTTCTTACAATATTAACCAATTGTTTTTTCGGCGAAACATCATTTTATATCCTACATTTATCAACAGTTTTTTTTTATAGGTAAACGCATAAACTTCTGCAAAGAAATACACCCTTTTCCAATGTAAACTTTTTATTGCAAAAACTGTTATTGCAAAAGTGTTTGGAAATGACGACCGTTTTTGCAATAGTCCCAAAATTAGTTGTTTTCCTGTTTGCTTTTATTCCACTATTGCAACACTGCGTATAACTGCAGTCAGTAATATGAAAATAGCAGTCTCTATATGTTTGCTGATCTCATGTAAAAATTGAAACGTGCTTCTCTCCTCCATGTTAGGCCCATCGATTGTGAGTTCATTGATTTCCAATTATCTCAGATAGTCCCGACCTTCGTCTGGCAATTGTATCCAATGGTACAACTTGAAAGAGTATAGATCTACTGTCACATCTTTTGACACCCGGGAGTCAAGCTCGTCAATATCAAGATAACGACATTGAGAAAGGCGCATGTCGTCTCATTAATATATGTTTAACTTCCGATCGCAACTACTTCACCAAGCTGTGTTTCAGTCTTTATAAGACACTTGCTTAATGGCACTGAACGAAAGTGACATTGGTAAACGAATTAGCAAACATAAATAAACCAACTTAAATAGTGGCACACTTTGTTTTTTCCCCCGTTTTTCTGTGTTATTTAAATGTTCATACATAAAGAATAAATGTTTTGTTACTTAGCTTGAAATCATATCTCGATAATAGTGAGATTACAGAACTCACAGCTGCACTGTCCTCATACAGAGACTGGTCGTTGGGCACAAATCATCTTTGGTATTTCATGAAGAAATGAAAATCGTTTTAAAAGACGTTATATTGTCATACTAAAATGTTTGATTATTAAAGGTCATAACATAAAGTAAATCAAGTCATTGCATCCATCTGATGGACTTTTGAAGATCCCTTCCTGCTCAAATCAACAAAGCCTATTGATTCAGAAAGTTAATTGCAACCTGCAGGGTCAACCCTATCACTAACCCATGTATCTTTTTGTAAACATTATTTTATATAATTCTTATTTGTAAACATAAAAGAATACTTGTATTTGACGACAATGTTAGACTGTGTCATTCTATAACTTTAGAAACGCTTAAGAAATGTTAAGAAATGTTTTTATTTAAAATTACTGTTATTATTGTTTTATGTGTATACAATTTTACTTTTTAAATACAGTAATTAAATAAAAATAAAATAAGGAGCAAATTTGATTTTTTTTCCCACTTAATGGGGAGACTAATAGATGTACGTTCTGTAATCATATGTGTTACAATACACATGCCTGTTATTACTTGTGTAATTATGATTAACAGCATGTATCATGCTTATGCAATCGATCACGTCCCAGTATAAGTTGTTGCAAAGTGTGCAATTACAGGCGAGCATCATATGGCATGGATAAAGTATTTATCTTTTAAAACTGCTTCATCTAGGCTTTTTAATTAATTGATAGTTGTTTGTATTGTTACATCGGGAAATGGTTTTAACTGAAGAAGCAGCAATTTTAATGCGTTTGATTCATTCCCGGACTCCAACAATTAGTAACAAAGATTCTTTAATTGTAAAATGCTAAACGTTTTATCATTTCTTTTTTACATAATTCAATTGTAAAACATTGATAATTACATGATAAAACCAGCTAGCTGATTGTATGAAACATGATATCAAAATAAAACATCTTAAACTGCTTACAAGACAGAATAAGGCGAAGATGACATTAAACATAACAAGTTGTCTGTTATCATTTTATTTTGGAGTTAGTCATATTTTCAAACCAACACATTTACAATTACCATTGAACAGAAGTTTGTATTGTCAATACATTACAATCAATATTTTTTTGAAAAATTTACTTAGTCAACATTAATTTTAAAGCATATTAAACTTTGGTTCAAATGCAAGTCAACAAAAAGTCAACATTCGAGTGAGTCTGACAAATAATTTACAACATTCTTTAAGATCCTATTCCAAAAAGTGCACTTATTGCTAAGATTTTTTTCCATTTCTCCCATAGACCTTTCTGATATTTTTACTTTTTTATCTTTAGCTGAGTATATATTACTTCTATAGCATTATCAAACGTCAAAAAGGTGTTGAGAGTTTGGATAAAATTTGTATACTTCGTGGATAATACATAATTTATTTAGCTGTTGTTGAAGCCATACCGACAGCGTCTAGTCATCCGTATTGATCAAGTCCTCAGAAAAGGACCCCAGAAAACTGGGTCATATTCAGAATCGTGAATTAGAGAAACTTTTTCCTTTAAACTACACAATTATAGGTTTGGGGAAGACAGAAATTCAACAATTAACCTAAAAATTGCACTTTCTTTGTGTAATTAAACGATTTCTAAAGGAAACGTAAAGCAGTATACATTGAATATTCTTAAACATTACAAAGCATTCACTTCATATATTAACTATGTGATAGTACATGTATGCACTTCAAGAGTAACCTTTCTATATGATATTTCAAGTATGATATGAAGATGAAATAGAAATGCAATGAAAATTATCTGCTAATTTAGAACATCTAGTTTCAAACGCCCTTCAATGAATCAATGAAAAATGTGTTTATCAAGAACTAAGCTTTAATTAACTCCTGGCTCTGCGCCATTCACTGTGAAGTTAATAATTTATTTTACGTTTGATGTAGCAAAAGTTACTAGAATCTGCACGCAGCGACAATATTCCAATTATTTGTTAACGGTTTATTTATGATTTAAGATTACTTGGAAATTTCAAACAGGCTTGCCGACTCTTGTCGATAAGAAAGATAAGGCGGCAATGAACAGAACCAAAGACAGGCTTGCAGACTCTTTTCGCTAAAGAATATAATAAGGTTATAAACAGAACGGCAATTGTACTTGCAGACTCTTTTCGTTACGGAAGATAAAAAGGTAATTAACAGAACGGCAAACAGGCTTGCAGACTCTTGTCGATAAGGAAGATAAAGAGGTAATAAACAGAAGATAAACAGGCTGGCAGATTCTTGTCGATAAGGAAGATAATGAGGTAACAAACAGATCGGGAGAAAGGCTTGCAGACTCTTGTCGATAGGGAAGATAGGAAGGTAACAAACAGATCGGAAAAAGAGCTTGCAGACTCTTGTCGATAAGGAAGATAATGAGATAACAAACAGATCGGGAAAAAGACTTGCAGACTCTTGTCGATAGGGAAAATAAAGAGGTAACAAACTGATCGGGAAAAAGGCTTACAGACTCTTGTCGATAGGGAAGATAAGGAGGTAACAAACAGATCGGGAAAAAGGTTTGCAGACTCTTGTCGATAGGGAAGATAAGCAGGTAACAAACAGATCGGGAAAAAGGCTTGCAGACTCTTGTCGATAGGGAAGATAAGGAGGTGACAAACAGATCGGAAAAAAGGCTTGCAGACTTTTGTCGATAGGGAAGATAAGGAGGTAACAAACAGACTGGGAAAAAGGCTTGCAGACTCTTGTCGATAGGGAAGATAAGGAGGTAACAAACAGATCGGGAAAAAGGCTTGCAGACTCTTGTCGATAGGAAAGATAAGGAGATAACAAACATATCGGGAAAAAGGCTTGCAAACTCTTGTCGATAGGAAAGATAAGGAGGTAACAAACAGATCGGGAAAAAGGCTTGCAGACTCTTGCCGATAGGGTAGATAATGAGGTAACAAACAGATCGGGAAAAAGGCTTGCAGACTCTTGTTGATAGGGAAGTTAAGGAGGTAACAAACAGATCGGGAAAAAGGCTTGCAGATATTGCAAATATACAATTTCTTGAAAAATAAATGATTTGAATGCCGAGTTAGGGGTATTTCAGCACTTCGGCAGATTCTTTTATTCTTCATTTATTCTTACAATCTTTTACGTGCTGGTGTGTGTTTCAGTTTGTTTACGTATGATAATTTTTGACCATTATACTTGATGGTCTTAAGATGTTTAAAATACAATGTAAAAACATATACACTGTTTATCATGCAGTGTTTTAGGCATTGTACGAAGGTAGGCTTTCGTGTTAAAACACAGGAACTAATTGCATATCAAATGAAGGAACAATATATCTATCTATATATATATATATATATACATTTTTATCAGCAACATTTATCTTACAATCACATATTTAGTGCTTTCAAAATGCAATACACTCCTTTACCAATTATGTTACCGACATATGCATAAAAACAACCAGTAATTTCACGCATTTCCTTATATTCCCGTGATTTTATAATCATCTTTGGAAATGTTCTGATTTTAGTTGGAAGTATAATTGTCTATATCGAAGTTGATTTTTTATTATCTTAGAATGCCCTAGCTTAATAGGAAGCGTGACAAGTATAAATCCAGGAAGATTATGGATCCAAAGTAACATCTCTCGACATCCTGGAGTCAACCTTGTCAATATCAAGATAACAACGCTGTAGAAGGCGCCTTTTGTTCCATAATATCATGAGAGCTAACACCCAATTGCACATAACTATTTCAATCGGCACAGGCGGCGCCAGCTTTATATTTATGCAGACGTGCTTACCACATGTCTCATCACATAAATTGTCCCAGTAGTATGCACGCTAAAGGGGGTGTTAAAAGGTAAAGATGTTAGATTCTGCTATCGCCTCCAAACCCCAGTAGTAACGATTCTGATATGCACCATTCAAGCCAATTTTACTAAAATAATAACATCGCAAAGGCCTATTGTACTTTATTTAGATAATTTTACGTTGAATATATGCAAGTAAGCCATCAAAACATTAATCACAGGAACATTGCATGTATCGAAAGAAGTATTTCAGTACAGAGTAGTAATTGAATTTTAGTAACCGGTTCTCTATAAAATAATTAACGATGCACATTTCCATCATTTATCTTTTGAGAGGTTACATCCCAATTCACAGAAATGTTCGTCCATTTATTATTGTATTATTTCATTTTATTTAAATATTTGAAAATGTAGTAAAAAACATCAAGCACAGCTTACCGTTGTTTACGTAGAAAGCCTATGACAAGACACATTACTTTCACTGTTTTGATATCAGCTTTGACTGATAGAGAATACCAGGTTAGTGTTGATATAGATAAATGATATCATGCGAGACTTAGAAAACCAGAAAGCACGAGGCTCTTTACATGATCTGATATTCCAATGCAATACACCAAATTCATGCGCGTGCATAAAGTAATTCGGCTATAAGAAATAGTTCTATTTTATTTTAAAAATAATACAATAAACATGTTATTTATTTTATTTTATTTGCGCTATACATAAGATTGTAATTTCATTGATTACGATTAATAAAAATAACGGTTGGAAAATACCAACAACAAAAATCACACCCTCGTGTAAAGTTATAAATGTAGTATGTAATGTCAAGGCCATGTGACATTAAAGTTGCTACTCAAATGGCATTAAGAAACGTGAATTACAGTCGAGGTTAGTGTGTGTTTGTGTTGGTAAAAACAGTTTGCACATGGATTGTAATTGTGGAAATTCTAAACATTGAATATAGCGCCATAAAATTGCGAAGACAGTTGTGATTTTGACAGGGTGACTTTTTGGAGAAATGTTGTGATTGGAGGTGGTGTGTTGGTGTTCATGTTTACGTCTAGAAACTGTGATTTATTAGGGCATTTGTCCAGGTCTGTGCTGTAGTTGGTTCAACTAAAGGTCGAGCTTTATTTAAACCATTTGAATATTTTTCATGTAACGACATTTGATCATCAGGGTCTGTCATCAGATTAGGCAGCTGATTGCTGCTTTCTGAGATAATCACAGAATCAATATCAATTTCTTTCTCCAAAATGTTTGGTCTTAAGCCAAATTTTGCCTCGAAATTCTTGTAGATCACCTCTACAACACTGCTTAGTTTTTCACACGATTCTACATCAAATTCTTTCAATTCACACCAAATAACAACAGGGACACACATAATTTCACATTTTGCTTTTATTGTTGCAGACTACAGATTCGTATTTTTATTAATTTTATTTCTATTCCTAAACAGTTTAAATGATCTGCCCGTATTATTTTTTGTTTTCAGTTTTTGTTTGTTTTTTTTTTTTGTTTTTTTTTTAAGTTTTTGAATTGTAAATGGTTTCATTTCGATTAATAAAGCTTAAAATGTTTTTTTTGTTTTTTTTTTGTTTACAAATTTTCTATTATCATTGTTAAATAGAACTTTGGAAGGTTGCAAGCAACTGTCCGCTTAGCTCAGTCGGTTAAGATGCCGCAAATTAAATTTTCAATCCTACAAAACAGAGATCAAAAGCTCGCTCAACCCAACTTTTTTAATTCCCTTGTTTGTATTATGGCAATTTTTAGGTGATCACAAGCATAATTACGCGATAAATGCATTCGTTCACGTTAACATTCCTGATCCTTTCGTAAAAAAAGTAGTCAGGCTTAGAGCAGGTGCGCGAATATCGGTTGATAAAGCTCATCTTTATCACACGGGTTATATCAACCGATATTTACAGAGATGGTGGGATAAAGTGGTATGTCAAATAAAACAGTTACTAATATAATTGTACAAAATATCATATGTGATAACGTACAATGCTTGAGTTACCCATATCCACAGATAGTATAATAGAAGCTGTTTAAATATTGTTCGTTTTATGTAAATATTGGCGTTTTGAAGTTAATTGCCAAATATTGAAAATTTACAATTTATGGATAGACATTGTATGTGTTAATATTATATTTTAAATAAATAAATAAATAAGTAAATAAATAAATAAATAAATAAATAAATAAATAAATAAATAAATAAATAAATAAATAAATAAATAAACAAACGACACATGACAAAATATAGGGTGCGATGTGTATAGTACAAAACCGTATGTTTGTTGGAGTTATTTTCCAACTATCTAGTTATCTGGAGACGGTGTCCACTTGAAGCAGATATAGTCCTGCCATCACTGTTTAAAGCATGCCGTGAAAACATGGCAAGATACCACACCTAGTCATATTATCTGACACCTGGCCAACCAGTCGTAGAACTACTCTTATATTTGCTTGAGCATTAGCAAGGGAGCTATACCACTACCTATGTTACACTATGTTAACGTCTTTTTAACGGTCTGTCGCGGTTAGGGATTGGGGCCTCATGTACATGGAGCAGATGCTCTACCAGTTGCGGTTTAAGATACTGGCAAGAATATTATGCTATTTCTTTTTATTCTCTCTGAAATAAATAAGATATAATAAGATATAATAATAAAAAGGCAATGAGAAAGTAAAACTCAGAACAATAAAAGGTCATGATTTGGTAAAGTAATTTATAATTAAATAATAACATTTCAAAAATCACACATAACAATAATAGAAAATAACAGCCATCAAATAATTTGACATTGGTTCCGAGAGATGTTTAAATATTAACGAGCATTGGCGGTGACTTGGACCAGAACTTACAGTGGAATTGATACTTTTTGCTCTCTATTCACATAGGAAACCCTATATTGTTACAGATTATTTTATTCGTAATCATTGTTATACGACAGCATAAGCAACTATGTATTCAGTGTAATCAAATAAAGAGAATAAAAGAAAACAAATTTCATCAATACTGTATGCATGAAAAGACAACAAAACAACAACAACAACAAACAAACATCACACACCCCAACACACACACACACACACACACACACACACACACACACACACACACACACACACACACACACACACACACACACACACACACACACACACACACACCCCCCAACACACACACACACACACACACACACACACACACACACACACACACACACACACACACACACACACACACACACACACACACACACACACACACACACACACACACACACACACACACACACACACACACACACACACACACACACACTTGACATGTTAGACTACCTTGATTCTTTCTGTTCACTGTTTGAGTTAAAGTAATGATTTGTGCTTTGCAATAATTTTCACTGAGAAATATTGTTTCTTCTAATTATTTATCTGCTATTGACAAGGATTAAAACAACAACAGCAACCACAACAACCACAACAACAACAACAACAATAATAATAATGATTTGATCCTTGAAACATGCATCAGATGATATTTAAAAGTTCTTTATATGGACAATATAATGTGGTGATCGATCAGCCGCTAAGCAAAAAAAATATCGTGTTAGTCTGCATTGTGTACATTGCTTTCATTATTATTTAAAATTTTCAAAAGTCAGATTTCTAGGCCCTTCCAAACAGAGTAGTCAAATTAAAAACCAAATAACTTTGTCCATGTTTAATATCATGAGCCAAACACTGGCAAATTAGTTTGTTTTTCTCCAAATTCTCTCACTTTAGATTTAACCTTATGTTCAGTCGTTATTAAATCTATTTTTACAAGACTCGTCTGGGACTCACAATGGTAATTATTTGAGGGAAAATCCTTCTTGGCAGGGAAAATAGGGCGGACAATAATCGGGTGGTCGTGCAAGAATGGAAATATTTTAATCACCCGTAGGATGCTGGAAAATATATACAAATATAGATGTTGCTGTGGAGAGGTTTTACTGTAATGTTAAGTCGTTGATATACTGGATATGTCTGCAAATATGTAATTGTATGTTATAAATGAAATGTTGTTTTATTAAAGAAAATCAGAATCTGAAATCATATTTATAAATAAATAACGGCCAAATAACTAGCTATAGTTCTCTGAAGTTTATTTTCTAATAAAATAAAAGATGGTGTCACTTAAAGTGGAGGTCAGTAGAAAAGACGTACCGTTAAAAGTCACTTATATTTTTTGGGGGCTATTTAGTAATAATTAAACTAATAATCGCTTACACATATTTCAACTGCAATGTTTATGTTTAAGCTCAATAAAATGATAAAGGAGCTTCGTAAATAAATTCATGTTTAATTAAAATAACATGTCATATAACCGAAAAGATCAACTTAGCCACGAAACTTAGTATAAACATTAAGAAAATCATTCGTCTTAGACTTGACCCACCGTAAAATATAATTTTAAAATATAATAACCTTCGTGTTATTTGCATAGGACACATGATGTACAGCCACAAGTCATGTAGCCTAATATAAATGAATGATAGAAAATAACAAACGAAAATGAACAGACCTCGTCGATAAGTCGCTTCTTTATCTGCTTAAATATATTTGGCGAAATTTGTTTCTGAAATTTAGCAAAAGCTATACTCGTAAATTGTGTTCAGAATTATAATGTTTCTGAATAAATTAATATAAAAAAGCTGTTAATGCAGTTCTTATCCTTGTGTTTAGTAGCCCTCGCAAGATTAGAAACATAAAAAGATAAATATTTCAATTTCATACGAAAACATATATCCCAATGATGAAAAGGATCTCTTAAGTTGTGGTCATGTCTTTATGACTGATAAAAATATTATTGGTGAACACTGAGAAAAGTGTGCTTACTGAACATGTATATGTAATTCAGATATACAGTTTTAGTGTATGTATCCAGTCCCATTTTTTGTAAGTTTAAAACTGATTTTTAAGAATTTTCTTGCAACCGGGAAACACATTAAATACTTTCATCTACTTATTTGTCTACATTTTCTCAGCACGTTCCTGCCTATTTGTTGTAATTCTAGTGCAATAAAGAGGGCGCAATGGTTTTATTTACGGTCGTAAAGTAAACAAAAGAAATACATTATTCGCCCATCCAGTAAGACCTGGCTGTATTCCACATATAAACTTATGGAAGGTTACAACATAAGTGACGAGGATGCCAATTAGTAAAATTGATTAATATTTTTGCTTTCCTGTACCACGAGGTTTTGTCACGGGTCTTGGTAATTATATACTTTTTTACAACTAAGAATCTGGGTGTTGCGATTTTATCCCCTCTTCAGCAAATAATTATAAATTCTATTAAGACCAAATAGCTATACATGTAGGTAAATAACAGTAAGAAATGCTAAATACATACATCGTGAAATTAATGAACACAATATGCTGACATTTCCTTCTTTAGAAAATTATACTTTATAAAACCTAAACATTATAATTAATTTCCTTTTCTTTCAAAACTCGCCTTTTTAATTGAAACTTCTTACGCAATATCATTTTTGTCGAATATGCTACACATTATGCACCACTAGCTAGAGCAAAAAGACGGTTGGACAAAATATATACAATACACGAACGTTTGATATCAGCCGCGAACAGCTTTTGATTACTAGTTTCTGATGCTTCATCGTATGTGCTTGGAGAAGCAATTAGCAATAGCTTGTAGGTGAAACAATGGAAGTAATTGTTGTAGTAGTTAACATATAAAATGCCGGAAATGGTGGCTTATTCCAAGAACTGGTAAAACGGTTCTGGGAACTTTATAATAATTCGTGATAAATTGCGCAAAGATACGACACTGCCATGCTGCCCATCTCTTTTTTTACAAGCACGCGTTGAAGGAACACTTACAGAATTCGATAACGACGCGTCATCAGTCCGGAAGAATATGAACCGGAAGCGCCCACAGATTCAGGAACATTATCAGCACCTTGACTATTTACAACCATTAGAACCATTAGAACGCAAGATCTGAGTGCATGGACATTGTCATAGCTCTTAACAACGCCTAGTCTATTGATTTAAGCAAAACAGCCGGAGTCAAAAAGCGAGTGCACCAAACCAAACATTATATCCGTACGACATTACCATCTAAGAATTAGTAAATAAACACAGAGTCTTGATTTGTAAAGGCAACTTGACAACTGACAACTTACAATAACTACAAATTGACAAAATATGACATCTATCTGTCTGTCTGTCTGTCTGTCTGTCTGTCTGTCTGTCTGTCTGTCTGTCTGTCTGTCTACCCACCCACCCATCCATCCATCCATCCATCCATCCATCATCTTTACTCATGTTTACAAATCAAACTTTTTATTCACCTTGGCGGTTTTCACTTCATTTCTTTAAAGTTTTAAACTAAAACTTCAATGATCTTGTTACATGTTAATTAAGATCTGTTTAGATAAATCAATCAATAGTGTTATGCTGCCAAGCATATAATTGAAAATGACGTCGGACGTTAATATCTTGCGAGGTATCTTCCAATAAATTATCTGAAGAAATTTCGCATGAAAGGATAAAGGTGCAATAAAAGCAGAAGAAGTCGTTTTTGTATATTTCAATGATAAATTATACACTTCATATCATTTTAAATATTGATTTGTATTTATTGTCATTCTTATAAAAAATATGTTAATATGTATATTTGGAAAAAAAAGATCTGGCATAAAACCTTTCAGATTTAAGAAACCAACACAAGCAGTCTACAAATTTAAGGTGGAATTGGGTCAGCTATCCTTGTGATATTGTACACAGATATACAGACCTATATCCCCATATACCCAGCTTTGTTATACATGTATATAAACAGTCTTTTACCGTGAAGCATGTCTGTTTAATATCTTCCTTTTATGTTAAGCATCATACGTAAATAGTTTGCCTAAGTTTTATTTGCTATGCATTTTATTAATACAGTATTCATTTTTTAATTTAAGTGTATAGTAATGTGGCACCAAGTAGATAAATATTCGGTTGCTTATGATTGTATTACCGAATAAAATGATGATTGACATTTTAACGTCAAATGATAATTGATGTGATTATAGAATCGATTAAGGCGATTTTAGCAAGTAGTTAATCTATTTCACACATAAAATAGTACTGCTTTGCTGATAATCGTGTGAAATATTTTTGCTATCAAATTCAGAAAGTACACAGCGAACCCGCACAAGCAAGCAAGAACGCAAGCACGCATGCACGCACGTCCCCTCCCATTTCCCTACACACACAGATGCATACAAACACATACACACAAGAAAAAGGAGCACAAGGAATAAGAACATTTATGTATAAAAATGTTGTTTTCAATTTGGCAAACGCTGTTTAAAATGTTCATCTTGATAATTGTCTAATAAGTAACTCATTTGAATTGATATTCTTCTCCCGCATTCTCATATAATCACTACCAAGAGAAATGTGAGAAAACTAATTTGAAACTTGATCATCCCCTTTCATTTATGTCTCTTAATTCAATAAATATAATCAGCGACTGTGCGATGTTATCAATCAACTGACAAGAGTAAATTGTTTTACTAATACGGAAATATTAAAGTTTCTATGATATTGACAACATGTATTTCAGACCTAGCCGAAGCTATAAACATTCAAGATAATTGTAATAATGAACTAAACACTGAGACATGACATTACAGAAATAGATATAAATGGCAAAAAACTATCTTCGAACAAGGTAGCAAAAATTGGGTGCTTGAACCAAGTTGTTGAGTTCTTCATTAGATCTTTTGTTCTCAGTGACGAACAGGAAGTGATACCCCATCAAATGAGAGAGTAAAGAGTAAAAGTATGAACAAGCAAAAAAAGTAAATTAATACACTATATAACGACACTAGCAAACAAATCCTCCAATATGCACAAAATCAACTGCATTTACTCCTTAAAAGATTATACACGGCTGAAGATTTCAGACCAATTAACATAAAGCCGACATTGCGAATTTAAGCTAAGTAACATCTCACTTTAACATATTAAAAAAAACACAACAACAAAACAGCAAACAACACCAACATGAAAAGTAATAAGATCATATCACAAAGCAGAAAGACGAAATTTATAATATGAATAACTATTTTCGAGCAAGAAATAAAAAGACACCGTTCTTTAAAAAAAGACACAAGCAAGAATAAAATGTGAGTTTAATAAAATACAAATGTTAAAAAGGGAGGGAAATTCATCTGGATATTAAATGAAAAACTTGTGTAAGACAGGCCGACAATATCCTGGATATATAAATACTGTGCTATCTCAAGTTAAGAGCAATGGAGAGAGCTCAATACTTCTTTAACAAATTATTTGTTTAATTTGGCGATAAAATTTAGAATTTTCAATGATAAGTTGTTTAGAGTTCGTTTACAAACATCGATTTGAAATTTGCTCATCGAAAACTACCGGCAACGGTCGGAAGTAGTCTTCAATTGTCCTTTTCACGAACGCAAAAAATGATGAATTCCCAAATTAAGTGACACCCGCTGAAAGACAGCAATGACTTATTACAAGGTGTTGAAAGTTGTATTTAAATAACGACAATGCCTAAAATTGTTCCCATACATCATACGAGGTAATAAAGTATGAATGTTCTTGTAATGTGTGACAGAACCCCTAGGCCTTGATTTAGTTATTCTGGGCTGTTCATTCACTCTCTGGTAAGTTGTATATATGTGTAAAACGTATGTAACATAATTTACTCTTTTCGTACCAATTTTATTCATATTTAATATTCACATATTTGTCTTTGCAAATCGATATAAGAAACTGACGTTGTGAATGTAATACTTTCCTTTTATTGTAGGATCTTCCTACAATTCGTGAATGCTATTTTTTTATGAATTGCATTTGCATAGAGGCAATATTAAATTATAAAGGCAGCATTAAAGTTAATATTATTTGTAAATTTCAAAATTGATGCTTGTCTCAATATTAAAAGTGAAAACAGCCTTTTGAGACTTAAACATAACTCATTATGCTGCGGGAAATGCAGCAAAGGCCTAGGTTTTATATAGGTTTTCGGAAGAATCCTTGGTTTTATTAAGTTTTTAAAATATTTTAACATATTTACACGTCACACATACACGTTCTAAACCATATTAGTAACAAGGACATACATGTATGATGCAAAGTTCTATTTTAGGAATAGGTCAGCATGACCATTAACGATTAAGAATGTATGATAAAGTCCCATGAGTATTGCAACATATACAAACATTTGAAAAGGCACAGGAGTCTATTAAATGTGCAGTTTAACACACGTTAAATATGCGTGTTTGATGAATGGTGATGGCTTCATCAATTTCCATAAATAGGTATGTCTCAAATTTATTTATATACAACAGCAAAAGTTTTGCTTGCAACTTGACATTTAAACTAGCAAAGACTAAAAGGTTCTCTGTAGTAATTATGTTATTATACAATATTTCGCGAATTTCATGAAAAAATGGAGACAAAAATCTTACTAGACAAAGAAAATTCGTTTAGATCCCGTTAAGGAAATAATTTGTTACTCTTGGACGAGGACATTTCAGTCTTCTACCGCAGTAAGTTGACCAGACTTTCATACAGACGATAAAATAGGGACGGGATCAGAATAAATGAATACACAAACGAGTGTTGTCTGTGTAGCCCTGTGTGGAAAATCTATACTTTCGGTGATATTTGAGCTTCTCAAAGACTCCTCAAAATTGTTGAAAACCAACACTCAAAAAAAAAAATGAAAATAAAATGGTGTTTCACTGCATAACATTAAAAAAGTTCAGTTTCGTTTAAATAATTTAAGAAGAAATCTATTGAATGTATTACTACTTGCATGCATATACCTCAATATTGTCCTAAGTACATTTAAGCGTATGATGTAGTCCAATATGGCTTTATATATGATCTTATTGGCGACACCAACCCTTTCTTAATAGAAAATACTTTTATCTAGTTGAATGATAAAAATGGTCTCGTAACAGTTACAGTTAGTACATGTATTTTTAATTCGATTTATGTTTTGCTTTCATTTTGATGAGTAAACATGCATATATTATCAACTATCACGGTATTCCAGACATGGGAAACCTTTTCCAAGCAGATATAATTAACACATTTGTACACAACAAAATAACTTAATATTGCATGAACCTTGAAAAACGCAATACTGCATGGTTCAAGCGTGTAACAAACTTTTCAAACCTCAGTTTAATTAAGTTTAGACATTGAATGAAACAGTTTTTAACCTCCACGTCTAAGGTCTTTTTTGCATGATAAAATAAAACAGGCAATATTCAACTCATAATGGTGATAGCAAACATTATCCAGCGTTTTAGTAAATATTTAGCATAACCAGACATACAATGGACATGCATTTTTGTTTTATAATATCGCCTTTACGAAGGAAGATTCTTATTTGTCATTTTGTCTTAATTAGAAATATGTTAATTACGCATGTCGGAAATGCAAGTCAATGCCTGTGCGCAGTTACACCATAAAGTGTCATATTAAAAAGTAAAGGATATATATTCGGCAAATATATGGTATAATTCAGACGGCTAATCTTATCGTCTGGAAAGTCAAAGTTCCGTTCTGTTATTTGTATTATTTAATCCAAACGGAACATAAAGTAATAGATTAGTCCAATTGTATAAGCGCTGATATTTTATTTCATGAGAAAGGAAGTATGATTTCCTGTCTTTATTAAAACCAAAATATGTACTGAATTTAGACTAACGTATATATATTCACTATTTTTAATGCTATGGTGGTCTTATATATTAATGTTACAATTCCCCCGTTTTATATTTACACACATTTTAATTATGAGGTAAGAATTATATAAAACAAAAGTGGAAGCACTTAACAATAGCATGAGCAACATATGCTTTTTATACATCCTCTTATGAAGCCTAAAATTCGCAATCTTTGGTATTTTAAATAGTATTATGAAAAGTAGAACGTGAACACATTACATCAATGACGATTTGCAAGAAAGATAAGCAAATAAGTAGTTCATGAAATGTATTGTTCTAACAAAAGAAAAAAAGAGGATGTCTAAATCAAATAGCAGAATCACAGTATTCTGATAGATAAAGTATATTTATCATTGTTTCAGTCATGTGTTTTATTCTTTCTTAACACTTATAATTTATTGTTCGAATTAAATGACTGTATCCATATAAAGAGATAACGTTTCTTGTATTTCAACATATAAATGGAAATAATGAGATATTTAACATTAAAATAAGTTTTAATTATATTAAGATCGGTATTATTTAGTTATGTAAAGGAAGCGAAGTGTATTTCTGTTAAAATTACTAATAAATGAAAATTAAATTCATTTATTAAAGTTTTAAAATAGGAATATATAATTATTTCTACAAAATAATATATCTTAGGGAAGTAAAATAAATGAAGACTAGTTATGGTAAATGAGGATCAGTGGCTATAGAAAACCCCAGTAAATCCAAATAAATTTATTTATATTACAATGCAAAATTTTGGCAGACAAGTTGCGTTTTCCTGTTCAAAACAGTTCCAAAAGTCTGTAATTTAGAATCAGTTTTGAAAGCAAAGTAGTCCTTTAAATCTAGAAGTAACATAAATAAAAGGACATATCCAAATGTAAAAGCCAACATTACTAAATTTCTTGTTTTTTTTTCTTTTCGGATTCAACCCCGGGACATCTTCTATTGCATAGTCTGACAGTAGATGTCATTAACCTTCCAATGCGGCTCTATACCAATAAAGAACAATGCGATGTTTAAATGTTGATTTCATGAAATTGGACTTTTACCCACACTAAAATTATATTTATAATTTATAATTTGATGAATATTGCTGGCTTTTATTATTTTTTACTGCTTAACATTTTTTCAAAATAGTCCGGTCCGACTTTAATCCAAATGAACTGACAAGGTAAGGAACTTTTAATTTCATAACATATGTTATATTGAAGTTTAAATGTGAACATTGATCGGGTCGCCAGATTCAATTAAATGCGTAAATTAAACATGGTCGAAAACTTAATGGTGCGGTCTGAATAGCACTGGATTGACACTGGAATTTCACTGGTAAACCATGAAGATACAGCAGAACTCTTCAGTGATGGAGGACGTTTGTTTTGTGATACAGTGCAATGTTAAAACGAAAATCTTTACTAGACAGGAGTAGTATCCGAAAGTTTAATAACGTCGGATACTCATGCCCGACTTTTCCGGTTTACTACATTCGTCGACCGTGGGTTTATTTGTAAATTTACTGTCGTCTTATCGAACTGAATAGAACAAGAATTGGCCAGTTATAATACTGCTTACAAAATCCCTACTCTTCAGCATGGAGACTAGAAGTATAACAACTAAGTCGCCATTTTGAATAAACGCGCTTTATCACGGCGCTGAAATCTTCATCGGATTTAAAGCGACCAATGAAATATCATTACCATAAACGGCGAAAAGTGAAATATCCCACGGGCGATGATTGGAGAGTAACGGAATTGATCGGTCGTGGGTTTCCGACGATGAAAGTTTAAATGCATGATAGTCATTAACATGTAAATCTGAAATATGTGTTAACTACATACATATGCATATATTTTATGCATTTGATTGTGCAATGTGTATTTTGTAATGGAATAAAAATCGCATTGTATGAGAGAGAATGCGGCGGAGAGAGAGAGAAGAGCGAAATACTAAGATATGATTTTTAGCTGAAAATTGAGCTTTTCTCCAAATACATATTTATACAAGTCATGAATCATGTTATAAGTGCTTTGTACACTTTTCTTTTACGTTAATGCTCACAGTGCCGTAATTGTCATTATAATATACATTGTATATGTCACTTGTAAGGAAATATTGCTTATTGCAACTTTACATTAACTTATAGCTTCCTGCTAGATTAGATCGGGGGAAAAAAGGACGACAATCTTTCTTTTCGTGGCATGATGGAAAAACAACTCTGCACTTAAATTTTGCCGTAGGTCTGGCAGTTGTGAAAAGAGGTACTTATGCAGTGATAGAAAAACTGCTCTATTACTCTATTATCCCAGTCATCTCATACCGGGCAAATATCATATTGCTTCTCTGTATTGCATACAGTTAAGGCAGTAGTTCCGAAACACTAACGAAACAATCGCTGTTTATTCATTGTTGTTTTCGGTGATTGATTAAAACTTTATGTGGTTGAAAGCACTAATGTATCTCCTTCATAACACATATTAAACATTTGGGAGGGGTTTCCATCTTTGCCGTTTAAATCTATGTTTTCTAACTGTAGTAAAAGCAGTAGTTTCGAAACAAGAGCATGTGTTCCGGAACATGTCTATATGTCGGCATATTCCACCCGCTGCAGTACACAACGGAAGTTGGGGACTTTCTCAAACTTATGTTTAATTGTCAAATTACCTGTCACTATTCTACTTAAGCACGCAGCAATTGGCCGTGCACGAAAGACAAACCACAGTAAACATTTATTTTTTTAATTTTTAAAGGTGGAATAACAAAACAACCAAAACAGATTTCTGCATACAGCTTTACTGACCTTGAGATGTAGGCATATACATAATAAAAAACGTAAGTAACAAACAAAAACAACAAAATGATTGATGTCAAAAAATATCATAAGTTTATGACAATAATTTTGCGAAATAAGCAGAATTGATAATAAGGTTAATCTTCATATTTTGAAAGACTAGTTAGGTCATGCTAGTAATTGTGAAAGACAAATGAGTTTTATAACTTTGGTCAAATTACAAACCTGTGTGCATCTATGGATTTAATGGCTTTCTTATCACATTCCCTCTGGGTCTTGGAGGTTTTTCACCAAGCAGAGAGTGCTGACTCAAATTAGACAACAGTCTGGTCAAGGTCTGATCTATCTGCCCATAGTTGTAGCTCATTATAAAAACTTATTTCTCTGAAGTATGCACCATACAGATTTTATGGCGATAAATGTCTATGAGGGCATGATATTATGAAGTAAAGATAGTAAAGAGTAAGTATTTCTTTATTTTAAAAGTATTGAAGGTGGTATCCGACTGTTTTTTCCCCTCTAAATAACCAAATAAGTCATTAGCGCCTGAAAAGGTCTTGAAAATTGCTCTTTATTAATGTCAAAGATCTGTGTGAAAATTCAAGGATAAATTCCACTCATTACTGCAAGCTTGTGTTTCCTATCTGAGCCACGCTGCATAGATAGTTATTTTTAACTTAGGAAAACAATGTGACCACATACTTTTATATAGTCATCCGGACAATCTTCTCTGACGTCGGTATCTATTCCACTATCACACTTTTTATAGAGTAAGAAAGACAAAATATTTGGACTATTTTTTTTCTCAATAAGTACATTCTAAAAATAAAGTTAGAGTCAAAATCGTCTTTATAATGACTAAAGTATGCGTTTATGCAAAAAGTATGGCCATATACTCCAAGGCAGCCGTCAGATATTGGTGTGCGTATTTAATATATGCAAATTGTTGGATACCACCTTTAAAGTTTTACAACCTAATTTTCAAAATAAATTTCTGCTACCTTATCAATGTACTGAACCTGATACTTTTGAAATATTTGAAACAGAGACACCATTTTTTCTTGTATGTCATTCAATGCAAAATATGATTACGAAAATTAAGGTCCTTGATGCACCTGAAGAAAAATAAAACAAATGCTATTTTATTTATTAAGTAATGATTGCCTTAATGATAATGGACAAAAAAAAGTGAAATGTTATGCTTCGAAAACATGCAGACATACATGATGTCAAAGCACATCACACCACTAGATTTTGATAAAGAAATCACTTTAATATATGTATATGAATATGGGATACACGTTTTCATTGATATCAAAATATGGATTGGTCCATTTTATTGTAAGTAACAGTATATTAATCCAATGTAGATATACAGCATAGCTCAGCATGACAATCATTACAACAGGCCTTCAGTTTGTTGTCCTGGTATACATATTTAAAGATGTATTTCGATTAAGAAAATGTGTTGAACATGCATAATCATTTCTGAAGTTTTCTTAAAGCAATGATTACACTAAGACATTCTAAATGTCACTGGGTCTATTATAAGTATTTCTTTCCCTACTATGCAGGACTGTCTCTGGATATTTTCAAATGTTGTTTTAGTGAAACAAAACTCATTTTGCATAGCACATATTTAATTTGGTTATAGGAGCCACATGTATATACAATAGTATTCTGAACAGGTGAGAATAAAAACAAAAAAAAGTAAAGAGATTAAAATCCTATACTTTTCCTTTCTTTCTAGAAACAGGAAGAAGCTATGTTTTTTGTGTGTGTGTGTTGTTGTTGTTGTTTTTTTTTTTTTTTTTTTTTTGTTTTTTTTTTGTTTTTTTTGGGGGGGGTGTTTTTGTTTTGGGGGGTGGGGGGTAAATGAGTGGTATAAAACAGAATTTATTGAAAAAAAGAAGTAGTTTTTACAAAATCGTTCAATATGTTTGAGATTTCCCCCATCTAGGATGTAACCCCAATCTGCTCTCAGCTGTTCCGGAATAGCTGCTCATACAAACAAACATAAAACATGGTATATTTTGCTTTTCACAATCATAAAACAAAAGTTTGCATTAAGTTAACCAAGAATAGGTATAGGTTATTCATTTTGATGCATAAGTTTGATTGCTTACCTTAGGACTGTGTTTTTTCTTATCACAATGTTTTTTTACCCCAGTTTCGTTAAACGGTGTTGACTTACATTGTTACGCAGGTGATATTTTCAATCGACTGTTGTTGTTGTTTTCGCCCTTCAAAACTCGTCTAAAATATTCGGAAAAACTTGGAAAAATGTGAAAAATACCGAATTCGATAGAAAAGAACCAATATTTGGAGTACTTTGCGAGCAAACATTCAGAAATCGAGTGGTTGTTTCGGAACTACTGCTGTTTCGGAACTACTGTCTTAACTGTACTAGGATTGCTTCATTAGCGATTACTTCACCTAAATGTCAGATGTGTTTACATACATTCTTTTTTTGCAATTAAGGTACATTGTAGTCACTGTAATTCTTGTCTAGTGCCATAGCATACTATCTTGTTGCTGGGAGAGAAACATGATCAGCTGTCAGCTTAGTTCAATTATTTTTATCTTGCATTATAATGTTTATGATATGCATTGTGAAATATGAAAACAAAAAACAAAATGTTTTTCCATAAACAGAAACCCCATTGAACTTTATTGAGAGCATATGTAATATTATATTTAAATGTTCTACCTTTCTAAACGACGTTCCTGGTAGATCGATGTTTTCTGAGAACATGCCTCTGAAGAAGATTTGGAATAGTTTCAAGAAGTCCCATAACACCCTTTGACCTTGTTCGTGGCCAAAGAGACACCGACACATGACGTCAAAGGACAGGCGTGCGAGTTCCCTGTCCATTCGGACCTTCTTTTGCTTAGTCCACGAGTCAATATAAGCATCAGTTATATCCGTGATGAGCTGTTCGTATCTAATAAAAAATCTTACTAAAGTATTTGATGTGCTACAGGCATGGACGTAAAGCCTTCAAACTCAAGCTGTGAATCTAAATCATTTGTAGAGACAACTGTATGAGTCAACGTGAGAGAAAGAATAGTTGAAAAGTAGAGATCTAAAATGATCTTTATTAATTTTGGCATTATAATATTTTCACTGTAAAGTGTTACCAGTGTGGTATTAAAAGCAGGAACACAGTTTTTATCTTTTACAGCGACGTTCGAAACAATTTGAGTTATAACTAACCACTTTAAAGCGTTGCGCACAATCAATGTGTTCGGAAACGTCTGGAATGTACCACCGTACGGACGTCACTGGCGTGACATTCCCGCCAAAACCGTTTCATATAGTAAGTACACATTTTTCTTGTCAATTCCCTGTGAATTTTTCTGTGTTGATTAAGGTTTAGAGCGATAACATACAACTGTCCAGTGCAGAGAAACATAAAGCGCGCTGTCTAGTAACAACTTTTGTTTATTTAACATTTTTTTCTATTCATCACAAAAGAAATACTTTCCGATTAAGTGTCGAGTCAAAACCGCAATAGCAAAAACAAATTGACGCAGTCAGCTCGCATCACTCCAATTTTGCCATTTGACAAATACATAATGATTGACAGGGAGATAGTTAAACTTGTATAAGTATCTTTTCATTTTAAAGATCGCTTTTTGTGCTTGTCATAATAGCGCATATTTGCTTCTGCATATGAACCACTGTTGTGAAAACCAGACCGTTGCATTTAAAACATGCGTTTCTTGGGTTTCCGTCACTTTAAAATAGTATCATTTGTTTTATCTGTGTTTACAACCTTTTAGCGATCACAATAATTCCTTAATATGTCCAGTCCAAGCTGTAAATCGCATTCGGAATCTGACAAAAACAAGTCCTCAGTGTGCAGTGAAGTTGTATTTATCTGAAAATGGTGTTTGGAAACCAAGTGCCATCTTAATGGCATTAGTCCGCTAAAAGACTTAATTTGGTTAATAAAAGGTGGGATGTAGCAGGGGCAGATCCTGAAAATGTTGGTGGGATTATGAATCAAGATCCATTCAAATTTATCACAGTAAATACTATATATTATTAAAGTGTCTATATCTGCAAGATTAAATGCGATAATAAATAAATAGCAGAGACAGTATCAAAATAAATATGAACAAATAATGTTTTAAGTTTTATTTAGCCATTTAAGTACAATACGCCCATGGTCATCTAGTGTGCCTTATCATTTTATGACATTGCCAAATGTCACATTCTGTAAATGTGTTTACTGATTTACGATCCTTCTTATCGTATTTCTCTTGGGTCGGGGAGCGGAGCTTTGACAAATTTCATCGTCAATGCAATTAAACTACATAATACTATAGTACGATTGCGACTTATTATATCCGAATACAATTACGAACACAACACACTCACGCGAATTAAACATTGCATTCTGAAACTAGAATATGTCATGATAAAAGCAAAACGCAAAAGGCTACTGTAATACATCAATAATGATGTAACTGACATCAATAATGAACCAAAATGAGAACTAAGTATACGCACGGTGACTTTGAAGACAACCCTACTCAGGCTGGCCAACCCTCTGCAAAGTTGGCCCCAGTCGCCCAGTGATCCCCCAGGGACAAATTAAAATTAAACTCAAATTAAAATAAACCATCAAATTATTTGCCACACGTGCGTATCGGCTCTCAACATGTCAGTTAATTGTTAATTTATATAGACCTGCCTAAAGTCTGACTGACGGCAGGATGTGTTTACCAGGGGCCGCAACCTAACATGTCTTCCTCCATGTTTCCGTATTTTAATAATGACAACCGGTCAGTGCGTCACATTTAGTAGTCTGAACAATATATTACTTGAGTGCTACATCAATAAGTTAAATGAAGTGTATTTTTCGCTTTCCACGTTAGACTGACTTTTAAAATATAGAAATCTGCTTGGTAAAACGAATGTTTCTATTTATAGGGTGTGATATATTTAGAAACGCTGTATTAAACCCACCGGACTATTTATAGAAAAAAGTTTCATAACACTTTGAGAAAACGAAAGTAGCATAGTTTATCACACCACCAGTATTTCAGTTATCTGGAAACGTTCTAAAGGGAACGTTTTAACTTATTCGTCCACTAAATCACATGCTAGAAAACTAGCAAAATTTCTGGGAGACTTGGTTGATCGTATTGATTGTTTCCTGGATCCTTGGGTCTATTTTATATCACCTCTACAGGTGTGCCACTTTATTCCAACAAAACCAAAAACGTGATATGTTGTGTTTTAGTATTTCTTTCTAGAAAAGACGAGTGTAAAATTGAAGTGCGTGTATATAATACAAAATGTGAAATTAATGAGTGTGTTCTAACTATAAGATGATATACATGATAAACAAGTCCACAATCTAAATTGTATATTTAGTACTAGTAACATTTGTAAAAAGCAAATGAGTGTCATAAAATCACACAACAACCAATTATGCATTAATTACCGTGAGAAAAAAAAACACTACCGAAACATTATGCAGGTAGCTTTTTCAAATGCGAATCAATTGCTCAAAAGAAACTGCCATCGCTTAGTTGACTATACCCAGACAGGCTTGAAGTACTTTAAACGTCCTTAAATGAATTTAGTGACTTTCAAGACAGCAAAACAAGCAAACATTTTGAAAAAAATGTTAAAGTCGGACCCAATAAAGGGGCATATAGCTGTTCTTTCGGTCAGTCAAAACGCTTCTTATTTTAATTTTTGTACCTCTAACAGTTTTTACTTTGGAATGAGTATGTACAATTTTCTGACAAAAAAATTTAGTAGCAAATCAAGAACACGACTACAGAAAACCAACCACACAAACAAAACAAAAACTATTTATCTTAAGCTTTTATAGTTAACTTAAAGATGCAGTGCCGACCGTTTCAAGGTAAAGGAATCGAAAAAATAAGGCCATCATCGGTTAAAGGGACCCTTAACTTAGACTTCTGGAGAATATGGGCACACGATGGCATTGGGATGGGTTAATATTTGACCGATACAACACCCGTTTCGAATTTAAGTGGGTCGTTTATATTCAGACATTTTTCTTACGACCGCTTCCGATTAATTCCGGGTTTTGATCGGAAAATGGCGGAAAAGCAACCACGTGATGTATGAATAATAATTATGTAAACAGTAATGGTCCTACTCAAAAGAAGCAAGGCTAGCTTCGACATTGTCTAACAACTTTAAAAGAAAGGACTTTAAATGAAAACTGGGTTTATATCTGGGGCCGCGGCACATACATGTACGTTAAATCGTTGACATTGGAGTGATCGCGGTGAACATCAGTCGATAACACGCAGAGAAGGAATGAAGCCCAGAAGTAAATTAATCATCTAAAAGAAACATAAAGGAGAACAAAGAAGACCACATGGTTGTATCACAATATTTTTTGTCTCAACACATGTATTGAACGACGATGGCAATGGAAGTTGAACTGAGTGCGGACAGAGATTTAGCCTAGTTCCTGCTTAAAATATCAGGTAGGCGCTGCGTGTACAAGCATTATGAGAAATTTAACGTACTTAAAAGTTATTATAAAACCATGTCAATACTGTTCTTTAATATGTTAATTCCCTGCTATCTATACAGTATTATGTCGCATATATATGAAGGTTATTATAGTTTATACCATAGACATATAAATAGATAGACCGGGCGCGCTATTTATAACCCGTGCGCTATTGGCCGCCATCTTGGAGAGCACAGTCGTTTAGCGCGTCTATAGATACGCTATGATAATACAAGGAAAATCTTAGAATATTTTCCGATAACACTGCGCGTTTTATGTATTTTTTTTTCCTTCAGAGTATTAAACGACAGTTTCTGCAGTAGTTTATATCTTTTGTGTCTTTATATGCATAGTAATTCATATTATTTAAATTAATTTTTACCTGATCTGATTTATAGACATGATGCTGTACATAGTAGGAATCTAGACTGGATGTAACGATCGAGAAGTATATAGGGGATTTTCCCCTATTGTATCGCTCTTATATGTTTTTTGTACAGGATTAATATACTGATGACTATGACTACAGTTAGAGTAATGTTATTTTTCTCTTTTATTTCAATTATAACGGACTATTTAGATCTTCTCGGTTTATAAACTAATGTTAAGAACCACATAAGCAAGTATTTCTGCTAGCCTAGGCAGACTGAGGCCAAATATTGGATTTAAAAATATGAATAAAATAGTTATAAGAATTTTCAGTACTTTGTTGTACGATCCCAGAAGATGATGCATACACTATTGTTTTTTCATTAAAATCACTTTAATATGTTTGCCGTGTATATATGCAAACATGTAGATGTACACCTACAGAGATTGAGGTTTTGAGTACCAAATAAGTTACTGATTATACTTGGCGTGTATGTTTTATTAAAGATAATAATTTTCGTTAATACTAGATCTATCTAGTTCACTTTGCATGAGGATTCACACATGACAGCACCAAAATCTTCAACATCACAGGACACAACAATAAGAATTAGTAAGTCAATCAGTTCGTAGCTTTTATTTATACTCATTATCAAGACAATTTTGTATTCTTACCACAGTTATACACTAAAATATTATTACCAAACAATGAAAATCACTAATTTACATGTGACATCATAACATAAATATTAAATATGCCACTTGTTTCAATAATACAAACTGTAAGCATTTAAAGAAATAAATGTTCACACAGCAAAGTTAAACGCTCAATATTTGCAAAAGGTTTTGGTTGAGGTAAGAATACTTTTAATTTGTGTAGAATACTAAGGTAACATGCATGACATGCCCTGATATTAATGTTATTAATAAAAACTTGTTTGTTAAATTTCAGCTCACTATGCTAGTTTATAAAAGATGTTTGAAATAATAAAACATTTTCAGAAATGTTTACTAAAACATAGCTTTATAATACTATGAATCTTAATTCATATTTAATTAGCTAACATAATATCTTTGTTAGAAGGAACCAGAGCACAGAATGTGTGATTTCAAGAAGTCATAATGTTGAATCTCCAATTCAACTACATGTAGATAAGTGTTCATTTGAACACCTTGGTCAAAATAAAAAAAGTTAACATAAAGCGGCAAAGCAATCCCTTTGCTTTTCTTTGAAAGGGCAACACGAATAAGTATTATGACAGTGAAGTAGAAAAAAAATGCATAATATGGAACAAGTGATTTTCTATCACATGGACAAGAACTGATTTTCTCAAAATGTGTATAGTTTGTGTGTGCATAATTCTTCCAAACTAGAATATGAAATCTCAAGTTCATTTATGCTTTAGTAGCAATCATTAGAGTTTTATAAAAAATATTTACAATGTCTATGCTCAGAATGAGTCCTGGAGACTTTAAAAAATCATTGTAATAAGTATGAATTTACTAAACAATGCACAAGAATAAAGCTGCTTTACAACAGCAGGTCTTTTAAAGCAAAGATATTGGACAAATATTCTACAAATGTCGCTTAAATCTTCCCCAGAATTAAAGTCTTTCAACTACACATGTATACATGGATGTGAAGATGTACAAAACTTAACACTGTCAGGCTATGCTTCCTTGGGGCTTTCTCTTTATCTCAGTTGACTTCAACTAAAATATTGTATCTCTTACAAACGTGTACTTATTGTCTTTTAAAAAGAACTGTTTTGTTTGAGTTATGTCGCATTGTTTTTCTCTTCTGTCACAAATTTAAAGTCTTGGTCATGTGGTCATGTGGTGCACTCTTGCAGTGACGTCGGAGTTTTGCAAGGAACCATTTTCTTCTGCAAAAATAAATAATACTTACAATTAATTACAAAGATAATCAGGTCAATAATAAATGCAAACATATTATAAAGTAACTGTGTCTGGGTGTTGTATTATGTTTGTTTTCAGCTGCCATGGATATTTAACTCATTTCTGAGCTGATTATTTAAAATTATTTTCCATACAGTATTATTTCAAGGATTTTTTCTTCTTAAATGATAACAAATGGTATTTTCAAATGGTATAACACAATCAACAAATTTTGCTTACTGTCACAATAATGCAGTAATTAAATAAATTTATATAGTATAAAATACCTGAAGCTGTACTGGAAGGTCAACAATTGTTGGGACGGCTCCACCCTGCAGTCTCGTTATCTGGCCAGTGCGGTCAATAACGTCTTCAGTTAAGTGCTGGCTGCAGACAAGCGCATACTTGGAAGGTGTAGCACCAGCCCTTCTACAACCTACAATCCACTTGCTGTGCCGTTCTGGCGACTTGTCTTTGTTTGGGAAACTGAAAAATAAACAGGAAATTTAAGTATGGTATTACCCAGTATAGTGTATTAAAAGCTCACTAAACCTCACCTAAATACTAAGAACTAAAGTAAATCTCAGAGGAGACAATAATCCTGACCCTAACTGGGATTCGAACGCGGTCGCCAGATCAGTAGTCCAGGCACTCAACCACGTCGCTAAAGGGTTAACCCAACAGCAAGGCTGTTGGAAGTGCCTAAAGTGCATATAGACACTTCCAACAGACTTGCTGTTGGGTTAACCCTTTAGCGACGTGGTTGAGTGCCAGCCTACTAATCTGAAGGTCCCGGGTTCAAATCCCTGTTAGGGCCAGGATTATTGTCTCCTCTAAGATTTATTTTAATGGTGTCAGAAGTAAACGGAAGCCTGGTGTGGCTGTCATGAGATGGGCTTGTGCCCAGAAAAAGTAAAGGGGGAGGAGTTTAGTGCATATAGGCACTTCCAACAGCCTTGCTGTTGGGTTAAACCTTTAGTGACGTGGTTGAGTGCCAGCCTACTGATCTGAAGGTCCCGTGTTCAAATCCCTGTTAGGGCCAGGATTATTGTCTCCTCTAAGATTTACTTTAATGGTATCAGAAGTAAACGGAAGCCTGGTGTGGCTGTCATGAGATGGGCTTGTGCCCAGAAAAAGTAAAGGGGGACGAGTTTAGTGCATATAGGCACTTCCAACAGCCTTGCTGTTGGGTTAAACCTTTAGTGACGTGGTTGAGTGCCAGCCTACTGATCTGAAGGTCCCGGGTTCAAGTCCCCGTTAGGGCCAGGATTATTGTCTCCTCTAAGATTTTCTTTATGCCTATATGCTCTAAAGAACAATTCATGGCACTAGAAGATGTCCAAGGTATGTGTACTGAATATGTGGTAAATCAGACATGAAAAAACCAGTAGCTAAGCTACTGCATAATATCTACAGGGCCATCCCATTTAAGCGAAAAAATCAACTCTTAGCCGACAATGTAAATAAAGACCTTATCCTAACGTCTTGTGACATTGGACTACATGTACGTAGCCCAGTCATGGGGCGCAACAGAATCATTTCAACAAGAAATCAGCATTACTTGTTTACAAAATACAGGCCAAGGATCATGAAGGAACTGATTAGAAATAAGCAGCATATACCAGCTCTCTCTCTCTCTCTCCCTTTCACTCTCTCTCTCTCTCTCTCTCTCTCTCTCTCTCTCTCGATCGATGAAATAGAGCTCTGTCTGTACTGAAAGTGACAGACAGCAAATGCAGGTTCAATGTTGCGAGATTTTTCTCTGATATAAACAAATAAAAAGCTACTTACTGTTGAAAGGTAATCCTCTTAGATCTTGTTTCAAGATCTCTACGATTATTGCAGTTGATTGCAAAACACTGATGGCCATTATAAACCTTTTTTAAGTTTTGTTGTTCCATTGCTCGCAATGGCAGACGCCATTTTCAGCAACTGGCTGTGCTCTCCAATATGGCGGCCAATGGTACGATGACGCACCAGCACTCAGCCAATAGGGTGGCCGGTCTATCTTTCTTATGTCTATGGTTTATACCCATTTTAGTATTTGGACTCAACACGGTTCGTACACAGTTATCAACATGGGATATTTCTCAACAGTGCTAACAAAATTTAAATGATCATCGCTTTACCATATAAGGAAATTAACTGATGTTTTCAGAATTGATCTGATTCAGGCATAGATGAGATACCTTATGCATAGTTTGTATAGTCTCTTTTTAGGACTACACTGGTGTTAACTAGAACATTTATCAACCTATCATACTATCATCACATAAGTAGAAAATTATTTATCAGTAAAATAAACTATGTTATATATGCAATGATTTTTACACATGGCCCCTGGTAGCTTTTTACCTAATAGGTTCAAGTCCTGGTCAGGATAAATAATATGCAAGGTATTCCACTTACCTGCTCAGCCATGTGCTGTGGATTCCCCTGAGATCTTCCTCAGTAAAAAAACTGGACATCAGCATAATTACATTAGAGAGTGAGTTTAATGACATGATATTTTAACTAAATATGCACCAAGTCTATTTGAATGAATATGTAAAAAAAACACGTAACAAAATCTCTTATTCCTGCAATCATATCATTTAAGTATTTTCATTTTTTGTGCTAAGCCTGAGAAGTTGTTCAAACAAAAATGATAAAATGGATTAAAATATTACCTTTTATCATAAGAGCATCTATATGAGTCTTATGTCTTTTTAAAGTATTAAGCTGTATTTATGATGGGAGAATGGATTTAGCTTTACAACAATTTTAAATCTATATATTTTTCATTTTTAGGCCATAATTGCTGCACAACAAGCTATAACAACTTCACACTATGCATGTTGGATTGTATGCCATGTTTATTCATCCCTCCTAAACAAGACACTTATTGGTCCTAAATGATGCAATAATTTAAACTAATATGAACTTATGAAGGGTGGATCACATACAAGACACATTGTGTCATGTGCATACACTTAACTTACAAAGATGGTTTGAATTAGAAATTGCATATCCTGACAATTACTTGCATCATCATTCAAATAAATTTATTGTATAAAAAAGTAAAGGATAAAATTAGTAGGTAACATAAAAAATAATAATTTTCTGTCTTGGTCCATTCTATTATTTACATCATATGTTGTTCTCTTCAGCTGCATGGTCCCAAATGATAACACCATTTGAAGCCTATGCTGGTTTATCATTTTACTTCGACACCAGGGTGTGAGATGTCAATGTTGTCGAAGGCAACTGAATTACAACTGAAATGAGGTAATTATATATTTTGTGGCTTGGAAAGTATTGTGTTTAGCATCCCATCACCAACATTTTGGTAACCTGCAGGAAGTTTCTACTTAAACCAGACTAGTAAGGCCTTCACTGTGTTTTTCTTTTCATTCTCATCACAAACACCAGGCTGTCCAGCATGTTAATACAGTAAATGTGCCACCATCTTCTTCAAATGGACACTACCTCTACTTAGTGAAAAAATTGTTAATGAGGCAATCCACACGTCCAAACATGCAGACTAGCTTCCTGTGAAGCATATATGGTGCTGTCTTCACAGTTAAAACATGGAATGAATATACCAGACACATTACTGCACCTAGTCACATTTCATGTATCCTGACACCAGGCCAACCAGTGAATTTCTCTTGCAAGCTGAGTTTAGACAAGGCTGCTTTATTCATACCATCTTTATGACTGTTAGTTGCTGGCTTGGTTTTTATTCTATGCTTCAAGTATCTTAAGTCGTTGTCTGCAAAATACACTGCCAGGGCAAATAGAACCTTTTTTATGACCTAATATATTCTATATTTTTATTGTTACACATTATACTCGTATAACTTGGACTTCTCATCATTTCAGTGACGTCAGTGTGTTTATGTCTGGGGATGAAAAATGGATTGGTCAGACAAAACTGCATCAAAGTAAGTTGAGCGCAGCATTTAAGTCTATTTTAAAAGATCAGTATATGTTCATACCCTCAACTGGGAAAATCATAAATATATTTCCCCACTTGTGACAAAAATTGAACTGTGAGTTAGCGAAACCAACATCCAACTTTTCTTTTTAAACTTGTGTAAAAAATATAAGTTTGTTAAGTTAATCAATAATCACCCATCTACTATCTTGTCAGTTATCCCAGTCTTGGGGCATATTGTTTTGCCTTCATTGGGAAATGCATGAAATGAACTCCATAACATGATAGCAGACCCAGTCATATTATACTTACTCCAGGCCAACCAGTCATGGAAATACTCATATATGATTGAGGGTTAGCTAGGTAACCATACCTCTACCTTTTTAATGAATTTGGTATTTTGTGCCTGGATATAAACACAGAACCTCAGAGCTCATGAACCCATTGATCGATTGAAAATTTTAGAGCATTACCATCATTTTTTCTTGATAAAAGTAGAAAAGTATTTAGATTTTTTTTTGTTACAAACTCAAACACAGTCTGAGCCATGATCATTTTGGCAAACTTCAGCTAATTATAAGTGGAGGAAAACCCAGACTTATGTTTAGGTAGAGCCACTGGGGCACTGCAGGTTAGCTAGAAAACCTCACCACTTGAAAGTTCTTATCCAAATAGCACTAAAAACTCATGCAGTGAGGCGCTGAGGAGATACAAATCAGCCACTAACTGCTTGGCCACTGTCGCGCCCAGTTTATTGTTCACAGAAAATAAACACATACACAACTAAGCTATTGTCAACAGCATATACAAAGAAGATTTTATGTAATGAAAAGTATGTTACTTATTAAACGGAAATATATTGTTAAATAATTTGAACTTCCAGAAACTCAACCTACATGCCAATGAGGTGATACATCAAAAAGAGAGAGAGAAAGAAAGAGAGCAACCCTGCCATTTGCGGATCTGTTTGAGTATGTATTCATGCTTTTTAATATTACCATAATATTGAGTATTTACTAGGACAAAACGTTACACGTCTATTTGTATGTTTTAATAACCAATTTATATACTGTTAGTCAAGACAACAGTTATACATGTACATAGGTTTATATGATTACTGGTACATACAGACAACACATGGCTGACAGACCAGGGGTTCTTGGTCCGTGCCTTGATCCAACGCTATTTTATTTTCCTTTCTCCTTCATTTTGAATTTAAGTTCCAATTCTTTTGTAGAAGCAAGCTATTTGGCTAACGGTGTTGAGTTATTGCAAAGTTTTTATTTGAAAGACAGTTACTTAAATTGACATGAAAAAGCAAGGCAGTAAAATGGTGTTTAACCTCCCTATTTAATCTTTCTAACAATCAATATCCATGAATTTATGCATATTTTATAACTTGTTGGTAGACAAAAAATCACCAAGACAGAAGGGGATTATGATGATGCAGAATATTAACCAACCCTACTACTGTTGCTGTTGCTGCTACTACTACAAGTTACAGTTTCAAGGTTTCAAGACTATACATTTGGTATATAAATACCTGTAATTAGGTATAATGGAACAATGCTACTACTTACAGAAATTATGTTTCTTATAAACAGGTATTCTTCATAACATAACAACAGAACATGGATCAACCTTATTCATGATGGGTGATGTGGTTGCAGCCTTGACCCACTGAGTGATGAGGACTGCAAAAAACACTGGCAACACCAAATAAAGAAGATCATATATTGAACTGTTGGCTAGTGCCATCCTAGAAAAATTTCAGGTTAGCCAAAGTTATGTTAACTTGTTATTTTTCATTGAACTTGTGGTATTTCAGCATCTGTTCATTTACATGTTAATGACTTCAAGAAGCAAATCATGTTTAACTTTTATAATACTTGTAAAAGGAAAGGTTTAACTCTTTTTTACAACAGTAAATAATACTTTTTATCATTTCTAAGGAAGAAAATCTTAATTTATTGATTAAAAGTTTTAAAACTTAAAGACTTAAAATTATTCAGGGAAAATATTGCCAGGGGTTAATATTTCTTGTAAGTATTTAGAAAATGTTTTAGTTTATGTTATGAAATATTGATGTATTTTATGTTCATACATTTTTTAAATAATGCAGGCCTAGAAGATTTCCACTTGCACCTTTGTAGCATCTAATATGGAAACTATTATTTATGATTTATGATATTAATAAGAAATTATTCACTTCCTGCCTAAAACCAGTGATGTTTCTAGATAGAAAATACCTGATGCTATACATAGTAAATACTTTGCCTTACCAAAAGACAACATCCTATATAAAATGTTAGACCTTAGAAGAACTTGTAGTCTAAGTGACTATAAACAAGTGGGATGAACCAAAGCAATTTAGCAGCAACACAATGTGGCCATTTAAGATACTTCCAGCTATTATAGAGATGGTCCTAGCTCTAAATGGACTTAAAGCCACACAATGAGGGCCCAATGAGTAAGAGGAGTTACTTGTCTGTGACTGTTCTCATTATGCTATAAGTCTAAAACCATTTTAGATTTAAAGATATTATGATAATATAGTTATTTGCCAGCTAAAATATACTTAAAATGAAATGTTATTTTACAGATTGAATGGAATGTGGAAAAAGAAAATAAGCATATGGGTGCTGTATCCAGCAATGAGAAGGACATACCAATACACTGGAGAGCTGTTGTGAAGTATCCTACAGACCTGAATGACGGATAAAATAAAAATGGAGCCTCTATCTATGATAGAGATCCTTGCCTCGATTTAAGGTGTATTTACTCTATTTGTCACAGTATTCCAAGACCCCAAAGTTGAGATATGTATCCATAAGTTGTCTTAGTTTTGAGTGTCTGAGAACATGATTTTGTTAGAAACACCCATATACATTAGGTCAGTTTAATGATTTCCCTACATTCAGTTTTAGTCTAGAGTTGATCTTGAACCTTGTTTGAGTTGCAAGTCATCTATTAAAATTGTCTAGCTGCAGGTGCACATTTTTGTCAAATGTCAAAGTAGAAATGAGCTTATGCCACAATATGGCTTTATAGGAAAACTTAGAAAATCTTCTTGTCAGAAACTGAAAGAGCTAGAGCCTTGATATTTGGTACTCATGTCCTTTGGGTGGCCCCATATAAAGATTGTTTAAGTAATTCTGATCTGTCAAAAAAACCTGGTTTCAAGGTGCGTGGTCATTTTCCATTTAAGTCTATATGGAAAAACTTAGAAAACCTTCTAGTCAGAAACTACAAGAGCTTGAGCCTTCATATGTGGTATACATGTTTCTTGGGTGGTCCTGTATCAAGGATGTTCACAACATATAATCTGTAATCATGGCCATAATGGGTGTAGCCATTGTCAACATAAGTATAGGAAACCACAAGAGATAGAGCTTTGAAATTTAGTTTATTTTTTCCTTTGATGGCCTTGTATCAAGTTTGTTCAAATAATTTTGATCTGTCTAAAAGCATGGCAACAAGGGCTAAACGTCTATGGCACTTAGGTGAGTGATATAGGGCCTCATGGCTATCTTGTTATTTTTTATTAGTATATTACAAGTAGAACTAAATATTCACAATGACTTGATTTCCAACAAGGATTTTGACAAAATCTGTTTTTAGTGTTGTATGATGTAGATATATATGTAAGTATATATTGCACAAATCCATTGTGGTATTAGAAAAGTATATGCTTAGGAACAATGTGGTTGGTTTATTCCTGAAGATTTAACATTTTCACCTATTTTAACTCATAAAGTTACTATTTCTGTACTTTTTCAGTTTCATTTATTTATTGTTTTGTAAGTGTACCTGTTATATTTTGGAACTTATTCATGTTTATACACCCATCCAAGACTGGATGTATTATGGTATCACCCTTGGCAGGTGGGCGAGCAGGCGGATGGATGGGTGTGCGGCATCCAGATGTTTGTCTGGAGCATAACTCCAACACTATTAAATCTATTAACTTAAAACTTCATAGGTGGATTGATCTCATTTAGGCGGAGTGCAGGAACCATCACTCTGCACTTCGTGATGTTGGAGTTATGGCCCTTTGTTTAATTTTCTTGTCTGGAGTATAACTCCTTCATCATCAAAGCTATTGACTTGAAACTTGATACATAGATAGGTCTTATTGCGACAAAGTGCAGTGCACAGGAACCATAACTTTGTACTTCATGATTTTGGAATTATGCCCATTTGTTTTATTTTTTGTTCGAAGCATAACTAATATGTTATCAAAGCTATTGACTTGAAACTTTGCAGGTGGATAGATCTCATTTAGACTGAGTGCACTGCATAAGAACCGTCACTGTTCACTTCATGATTTGTATTTATTACCCTTAGTTCAATTTTTGTACCTTATGTTTGTCTAGATCATACTCCTACATTATTGAAGCTATTGACTTGAAACTTCATAGGTGGATATATGTTATTGAAACAGAGTGCAGTGCTCAAGAATTGTCGCTCTCCTCTTCTTATTTTTGAGTAATGACCCTTTCTTCACTAATGGCTTGCACAAGAGTGCACAGCAGTTGGTCTCAAATTGCTCTATTGACGGTTGTATGATCTAAACAAACATAAGGTACAAAAATTGAACTAAGGGTAATAACTGCAGATCATGAAGTGAACAGTAACGGTTCTTATGCAGTGCACTCAGTCTAAATGAGATCTACCTTGCGGTACTCTTTTTAAAGTTAGTACAAGATTTTATTTTTCCTTAAGGAACAGAAATGTAGACGTATACTTGCTTCTTGCTGTCATGTGTACCTGTAACTATGTAAGGCTCATTACTATATATGGACTTGCCAATGAAATTTAATATCTGTGTAAATTGATCCTGCACCTTATTGTATTTCCTACTGTGCATAAGACAATTACATCATATTTTAGCAACTGTCTTTATTTGTTTTTTATTCCATTTAATGTTCATTTGTAACATGAACAAACATATGGATATGCCTTTTTTAAATGAATGTATTGTTTACCGGACCTGGTAGCGCAATCGGTAGAGCTTAGGCTCAAGGTTCGGGAGGCCCCGGGTTCGAACCTGGGCGGCGACATACCAAAGTGATTAATAAAAATGGTAGTGGTATAACTCACTTGCTAACACTAAAGCAAATATAAGGGTAGTTCCACGACTAGTTGACCCGGTGTCAGGATAATGTGACTGGGTGTGGTATCATGCCAGGTGTTCACGGCATGCTATACACAGTTAAGGCAGCACTCTATCTGCTTCAAGTGGACACCGTCTCCAGATAACTGAAATACTGTTGGTGGGGCGATAAACCCAACCCAATAAACGAACATGCATTGTTTGTAACATGACTATGGAACTAAAATTTTGGAAACAAGAAAAAAATGGACAACAAGGCTACAAAACAAGTTATAATTTAAATAGACAACAATAATCTGCATGATATACAAACATGTATTAACAATCTGCTTCTTATCTGGCAACAGTATATTTGATGCCTGAAAGTTTTGCTGTAATCTATTTTAGCAGAGGTCTTTTTAAATACAGAGTATTTTATATTGCAAAACATACAGTCTAATAATAAAGATAGTGTTCAAAATCATCTTTATAACGACCATAAAGTATGGGTTTATGCAAAAATCATGAACAAATTCCCCACGGTGGCTAGATATTGGTACATGTTTAAAATAGTCAAACTGTTGGATAACACCTATAAAATGAAGTTAACTATGATTTTGTTTATAATTAAATGTTAAATAATCAATTGTCAAATGAGTGATTGTGTGGAGCCGCAATATTTTCAGTACAATACAATTCTTTATTAATTTATTGACATGTTTAAGTAGATGAAAAACTGATAAGGCTAAAGTGGTCATCATTGCCCTAGTACTTATTGCTAAGCATCATCAAGAATAGAATAATGTACTGCACTGACAGGGTATGCATTATTTGAAATGACAGCATGCACCATGCTTAAACAGTCTAGTTATTGTTAGGATATAATGGAAGGGATTTTGCATATAGCTGCTACATTTCAAAAATTTTGTAGGAGAGCATGCCTTCCAGACCCATCTAACACGGTTAGCACCTCTAGTGCTCTCTCAATTAGGACCCTATAAATAATCCTGGATCCGGCACTGTACTTGATTTTAAAATTGGTTACCAGATGATTAGTAAGTCAGCGGTACATTATTATACTGCATGTATTATGCGAATATGTTATCGAAATTACTAGTATTTTCTGAATATAAGATAGACAGTTACAAAAAGCAAAATTAATTGTGTTGATTAAAAATTGATGCATAAATGGAACTGGTTCTCTAAATGCATTTTGTATTTTTATGTTTATGAAACCATTCCTCTGACTGACATGTGCTGCAAATTTTTCTTTGCGTAAGTAGTGCTGGTCTATTTGAATGACACGTGTAGTCCCTACTGTAGTACATAAACAAAACGACGTGTGTATGTTACCCGTATTGGTACGAATTTTACGTGGCGCGATATTGTTTGGCACGAAAAGTTCTGTCACAGGTAGGAGCTGGGAACCAAACTACATTTGCAATTGTTTATATTAACATACGGGCACTTTTGCATAAGTTAATTAACGACTTTCAACGAATGACGGCGTGCAAAGTGAAAGTAGAATTATTTTGTCTTTGAAAATACTATCAAATATCGTGTGTATGTGGGAAAGTTACACACACATAATCGAATTACTATAATCTTAACTTCCTTACATATTTATTATCCGTTTTAAGCTTATGTTTTGTTTATACATAGTACGGTATTGTCCTGGTCGGCACTGCAACTTTAATCAAATGTAAAACATTACATCGAGGATTTATCAGTCAAATGACATGTCAAACTAAAAAGACCGACACTATGCCGAGGTTATATGTTATGTGCATAAAGGGCACTGACGCTGCTAAAATAACCTCGCTTTTAAATGACACGAATGGAGAAATAAAAACACTGTCTAAACGATGGCCTTATTCACCGTTTTCATATACAGTCTCAACGACCGTCCTGTTGTCGTGTTATTTAAAAGAGAAATGATTTAATGACTGCAAAGGGTCAATACAAACTATTATCCTTTGATTTAAAAAAACTTGCCAATTGCAATTCCACAGCGTGATTTACTGGCACATCATCACTAATTTTAATTTGACAGCTCCTAGAAATGAGGAAAGTTTGATCGCGTGTTTTGATCAGTAATTTCACATTATCGAATGTATTCCTGCTTTGACATGGTTTTTCAAAAAGTTCATGAATCATTCTAGGTATGCAACAATAGATCTTATAACACAATAAGTGTGTTCTTTGCATCCGAACGATGATTCAATGAAAAGTCCCCCCCCCCCCCTCAAGGTGAAGAAATCAATATAAGCTTCTTTTATGATATTTAGGATACTATATGTAACACTTCCACTGCTGTAAACAAATTAAGCAATATCGAACCGAACGAAATAATCTTTATAACATAAGTTCTCGTTAATTTGATAGTTCAGTGTTTATCACAGTTATCTATCGGGTGGAGCTAAACTATCTCTACTTGTCCGTCAATTGATGGCGTTTATCTCGTGTTAGACATACCTACGTCTGTACTGTAATACTGCAATGAGAACACTGTTTGTATGAGAAACAAAAGATAAAAAAAATACATATCTATTAACTAGTAGTTTTGAAGCAATTTGCGTTTACCTCACATTGATATATCTCACTCAAACCAAATTTCTCATTTTCGTGTCGCTAAAAAGGCCAGGCACACAACTTATACCTTAATAACTCGCCGCTATTTACAGTTTGAAATCGGCAGGTTTCCTTCGTTGCATGTCATACTTTTATCCTCTACGAGATAAAACATTAATGACCAAGCATTATTTTAAAAATAACAATATATTTACCTTTCTGGAGAAGAAATGTTCTAACTACTACATTGGCTAAAGTATAATTTGCTGTATGTCTGTCTCGAATATTTTCGTATATAATCCTATACTTAAGACAGAGCACATTGTAGATAATGGCAAATTGGCAGACCTTTTATATCACAACACATTTTACACGAGCACTATTCATTAGAAAATACACCAGCTATTGACCTTTGTCTTCAGATAACATGTATAGTCAATTATAGGTGATTTATCAGTAAAATATAAAATAACCTAGCAAGTAATATGAAGCATTTGTTAACTTTCGAGAGCGAAAAACACGTTTATTATAACCTCTATGGAAATTGTTATGGCTGTTAATTTATAAGGAAACACACGCATATCGAGCAGATGACAAAGCGATGCACAAAACTGGTTTCGATTCCTGTAATTTCGACACCAACTTATTAACAACACTTTAAGATTAGTTAAGAACGTTGTCTTTGCTTTGTAGTTAGGTAAACATAGTGCTACGACATACCGGCATTTTCGTTAATGATAATGCAACTGAACAAATATTAAGTATTCTATAACAATATATTTTTTCTACTTATAAATGAGTCAAATATGCACTGCAACATCAGGCACTGTTGCAAAAAAAACAACAACAAAAAAAAAAAAAAAAAAAAAGAAAAAAAATAACAACAAAAAAAAAAACAACAAAAAAAAAAAACAAAGAAAAAACCAATAGAAAGATAGCTAATAATATTGTTATCGATTATTTATAGCGTTTTAACGTGATGGACGATGCATAAGCGACATGACATACTCTTTAGAATTCGTGGATTTTTATATCCTTAAGGCGATAACTACTTTTTAAAACATATCTAAAAAGATTCGGTAAAATTCCCTTGGGAAAAACATACCAAGGTTGATAAACTCGTTAGTGCCATGCTGCGTTATTTTAAGCCCACTAATGATGGGATAACGCTTCTAGAGTAAGTGTGTGAAAACGTGTGTGTGTCACAAAATGACATGATGTGTTTCCAACCACTGTGATGTTGTTTGAATCAGCAACCCCTTTGCGCTATCTAATGTCTACTGTCGAAAATAGTACCATCCTTCTGAGTTATAGTTATAACTAGAAGTTTATGGCTGAGCAAATGGGTAGCGATAAACATCTCCGTGTATAATATTATTGGCCTCAAGTTTACTCCCTTTAAACAGGTCAGCACCGACTGAACTCTGGTCAAAACATACCGTAAATTACATTATAGTTTCAATTTTATCATTACACCGGTCGGAATGTATCATATTTTTAAAATGACGCAAAAGATAGTAACAAGAACCACTGTCGCAGTTTGTAGAAGACGGGAATGCAATACGTGAGATACCGGGTTCGAATCCTTCAATAATCAAACATTTCTCTTCATTTTGGTAATTTAAATTCTTGCCATTTTCTTACATTTTCATTTTAACAGATACTGATTTTACCGACTAATATATGTCGATCTTATATTTGTTAACGACAAACCATTCAAAAATGTCGTGGATAAGGAAAAACAACGATTTTTATCTTTACGTAGCGAACACACATACGTTACATAATTTATTCATAGATAATTCAAAATCCATTCATCACGGGCAAATAAACAGTAGTGGATCTCCATCGAATAAACATGTTAAATGAGAGCAAATGACAATTTGGATATCACTTGAACGATAGAGCAGTTTCAATGAGCATACGTAAATAGTAGCAAACATATGGTTAAAACTGAAAGCCTATGCCTAAGGGGAGATACTTTTCTGGTTAATAAATAATATTTACTAGCTTACGAATAACTTTATGTTAGAAAAAGGCTCAACAAGACGTTAATATTTCCGCATAGGTGATGTTATAATGATTGATCCCATAATATTTCGTTTATGGGATTGTGATTTGCCGGCATTTCTGTCGATAAAGTGCAGCGACATTTCTATCATTATAGTACAGTGGCACTTATGAGGTGCCCAGAGACTGAACCCGGCCGGTCCATTATACTGACAGTGACGAATCAGGCGTAATGCTTACCACTTAGGCCCGAGCGTAACCAACTTTAAAGTCTTTGGTTTGACCAGGACGGGGTTTAAACCTGCAACCTCCCGATCCGCAAGCCGACGCTCTACAACCTGAGCTATTAAAAACAACATACTTTTATATTATGAATGCTTAAAACTGTTATATCTATGTTCAAGTTAAAAAACTTAAACAGAAGTTATGAACCGTTTTTTTTTCTCCCAAAATATATGTAAAAACAAGTTCCTTATTCAGTGACACATAGATCGTAAAAAACAAAACTCTGCATACGCTTGGCTTATTTGGGCAGAGATTCGTTGATGACAGTAATATAATTTTATGAATATATCTTTCAGTTCCTGAAATATTATGAAAAATCTGTATAAATAATACGTATGTTAACAGATACATGACAGCAATACACAGGTAACGGTGGGCAAGTGTTCATTAAAAAACAAAATACCTTTTAAAACGGAATGTACTTTAGACAAGTGTAGCCATATTTATAGCACTTGAAAAATACATACTGATGACATAATAAAGAATAAAACGCACCTGAATAGATTCAGTATATATCCCAAAATATAGGAATAATAACTCTCGAGCGTATAGTGTTCGCTGGCCTGCAAAATACATGTGCAGTAACGTATTGCAGGTTAAAGGTAAACATTTAAGTTGTTTTATCTTATTATTTAAGGAAGTGCTTTATGGCATTTGCTAAATATCAATACTACAACAAACAATATATTTTGATGCGAATTAAGGTACATAAAATAATTACCCCAAGACATGACCATCATCCTTGGTCTAATTGATTTGCAAATGGAATTCTTTGTCATGCACATTATCACCTGTGTAAATTCTCTTTAATTCATCTGTTAATTTTTGGATTCGTAATTTGTTTCTTTTACAACGGCGCATAGGTAAAACAGATATCGATATATGTCATGTAAAGCATCAATATTAATAAGTCCATTGGCGTTTAGTTTTACATTGCATCGTTCTGAAGTAAGACATAAAATTAACACGTTTTGAAATCACGAAACTATGAGCTTATTAAGCAGGCATAAACATGTTGAACTGGTGAAATACACTAGAATAATAACAAGGGTCTAATATAAACATCGTTTATCAACAGATTTCTACGGTCCCCTCCGCTCCCCTTATCTGAAGCGGTTTTGTCCTGCCTACTATATTTTCTTATCAAGTTCATGCAACATTAAGTTAACGTTCATTGATTTTAGCTTTCCTCAGATAACTTGAGTCGTGAGAAGTACGTCAATGATCTTATATTTACATATCGGTACTAGAAGAATATAAAAGCACATCTTTTCTTCACAGATAGATTGACGGTTTAATTTGATTTTATGTCTGTCCAAGGTATAAAATGCATTTAAGGCTTCTGAGTTCTGTTGCACGTCCAGGGGTGGATCGAAGATTTAAGTGTTCATTGTCTTTATATTAGGTATGCGGAAGAATCATGTTTAAACGACCTCAATATAATATAATAAATAGAGCATTTTCCACCATGTCCATACCATTCTTAATAACAGATATAAAATAACAACGTTAGAAAATGCACTAATCATCATCATGTCTTGCACGGGAAAAGTGCTGGAATGCCAGAGATGCGATCTTGCGTTTATCTGGACTCTGGTCTTTATTACACATAAAATAACGGACTTTTAGCAATGTCATCAAGGAACCAGACGATGTTTGTAATCAGTACAATCCGTTGCAGACTCTTCGGCTAATTTGGTTGTAATAAAAATAATATTTGTCCCACAATCAAGTCATGACAGAAACATACATTTCCACGTGAGTAAATGAAACTCAGCCTAAGGTTATTCGTGGTGCACAAGAAACTGCGATTGTTTCAGTGCTTTCCGAGTGGTGCGGAGATTGTATAACACGAAGCAGTGAACTCGAACACAGACTTGGCATAAAACACGGTACGAAATACGCTTGCAACACGCACGCTAGAACGGCAAACTTAAACGCTTACTCCGTATTTAACCATGACAAATAAAAGATTTGACAATGAATATAAGATAGCATAACTATTAAACTGATCGTGAACTTGACCTTGACGGGAAATGAAATATTGCATGTGATTATCTTTCTGACATTATTAATAAGTAACTGAACTGCATTATATTTTCGGGACTTTGGATCAATTATCCGTACTAACTGCACACATTGTAAAAACTATAACAAATATCATTTAAATGGTTAACATTATGTTTATCATAAAACATCAATAAGCAAGCATTATTGACAACGACTTTACAATAAGAATTTGTTTAAAAATCTACCCTTGCCAAACCCGATCTTAGCAATAACCGATCTTAATTCAACAGCCAAATATCTATACTATGAAGTAATTTACTAGTAGGAAAGCAACATGTTTTAATGAGAAATATAGTAATCTTTGTTAAATATAACGTATTTTCTGGTAGCAAACTCATTTAATTGGACGTTATAAAGGTTATAAAGTTTTTTATGAGTCCATGAATTATACACAATCAGATTAATATCGCTAGGTTCTAAATATGCATTATATTAGACGGTGTTATGATAAAATGTGTTAAATGTCAAATCCTTATGAATCACGAAATAGGATATTGTCGATATAACTGCGATTAAAAGCGATTATTAATACTTACTTAATGCTCAGAACGAAGAATCGGCTCATTAAGGTAACATCTGAAATTTGATAGAAGTGTTTTTCTCATATCAAAGCCTCTTTGGCAGAATGCAAAGTAAGTGTTTTGACATCTTACAACAGCATTCAAATCCTTCGTCATTCTAAAAAAACGGACAATCAGTGACGATCGAACCCCGTGTCGAATGTAGAAATTATGCTTAATATTCAAAGAAACAATTTTCAATATAATGATGTCAAAAAACAACAACAGAAAAGGTGTCGACAATCAAGAAGACATGAGTCTCTTCTCAAAGATCATTGCTAGATTAAAGGTCACAAAAATTCAGGACAACTCTCTGCTGACGTTTATAATAAACAGTTATAGATTTCTTTTTAATGTAATTCCCTTTTCTGTGCAAAAATGTCGTCTCAGTTTTTTCGTTACAGTGACCAAAAATTGGAAATGCTCAGGACAAATGTATCCATTCATATGCAGGCCAAATATAAAAGTAAGAACGAATCTTGATAAGTCATTAAACAAAAAGAGCAAACCTAACAGTTGCCTCCATGGAAAGGTCCGTCGACAAAATGGACTGACTTGGTGTGCTTGCTGGGGAAATAAGGAAAGATCCTGTAAGAATAAGCACTTATATTTAAATCTGAAATATCTTCCAAATAATATAAAAAATACGTATTGTTCATTCCAATACTGTAATGATAGTCACATTTATATCAGTATTCATTATATCAGTAAATTCTGCCATTCCTTTATTCTACTCAACACGGACATGCTAGCATCACAACGTTCACGGAAGTTTATGATCCTATCGGGAAACACAGCCATAGTTAAAAGTACGGCGACCTGGAAGAGAATGGATTTACCTTTACAGCTCTTGCTAACTTGATTCAAGCACATTAATACCAGATAATTGTATTGCGGAAGGTGCTTCCCATCTCATATTAAAATGTAGCTAACATCCGGTCGCATGCTTAACTGTGGAAGTAATTATTTACAGGCGGCAACATCATGCCATTTCTAAAACTACTGTAACATTGTTTGATGGAGAAATTTGATTTAACGATTTATATAAATGGAAGGCTAATTGATGTTTATTCAGAACTTGTAAGTTAATAAAGAGAAAAATAACAATACATAAAAGCAGTCGGCAATCTTACTCACTCCTCAAAACGACATTGTTATGTCAATGATGCTTGTCTTTTGTATCCGTCAACGTAAAATGCTTTTAGAATAATATTGTAGCATCTTGTTAACATTTAATAACATTTAACTTCTTTTGTCAATTGTAAGGATAAAATAGACTGCAATATAATTTAAAACTTCTTACTTAAGAATTTATTATATTCGCGGGAACCACAAACATAGATCCATTGAACTTTTGTCTTTTCCTGTTCACTATCAACGTACATAGTGCACAGTTTGCAATTCTATCCCAAGTCAGATCAATTTCAATATCATGCTTATTTTGATCTTAATCAGTTCTAATTTATAGTCCAACGTATGGTTAGAGTATTGACAAACGCGTTTATTTTCTTGATTTAAAAACAACATCAACAGATTGTGAGTGTGCGAAGATCAAAATATGTGACAAAGTCCTATGAGCATTGCAACATATACCAGAATTTGAAAATGCACATGTTAAAAATATTCACATGCATGCTAAACGTAAAAGTAATAACAAGTATGTGATAAGTCATTTAACTTAAAGAGCAAACCCGACAGTTACCGCCTTGGAACGGTCAGTCGGCCTGGACAGACTGGGGGGCTTAATCCGGTTTTACAGAGCTCTAACTTCGCACTTCCTGACGGGTTTCTCAAATGCAAGCAATTAAAAAAACCCGATCTGTTTGAATACAATTTCCAAGCGCTGACATTCTATTTAGAAAACTATCACGAAAGTAATGGTGTCATTGAAAAATAATGTCCACATAGTGTTAAGAAGAGACAGAAGTAAAATTTTATTAGAAGAACTACATAAAAATCGATGACTTTAAATGATATTAACATTTTCAATCTGGAAAACAATGACAATTCAAGAGTAAATGGTTGTAATATCCTGTTCATGTGAAGGTGGAATTATGGAACCAAAGTCAATGTTCATCAAAACAATTCTTATAGGATGAATTAAATGACAACCTTGATTACCTGCAAGGGGAGATTTTTTAACAACCGCCATACTACACAAGTAACATTGTTGTGATCATGAATAATAATATATGACAAAGTCGTATAAGCATTGCAACATATACTAAAATTAGAAAGGCAATAGCTACAACTCGTTTTTCTTCTGGCAAAGGACAAAATGGCAAAACTAAGTGTCTTTTAAAGCTTGGAATTCCACCGAGTAGATATTTTTCTTAATGACGGTTACAATTTACAACAATCATTGGAAATAGGCATGTGACCTTATATGATTCAACAGTGGGATGACAATTGTTTATAAGGGTAGATTTCACAGCCTCAAGCTGCAGTTGTATCATTAAAGGGTTGGTGATTAGCGTGTTGATGCCTAATGGCGGTGCAGGAAGAACATGTCCATTAAATGTGATTGATTTACGACATCTCTAACATGACGACATCCATCCTTGAGTATAATAAAGTGTTTCATTTGTCATCTCAAAGCATGGTGCTTTCCTATCAACAAGGACTCGAAAAGACAATTTCAAACGCTATAGGCATTTAAAAATAACATTTTATGATTTAAACGTTTACGTTTAGTACGAAAAAAGCACAATTACACCTTTAAATCATTCCAGTGATAATAATGACCGTGTGCTATTTACGTTAAAGGCCAATGAGAAATTAGTGTCAACTCAATTGTATAATTGCCTTAATAGAGTATTCTAAGACATCCATGAGGTCAAACAAAACACTAATTAAAGTGGGATATCATATCATTTAACCATGTGTAATACTTATTGTTTATACATACATAAAGTTTGATTTTAGTTTATTATTTTTAAACAAAACGAAATAATACTTTTTCAGCATAATGTAAATAAAATACATTTATCTTACTTTGATAAGAAGAATAAACCATAAAGTATGACTTAATCTATTTTTCAACGAATTCTGACTTGTTATGATTACATACTGAGTCTTCCAAAAACCTTTGAATTATTAGCAAGTATTTTAATATCACAGACATATGTTTGAGAAAAGCGTTCATTTATGACATGCATAGACATATCCGGATATATCATGGAAATTGAAAGTGGTATCTTTACAAGGACAATGAAAACTTCGAGACTACAATATCTCACTTTTCTCAAGCCTTATATTCATAAACATGTTTTATCACATGATTCACCTTGTTTTCCATTCAATAAAACCCATTTAATATTTTTTGGTAATACACTAGTGAAATACAGCTTTTCTTGCAATTTGATTGGCTAGCAGCTTCGCGTGACTATTTGGTATTCATCCGCCGAGTTGGTAAACAAACCGGAAGACAATAACAGCTCTTTTTTCGTCGGTTCAAATGTCACGATTGATTATTGGTATAAATAAACTTACCACCATCACGAAACGTATAGCTAAGCTTCTGGACTTGTATCCGAAAGACGTCTGACTAACCACAGCACCCGGAAACATTTAGTTAAAAAAATGTCCGAAAATAACATCCTGGCAAATCAGATTATGTAGATAACAGGACACCGCAACATTCAAACAATTTATAACTGACCCCATGTTAGCGTCAGCCTTACATAGTCTAACTGTTCTCACCAGCATGCGAATCAAGACACGAATGTCCACAACGCGATGGTAACTTCAATGAATTCCGCCTCAAACATAACCGTCCACGGTGGCTTTAACAGCATCTTTAAAGGAAACGTTTTTGTGAAATTTTCAATATTAACATTCAGCCGCCTATGACAAAATCTAAATTCTACAGACGAGTCTGCAAGTCCACCACATAAGAAATAAAAAAGAATTCTCCATAGTCGACACTGACAGCGATGAGAATTAAATTTAAATAGTGACCTTTACACTAACCGCTTTGTAAACTTTCTGGGTCACTCACTTTCATGTGATTACTGTTTATTGTTATAAGTTATTTAGATGAAAAAGTCGATAAAACATATGGCAATGATATGTTATTGTATTGTATATAATGTTAAATACGCATTAAATTTTGTCAAAAGGTTGTTTTACTCTCACTTAAAGACAATCAAATGGAATTATTTTGTGTAGCGCAATAATAAACTCAAACGGTCTTCGATGCGGTGTTCGGTTAGATGACGTCACAATATCGTTCTAATTTTTGAACCGGCATGTAGATCTACACAGGTATTTGTTTCTAGTAAAAGAGGACGAAAATCATGTGATATAAAGAATCTGACACTCGTTGTTATTTAATACAAGCATTTATTAAACTCGTCCAGGCAAAATGATATTAAACTCGCCAGAGGCTCGTTTTATATCATTTTGCCTGAAACTCATTAAATAAATGTTTGTTATGAATGACAACTCATGTCAGATCCTCTATGTCTTGCATGATGACCTACATTGCAAGTCGTTGTTAAAGATTAAATTACGCGTCCATCTCATGCTGAAAGTATCCCTTAGGTAATCAATAAGTAAAAGGTTTATATAATTTTGTTTTATGTCCATTATAACTATCTGGAATGAAATCTGGTTCGTTTTAGAAAACAGGATATTAAATGATACAAATCTCTAAACGTGAATTATAAATTCCCAAAGGACGGCTGTGGATTGTGGTGCAATTCTAAAACGAGATTAATGTTAGTTGTTTTTTATTGGAACGAGGGTTGATGGGAACGCGTTACATGCCGACTTGTCCCTTGTGTAACATACAATGTCAAGTGTAAAATTAGGGATAAAACAGGAGAGATCACATTATATAAAAGGAATTTGTAAGAAATATTCGTGATTGCAATAAAATGGTACACATTATCAGTTGTAAGGCATTCATGATGCCATCAATTCGCGATAAAATCTAGAAACTAGATTCTAGAAACAATGGAGAATAGAAGAACAGAACAACAGAGTAACATTTATTTCCCGAATGACTACAATAAATAAGAACACATCTACAGCTGTTTAGTGTCAAGTATTCATGCTAAGTTGGAATTACTGTAGGATCACAAAGAACGAAATTACACAGATCAGCTAATGTTCTATAATTTCGATAGACATACATTGTACTTTTACCTGCACTTATTATACATGTCTTCTATTCTAGTGATATTTTCAAATTATTTCGTGAAAAAATATTTTATCTTGACGAAATTATGAAATGCATGATTCACTAATTATATAATGAATGTTTTACTGTTCGTAAAGTTGCATTTACAAAAGAAATAACAACACCCCACGAAAAACAAAACAAAACAAGAACAACAAAAACAACAACAACAAAAACAACAACAAAGAACAAATATAACTATTTATAATATAGCTAACTTCACACACACAACCACGCACGCACGCACGTGAGCGGACGAGCACACACACATGGTAAAAATATATAATTTAGTATCTCAACTTAACCTTAAAGCAGTTTATAAAAGTTTTTTTGAAAATGCCTTCATTGTTTCTGTATTTGTTTTACCCCCGATGTAGTTGCTTTCGGTCAGTTGTTTCACTTGAGAGATTGGAGCGCTCCACAAACAAGGTTTAAGCACCCCAGTCGGTCCTTTGACTGACCGTTCCAAGGCGGTTACTGATGGTTTTTCTTTTTGTATGTTATGTCTCGTCTCTGTGTTTTGTAACGTTTATATTTACCATGTTTGCCTTTGTCTAGAGATAGATCAAATTTAAATATCTGTGGAAATTTTGATAGGACCTTTTCTTCTTTACCTATTTACAATAAGTATTTGTTGAATATCTGACATTTTCTCTAAAGAACATTAAAACAATAATGGTAGATTAAGATTAACAAGTTGCTAGGATTTAACGAAATATGTGACTACGAATCAAATCGTCGGTCAACAAAGTGCGGTTTTGTTTTTATTTTAACCCACATTAAAATACTTAACAAAATATATTAGTCAACAGATGAAATCAAGATAACACGCTAAGTCAACTCATATGACACCATAATATATTTAAAAGAAATTGCATGTTAAATATACAATTAATAACAGTTTTAAAACGACAAATGATATTTTATGGAAGCTAAAATGTTGTTTTTTTCGCCTCACATGGTTCTGCTTTAGACAAATAAATTTGACACATATATATGTTTTCTATCGATTTACAATTTCTTTCTCCAGAATTAGACAGAAAACTGCATGTTTGTTAGTAGTATATGATTGTAAAATGTATTTGTAAGTAAGGATGTGTATAAAGTTATATTTTAGCATGCAAAATGATCGGGTTACACCGTCTGGAGGCAGATATGTTTAAGAATACGGACACCAGGAAACATATTTACCTGTGTTCAACCCAGGAGCCAAACATCAGAAGCATATTGACATATATAGCACCGTCCATACCAATAAAGAAGTTTTTGACTAGTGTAGAAACATTGAGATAAATCAATCAGAAGCTTTCTGGCCAGTGTACTAACTTGAACAACATTAAATTAAGCAAGCTCACTGGCCGATGTAGCTTTGTTGAGACAACATCAGAAACACAAATGTAATTAAACAAAAAACAATTAAATGCTTGTTTTCTGTAGGGTTCCATTCTGGATCAGGTAAAAGTCAGGCCAGTGTTCTAATGACTTGTCTTGGTGCATGCTCCTGCAATATTGACCTTTATAATTTCAAATTAAGTTATGATTTGGGAGGCGTTCAACTTGCTCTCAACAAGTACTTTAGTTAAAAATTAGCCCACATGATTTAACACTGGTAATAGCTTGGCCAGTCTTCTCTCCCATATACTGTTTGTTTGAATAGTTTTGTATTAATAATATTGTTGTTTTTCGGAAAGATCATGCAACAAAGGTTGCAAATTGGACATATTGGTGACCAAGTTGAGTTTAAAACAACAAGTAAATCAGGGTCCGCGATACAATTAAAACAGCTTTTGACAGGGCACTAGAAGTGCAAATCAAATGTACAAATGATGAAGGCACCGTGACAAGAGACATTTCTAAATGAGAGAAACTCAATAAGTTCCCTTCTTTGACTTTAACGTCGGCAAAAACATCGACGTGAGAGCTAAAACCAGTTTAAATTGTTCTTGCCACTGTACTCTTACTACAGAACTCTTAAAGCAAAATATGTCTTCATTATTGTTTTAGTCATTAAGATACAGAATTTCACGCCATTAAGAGGTTTATGAACAATCAATTTGAATTTTTAATGATATTACGAAGTCCCACAATCGGAAATAATTGTGTTTTAATATAGTTCCATCAGACACTTTCTGAGCAGAATGTTATTACGTACAATATCTAGCCGAAATCACTGTAATTAAAGGAATCAGTACTTGATAATTAAAACATTTCATGGCAACTAATTTCCATACTGACTATGTAATGATCTGACAGATAATTTGTTTTCTGTCTAAATTATACGAAATGCATTTGTTAAATAATAAACCTTACTTTAGTAGTAAATTAGCATGCATTACCGTTAAAACACGTTAGCACAAACGAATGTGTATCGACATTGCCCATATAGTACTTTGAATTAAATCTGCAGTAAACCACATAATAACCTTTTGTATTTGTTTGAGGTCTATCCAGATACCACAAAGGACAGGTGGGGAGGTGGGGCAGTTAGGAAGTTATTTTAAAAATAATATCATTTTAAGTAGGTGTATTTAATGACGACTATGCGTGTATAATTAATATAATATATATAATATTAATAAATTAATTAAAGGTTTGGAAGTGCAAGTGTCGCGTGGTAACTCGTTGAGAAAGCGAAGATATAAAATTATTTCAGCACCTTTCTGTCGACAAGTACTGTCAAGACATTAATGTTATTGTCTTTTCAATTACTACAATAAATTACATATTACTGAATTAACTCTTCATTGGTGTTACAACAATAAGTAACTATGCTCTTTAATTCCTAGTATTATATCCGACCCTTGTATTTACAAACATTAGTAACGTAATAGATGCAAATATGTGATATTGCTTAATTGATTGTTTAATTTAAGTTTGTATATCAACATTAAGCCATAATATAGATTGTCACATTTTCATTTTTATCTCTTTACCTCTCTAGCCGTACCTCAAACATATGTAAGGCAACTTCAGCAGTCTCCATGGTGCTTTATGTGCGATTGCCAGGTAGGTATAATCATATCTGTAGTTTATTTTTGTTTATGTCATATTTAGATTGATCCTAGGCATAATATTTCTGCCAATAATCCATTCATAAAGCTACACTTTCTTTCTCTTTAGGTTTTGATGGTTTCTTGAGCCCTTTTCCTCTAGTATATGATGAGTTTCTTGGTGTTAGAAAATTGCTAAAAATTCTATTATTTTAAAGAATATTAAACCGTGAATTACTGGATACAGTTGCAGACGCATGTTCCCTTCCTAAATGAAACTTAGATAAACTTTATTTAAATCAATTGCATATATAGTATGATCATGTGGCATTAGACATATTATTAAGTAGACGTAGTAGTAGCAGAAGAATTAGTAGAATAAAAAGTAGAAGGAAAAGAAGATGGAGTAGTTATAGTAGAAATAGAAAACTAGTAATAGAAGTAGTAGTAGTAGTAGTGGTTGTAGTAGTAGTAGTAGTAGTAGTAGTAGTAGTAGTAGTAGTAGTAGTAGTAGAAGTAGTAAAAATAGTAATAGACGTTTCAGTGTATTTTTGCAAACTATTACTCATATGGGACCATCTGTTAATTATTTTTTTCTTTTGCTCCTCTTACAAATGTATTGCAACTTATTATGAAGCCGCTGTTATTTAATATTTAAGAACTGAGCTCAAATGATTGTCTATTTCATATGAATTCGCTGCAACACTTAACATGCAATGTGCAAGAAAAAGGCATTCTTTGATTGAAAAGAAACGGCGCTTTCACGTTAGACTTCTAAGATCTTTCAAGCATTGTTATCTCTGCAGTACTTTCGCGGGAATCGGTTATTGGTTATTGGCAGAAATGTCTAACGTTGTTTCAAGATGGATAATATCAGATCGATGTGAAAATAATCACAAGTATGCTGCCATTGACATTTGAAATAGCGTGATTGAGCGACAACATCTGACAGTTAATTTTGAACTGTTTTCCCATCTTGAGTTTCCGTAAATAGATTTGGAAAGTCTTATTAACATGGCAGACAAAAGTGACATTTATAGCGAAACAAGTTTGTGTAATCTTAATAATGCATTTTAATATTTTATTTCTAACAGGCAGTTCATCCATGTAAGCTAGTTTGTAATTACTGCCTCCCTCCATTGAGCATAATTGCCTTAGACTGAGATTGTAAGGAAGACTGCCAATACTTAGGGGATTATGATTACAATGTTTAAAACAAAATTAACAAAACTAATAAACGTCTATAATGCGATAGTATTAATCTATACTGCAACTGAATTGTGCAAGTACGCTGACAACTGTTTGCTTTGATATATCAGGATAAAATGCAGAATAGAAGGTCCAGAATGATATTTGTTAAATTACTCCTATGAAGAATTCAATCCAAAATTTAAAAGAGTTATCAAAGTCATATGATTACATAAAACTGATAAGCTTAATAACCATTCTTACAATCTTTCCTATTTTTATATTAATATGTGAGGCTGTCAAACCTTTAAGTCATTGCAAATGAATTTATCTCAGATCAAATCAACCATACTGTATTGTTAAACAGATCAAGAAATTTATCGCTCGTATGAAATTGTGTTTGTATGGACAAGATGCGACGAAGAAGAAAACCTTGGTGTTAACAAGTTATTCCTTTAACAGCAAAATATCATTTCTCAAGAATCCACACATGAAATATGTTAAAAAAATAGGAAAACGTCGCGTTGTTGCCATAGTTTTAGTTATGTCCGTATAATTACTTTATGAAACTCACATTTCTTCATGTGTTTTCGTAATACTGAAAGTATTGGTCGGCCCATTTTTCTTGTTCAAGGCGGATTGGATTTGTTCTATTTTGAAGTATGTCTCGTCAGAGCTTTGTTGTAACTTTAACAACTGACTGGCATGTAAATACATTTGTTTTGTGTCGTTTATTCTTTTAATATATTTTCCAGTACTCATAGGACTTTGTCATATTGTCTTATGGGTATTTGTTACCATTTTTGTAGTACTTGGATCTGATTTTGATCAAAGTCCTACTTGGCAATGCAGAAAAGAGGTTTCACATCCTGTCAGAGATGATCTTTACTTTTTGCAAAGTGATATATGGATGGGGTAATTTCTTGCAATAAAATGCATAACTTAGTGAAAGTTTAAACGAAAAACGTGGAAGCACATGAGAGTGAAAAAAAAAACACACATCATTGGACGAAAAAGATGCAGTTTACTTATGTGGAGCTGAAAATCTGCGAAGAAAGAGTCTAGATAGGCAGAGAAAACGGGTTCAGTTTGTTAAAATCCATTTTCTTTTTGTGAATATTTTGTAAGGCTGAGCAAGAGGAAGAATGATAATGGCGATATTCATGCACAAAGAAAACAGCCAATAACCACATTAATGAGGTGTAGAGTGACAACGATAATCTAAATGAGCTGTGAAAAGTTGTTGCAACCAGAATGACCATAGGAAGAGTTTGATTGCTTGGGCTTGCTATTAGTAATAAGAAAGGCCATGGTGTCTTCAGTACCCGGTCCAAACTGTATACAGTACAATGTGTACAAACGCTGTCTCTTGATGTTTGTAGAATTGTGTAATCTTATTACGGTTGGCTGTTGGAAATAAGACCTTGACTCATAAAAGATGGTTGCTTGATACCTAAGAATAGAAACTCAGATTCTTTCTAATTCATGATGACATTTCCACTTAAATTAAAAAAAAATCTTGCAGTTCCTGCTAAGAGAATACAAATGTGGCATCAAACATTCTAATGAACAAACAAACTTTGACATTTCAGTTCAAAAGGGAAAGGTATCTAGTGTATCTGGATACATTGAGCATACTGGTGTTATATTACTTAAGTTAAAGACACTAGGCAAAACAAATGGGACTAGGCAACAATGTTTATGTGGTTCATGCACATATCAGCTACAGAAGATCGTAGAGCAACCTCATATCATTAAGATTTTGACACATGCTAGAGCACTACGTCAACTATTGTCTCCACAGTAAATTTAGACGACTTTTAAGGAACCTTAGATAGCCTGCGGGTCCATACAGCAACCCTAAGCGGCTTTCATGCATGGTATGACCTACGTAGAGGGCGAGTATAAAAAGATCCAACCGGCAAAGTCTAGGCGTTTTATGCTGATAAAAGAAGTAATTCAAGAAAGTGCCAGGTTCAGGGTATGAGACGAGAGACCAGCTTACACCTAACCCCAATAAAGAAGCAACCAATAAAACATTTTAAAAGTGCTATACGACATGATCAGTAGACGTGTTAAGGATCTTTGACACAGATGAAACAATTGCTTAAACTAACGAATATGTCCTTCATACTTTGAAAGGAGTACGCAACGGTTTCACCCCTCTTACATCACATAAGCAAACTTCAAACGCAAGTAACTTCTCACACGAAATCTCGCACGGTTAAAGAGCAATATAGATCTTGCATAACACTAGGAAATGATGGATGAGCTTTTCTCTTGATATCACATTTCAGCTATATACATCTGCTCCGGTTCGGTTCTTGCATATTCCCCCTTTTGGGGGAATTTGTATTTTCCCCTTCTTTCTCTAATCTTTAGTTGAGTTATCTGGTAAGGGAACGTAGTAATTGCATATAATAATGTTATAGAGATTTCCATTGCTAGTGCTTTCTTTAGATTTATCCTTGCAACAAACGACATTTTTGAATTGCAAACAATTCAACAGTTTTTACATGGCGCTAATTGGAATTGCAATGAAATGTAAACGTTTGTAACAAATCAATCAGGGCATGCTGTGTTGTGCTAATATTAACTTTTTATTAAGAGAAAAGCAGCTCGACACTATTCATGTTATTTTAAATATTCACTTTATCATTGATTTTCGTCTACAGTGCTCATAGGCTAACATTCATTTGCCACTGTCCTTTCTTTATTCTTTTTTTCTAGCATTTATTGATTGAAAAAGGGCTAGAAATAAAGTCTATGAAGTCTAGACCCATTTTCTAAAATTAAAGACATACCTTACATTTTACTTTTTCTGTAACAACTTTCTTAAATAATATTTTGATATATATTAAGATATATTAGTATTAAGGTATTATTATAGGATTATTTAAACTCAAGTAGTTCATAAATTGTCTATCACAAGACTTAGATGATACTAAAAAAAGTATTAAAGTAATTCTTTGCTATCACAAGCAGTCGTCCTATTGACGTCATTGAAAACACTATTATATCATCGTACGATGAGTAGTGCGACAAACTTTTTATCCTATTGTACATACTGAAAGAGTATGGATTGTCAGTCTTCCCTCTCAACTTGCTGGGGCCAGGCGCGTCGATATGAAGATAATTGCCATGCGGAAGTCTTTTTTGATCGCATACTTCGCACTAAGAGGTGAACCATTTGTATAGGAGGTGCATATTCTCTATAGTGGTGATCATTACCGAAACACGTGGGAATAATTCACTTACCGACGACCTTTATATTAACAAACGGATTTAACATATAAGATGCGCGATTGTTTTATTTCATTATAAATTGGCAGAATTTAAAATACACTGTTTAGAAAGTGGCATGCATCTACTGTTGAGAATTAAAACTGATTAAACTATTAGATGAGTCACACATATCTCGTATCAAATCTTTTCTGTATTAAACCAGTTTTAGTCGGTAATGTTTTTTGAAAGGGCTAGAACCAATTAGATTAGAGAAACCATGTTATCATTAATACGTGTACTTTTAACATGAGTAGGATCATTTGAAAGTACTTTCTAGTTCTGAAATCTCTTACAAGCAATGGCTCGTATTATTTTTGAAGATTTACGAAACACTACAAAACAAAAAGATACAAAAAAATGTTTTAACATTTTGACCAGCTAGCAATCTGAGTGGTTTCCTTCATTTGTTCACGTTGAATCTATTTTACTTAGTAATTTTTATTAACTGAGACGGCTAGTTAATTGTTTCAAATAATTCAGACAAAAGCAGTTAGCAATAAAATGTTTAAAACAATAAAAACAATGAAACGTTAAATGCAATGCGATAACTTTTAAACCTTCAAAGCTTCACGCGATATATTAATTGCAATCAATTGTGTTTTAAAGGCATTTACAAAGTAAACATAGAGATCTATAAGACAGTCCAGACTCTTAACGAGAACAAATAATAAATAAGTATTAAAAACAATGCTACATTGGTGTTAATAATACATTTATTGCCGAGTATCCTAAATCCCAATTGTATCCGTTTCGTATGTCTTGGTTTTTCGAAACTTTAATGTTAGAGATTCTTATTTATGTACCTTTTGCATGTAAACACAATGCTTTACGTAGAACATAAAATAAACGGCAATTGTTATTTACTTTTACATTAAATTTACAAAGACAAACGACTATAACAGTCATCGCTGCAGTGAAAAGAATTTACATAATCAAAAAACTTCAATATTAAGCCCAGTTATAATATATTCAAACTTTAAACACTAGATCTTACCTATTTTGTGTGTTTAAAACTCTACAACTCATATACGCACGAGGAACTAAATCAATATATCATCTTATGTCTGTATACATAATCTACCTTTAAGATCATGACATGTACGTCTATAAATTCATCAAAGAAAATATTTTCCTTTCACAAACACACAATTTACAAATTTCAAGCAACATTCAAAAGCCATATATCATAAGGTAATCAAATGCGGGGATACTCAATTTAAATAGAGCACAAATAGTCTGGTGAAGACTAAGTTACGTATAAGTAGGAACATTTTCAACCTAGCTCTGGGCGTAGACAATTCACCATTCAATATTCCACATACAAAGCTTCATATTAAAGTTCCATTTATAACTCTCTCAATGCACAATGCTAGGCATACATCCTATGCATTAATTCATCAAAAAAATATTGTCTTCCTGAATGTGTTTTGGCTTGGCATTCAAAACAACCCGAGATTAAAATATTTCCCCGGATATCCATAACCTTTTTTTCAAACCCTTAAGTTTGAAATACGTCTTGGACGAAAAGGGGAATACATTTCTATTTTCTTATCGTTTTACTGTGTTGAAAGCGTTTTAGCGACAAACCTGCAATGCTTAACAACAAGTCCAAAAGAAACAACAACAACACACACTTCCATGTGCACTTGATGTGATCTACTAGAATCCCGTTCTTGTATCTCTATCATGAATCCAGAACTGCATGGATGACATGACACTCAGCTGTTTTTGAAACAATCTCAGATAGGTTTATCACTAACTTAAAACGTTTATGTGATTTTGATCTATAACCATCTTAAGTAATATTTCAAAGTATCAATCTCGACATCGAGTTTTCATTCCAATGCTTTTTCTTCTATGTCCTTTATTCATCCCAAAAATTGACCTGTTAGCGCAATTGGTAGAGCGTCGGCACCTGGTACGGGAGGCCCCGGGATCGATCCCGGGCCGCGACATATCAAAGTCGTACAAATGGTAGTTGTATAGCTCCATTAGTCACACTCAAGCAAATATGAGGGTAGTTCTTCCACTGGTTGGCCCGGTGTCAGGATACTGTAACTGGGTGTGGTATCTGATGTTCACTGCAAGCTATACAGCTGAATGCAGCACTTTATCTGCTTCAATAAGACACCGTCTCCAGATAACTGAAATACTGTTGGTAGGACGATAAACCCAAATACATTTAACATCTCAAAATTAAATAGAACACGCCAGTTTTTTTAATTGCCCAACGCTTTCCTTAAGTACAACATAGACAATGCATACGACTGATATATTTAATAATTTCAAATGAACTGTTATGAATTGCATTTCAATATTGAGACGTTAAACCCTATAACAAATTGCAAACAATAAAAGAGAATCGTAAAACAGCTGGAAAAGATAGGGCGCTCGTGACAAACAGTCGTTTCTTGCAAACCATTGATATATGTGAAGAATAAACGATGTTGTATTCAAAAGAGAATCCAATGAATAAAACAATAGCAACGGGCGTATCAATAACAGAAAAAAAGATGAAGACACTTTCCATACTTAATATGGTCTTGCATAATGTTATTTAAATGTATAACTCGTTTATTACTTTAAAAACTGCAACAACTAAAAATACATGACATAGTGTACATAATAACAACTTGTACACATGTACGTGTTCCATATTTTTTTAAAGTAATAAACTTTTCTAATGTAAAGTAATGCAGGACAGTACAAAGGCATGTCTATAACATAGTCGTTCATTGCTGTAAGTGATCAAAGGCATAATTAACACAAAATTTTCAACATGAACTTGCTATATTGAGCTGTAATAAATAGGTTTTTAATTTTTTAATTTTGATCGCCACTATCCTTACAAATAATTGAACTTTGTAGAGTAGAAGGGGGTCACCTTCTATCTTAGTATATGGCTAACAATGCAAACAGTGTGTAATTCGGACTTATCCGGAAAAAGTCGGTCGGTAAAGTTCATAGAAAGATGTTATTTTTTCTACGTTTATTGATTTTATCGTAAAGGCGATTTTTTTTAGGTTTGTATTACTCTCTGCTTTCTTTGATTCTGCTGTTTGCACCAATAAACAGGTAATGTAAAAACGATACAAGTACTGCCGCGGTGGTTTCTTTCCGAATAGATCGCTAACATTTAAAACGTTGATAAACGTTGCAGAACACTCCTGCTTATACATAGCTAATAATGTTTATGTTTGTTGGATTATTTAATACTCTAACATTTAGTCATATCTGTCTATCGATGATTAGATTGTCTCATATATCTGACAAAGTGTGAGAATACAAATGCGGATTAGGCAGGAGACGAACGAGACTCCAAAATGCACTTGTCAGTGAGACAGCAAATCTATGCCATTAGTGGGCAGTCGACAATGAGTCCCTGAAAATCTTTGAATATTTACTTTAATTGGAGTCGTAGACATCTATGATAATAAAAGATGTTATCAATTAAGCTCGTATGTCATCATTAATGAGAATCGTCTGAATAAAAAGAAATGACGAAGGAACATAAATTAATTAAGGAAAGCGAAACAAAAGCAGAACTTTGTACTAAATGGTAAATAGAAACATTATTAATATTTAAATAAGACAAGACTGGTTACTGGAATTAATCTCACGAGAAACGCTATTACTTTTTTGTTTATAGTGCATTGGTGCAAATATTATATAAAGTTATAAACATTTTTTTAGAATACTCAAATACGTCATAGAAGTCTAAGATAAGAAAACACATAACAAACGACAAACGAAAGTCCAAAATTTTATTTGTTATTTTCAAGCAGGAAAATTCCAAAATTTGTGTAAAAGATGTATCCAAACAGTTACACCTTATTTTAATGACTAGTTTAAAACATGTGAATATGTGCAATTAATGTGAATATAATTTAGATGTACTCATAACCAAATTAATGCATTACGATCACATTTACGTTGATCGATAGTCGTTTACTCTTCGAGACACTCGTTTTTTTTTCCATAAATCAATTTTTACCTTATTTTTACTTTCCAGTTAAGAATGATGAAGGGCGACGGAGACAGATAACAAAACATTTTTGGGAGTAGTCCCATAAGTAAATGTAAGTGATACACATAGTGTTGCTTCCGGCATGGCCAATTTGTCTCTCGAACGATGGTCGAGAATCATCTATGATGAATCCTCATGTTAAAAAGCGTCATGGACCCTTTACCGTTTCACAACAAACCGGACATTTTGCGAATATTCGTGGATGAAAACCCAGAGATCGGGAAAACATCACTGACCCGCCATTGAAAAAAGCATCGAACAATATTCAGGTTCAAACATTTTTATTCGGAGAACATTCAAGTAACGAAATAGGCCTAGTGGGATAGAACAATTTGAAGACACTCAAACAATGAAATAAACATCTGACTGACTACATCACAGCAAACATTTTCCCTGTTCAACAATGCGTATGGAATCAATTTATCTACGCATTGTCATTTGCAAGTGCAATAAGTGAATTTGATTTAGACTAGAAGATTTAATTAGCTAAGCTTATTTATAGGATTTAAACAAAAGGTTTCATCTAAGTTATCGAAAGAAGCAAGTATTTAAACACTGAGCTTACAAATTTAAAGGAAACAAGAATCAGGAGCTATTTGTTTTACGTTCATCGCACCAAGCTTATTATTATTATGTTGACTACCTCCAATTAATGATTGGTGGAGGAAGACCACAAACTATTGTGTGAGAAGAATCCCAGGCACACAGCAAGTCAGCTGGTAGACCTCCCCACATGGAACGTCTCGCTTGATCGGGACACTAACCCACTTGTTATGGGGTATAGAAGATATAAGTGAGTGACGATAGCCGGTCTGCCACATCTGATATTTATATACAACGCTGCTGCATAGAGAGAATGTTAATATTAATGGTATCATTAAAAAGTGTTCATGTGAGATCTTCAATGAAACCATGTGGCTAAGTAATTTTTTTGCTGCTTTCAAAGTCGATTTCAATTTGCTTTGGTAGGTTGTACTTTAAAGTGGTTTTTGCAGACCCATGTACTAGCCTTCTTTTAACATAATGTTGACCTGTCATAAAAAACATTTGTTCATGTACCATGACAGTTATACGCACAAACATGTCAGTTTTTCCTTACGTTCCATGTAGACATTATTTAGGGATGCTTTTCAAAGCACTCTTTATACATGTACTACCGTACATACATTTCTATCGGCGCCGTTGGTTATACTTTAAGTATCTGTACAATCTCAGCATACACCATGTTGCATATTGTCCTATCATACAGCAAAGTCCTTTGTATCAAGTTAAGTGCTGGTTAAGAAGGTTGTCGTCACATATACTGGGATGTTACTTTCTGATTGCATCGTTTTTTACTAACAGCTGAACAGTTTTCCATCTTTACAGTCTGTGTAGGTTGGCTTTATCGATATTTCGATTTTATTTCACAAATAATACCTCTGTATTCAATAACCGTTGACCTTTTAGAGCTCAGAAGGTTGTACGTGTATATGCATGAAAAGCTAGTGGGATCATATACAAGAATCAAAAGAAATCTTAAAACTCGATTCACAAACTAATTTTAGGTTATATGTTTTCAAATAAAAATTAAATAGCTACATGTTAATATATATGCATCGGCAACCAACTTAAAAACCTTTATTTTACTTATCTCTTATTATTTTGTTCAAGTGATACCACTTACATACCAAATATGCTTCATATGCATGTCAATAATATATACCTAATGTAACTAAATAAATAAGCAACACTAATAAACTTACTGTATATTTCCACCTGCCAGTCGGTTTTGGTGAAGTCGTTTGCCCTTGAGAATTAAGAAAAACAACAATAATATATTGAAAATAAACGTCAACATGTATTTGTCTTATGCTAATAATTAGAAGGGACATTCTAATCTGGATTAGAGGAAAGTATATGGACATAAATCTAATAAATCTCATTAAGACAGCAAACCAGTGTAGAATCGGACACTGTTCTCAGAAGTTCGTTCATGGTACTGACAATAAAGTACTTTAGCCGAATATGGTTTGTGTCAAAACAATGTCATAAATTGTGATTAACTGTAAGTGGTTTCTGACAAGGAACGTATTCAGGTTGAACTTTTTCTTTTTAAAAGATATGAGTTAGTGTACAATGTTTAATGTGACAGCTGTAAGAGCTACGGCTTCTTGTCTGATTTCCATGCAGATAGATATACTAGCACTGATCTTCTGTTTATTACGTGAAATTTGTTTATAAATTATAAATCGCATTGTCCCTCATTGTTTGCTATTTAGTATAAGTAAAATTAGTATACTCCTTTTCCCGTGTACTGCTAATTCTACTATCAGAAAGCTAATGTGATGAATCAACAATATCCGGCCATTCAGTGATTTAGACAATACTTGGCTAATGTAATATTTCCTTCAGGTCAGCTTTTGGTTTTCAGTAATTGGCACCAGTCTTTTTCATGGTTACTGTCTCTCCATTTCCATGGTTTTAGCAACACCTGACCATGCCCTGCTACTTTACCTTGCCCGAGAGATAGATAGATAGATAGATAGAGAGAGAGAGAGAGAGAGAGAGAGAGAGAGAGAGAGAGAGAGAGGGAGAGAGAAAGAGAAAAGAGAGATAGATAAAGAGAGAGAGAGAGATTTGGAACAAATTGAATACAGAGTTGGAAGAATTGGTATTTCAAGGCGTATGACCATGTAAGTTTTCTTCCCGTTGCCTGTCTTCTTGTCCAGCTAGCTTAAGCTTCCATTTGGACAGCTTTCATTACTAGTGCTTCACTCTTTGCTGCCATATTTGTGACTGCCCACGGTCCTTTTGCTTTGTAAGCTGAGCTCCATGCTTGTAAAGTTGTCATTCCTAGTCGTTGTCTGCCCGAATACAGGGTCCTTCTGCTGATTAGCATATGCAAGTGCAAACGTATATGCTTGTATTGTCTATAAAGTTTAGTGTCAAGACAAACCTGACCAGCTCGCATTTGATTCAACCATGAGGGATGAGAGTGTCAGCCTTGTCTTTGTGTAGAGACTATCTCTTGAAAGTTTTCACTTTATGATTTATTTTACGGTTGTAAAATATATACAGTGTTTTATTTTGAAACTTGATTTATAAGATATTTTATTTCTATTGACATTTGTTGCTACGTCGTGACGAAATAAGTAAAAAAGAAAATAATATTTGACATTATAACAAACAAATGAAAAGGGCAAAAAGGGACAGAATGCACGAGGTATGCATATTTATTGGTTAATTAGATGTTACCGAAAGTAAAGGTCCATACAAAAAGAGTAAAAGGATCGAGAGCGGAACCTTCAGTCCCGGATAAAGTATTTGAGAGATCAAATCAGACAAAAAGTATATTAACTTAAATATTTAAGTTTAATGTATAATATTATGTGTACTACTACTACTACTACTACTACTACTACTACTACTACTACTACTTCTACTACTACTAATACTACTAATACTAATGCAATACATGTCAAACCTTTGTAACCAAAAGATATCGAGAATGATGCCGAGCACATGTTTATGAGACATAAAGACAGAAAAGTGGTAATAGAGAAATGGGAATTGACTAGACACGTGTTAGTTTTGCAAATACAAAAGCTGTAACGTAATCCCTGTTGTTATTTACAACGGCTGAATACGTCAGCTCATGCTTGTTTAAGTCTTTTCCAGGTGAAGATTACACGCCACAAGCACACGCACACTAATGAAAACATCAAGAAACAACGAAGCGAGACACCACACCAGAGAGATAACCAACAGTTAACGCCTTGAAATGACCAATCGGCATAAGGACATAGGTGCTTAATTCTGCTTTATGGAGAGCTTTAACTTTGCAACTTCCGGAGATTTTTTCCAAGATTAACGTTGTGAATAAAATTATCACATCAAATTGAGATTACCTACAAAAACACTCGCATCTGTAGTAAGTAATTAAGCCAGGAAACCAATATATAAACAACATAACAATATATATTGTGCGCGTCCTGTCTCGTGTATTACACTAGATGGAAAAACAAGTTCCAATCTGAGAAACAGAGTTTACAATTAAATAAACGTACCAGGAGGATAACGAAAATGCATAGTTACGAAATGATCAACTCCAGGAAGAGTTTCCACGAACTACTTTAACTTACAAAAATATTAATAAAAATAAATATGGGCTTGTCTAAGTGCAAGAAAATGGTTTACTAATTCAAAAATAAGGGTTCTTTATGATCGCCACGGTTATCCTTACATTTCGATTGAAAAGCAATCTATCAAAGCTAGTTCGAATTTGAAATAAAAATAGGAACAAACATATATCAGTTCTACAAGAATTATTAATTCCATTTAGTTTTTCTATTGCAAGTAAATGAAAACTGGCAATGTTACTGGCAGTTTAGGGTTGTCAAGCTTTCACAAGCCAAAGCCAGCTAATGAAAATAACAATCCATTTTCTCACGTTGTTTCAATTATTGAAAGAACACGGTCGCCTTTTTTAGTGGGTTCAGGTTGTTTAACACACCAAACAAAACTTGTGATGATGTCAAATTCACAGGTCTAAACAATTAAAAATCGAGGCTATATACTTGCGTTTAATAATAAGAAGACGATTATTATGTCCTTGAACCTCAGTCATTTTGTATGACAAAAGAGAGTAATCAAACTTTGGTGTGTTCATCACCAGACTCTGACATTAATGTCGGAGGTATTTGAATCATTACCCATGATCCATGCCCACATATCCATACTAGCATTATTAAGAAACACAAAGAGTTTTTTTCTAAGAAGACTTGTTTTGGAGAAAGTGCCGTCTTGCGGGAAGTAGAGTGTAGATTTTACAAATGTTCCTCTCTAAGATATTCCTTTTTTATCTGCCGCGGTTTGGATAGTGTAAAATACTGTTTATGCCTGTAACAAAGGAAATTTACAAAAGTCACTGGAAAATCAAAGCTTGTTGGATGACATCGCCACAGTTCAGCTATATAACAAGATCAGATGTGAGTACGCTACATTCTGATATGTCAAAACCTTCAGTTGATGACAGTGCATTAACATTGCAGTCATGACGCAATGTGGAAGTCATAACTTATTTAAAATCCATATAATGTAATTGTTCAGCTTGCTTTTACCTGAGAACAACGTACCAAATATTAGATAGTTAGATTTTATGAACAAATGGTAAACTTATAAAAGCCTAAAGACCAGCACATGTTCATTCTGATGATGAATAAACTGTTAACAACTTATCGTAATTCCTAGGCAACAACTAGTTGACATTCGCATCTTGGCCCAAGAAATACATTCTCAGTCAATTGTGCATACATTAGGCAAACACTACTGTTTTAAATCATTTCTGTTAGCATGATCTGCTTTTTGTCGGCTGCGTCATTGAATGGAAGATTACAAATAACGTTGTTTCCCCAATGACAAACCAAAGACAGATAGCTCTGGAAAGTGGTGTGTCCTAGCCGTTTACCATATAATAAGGATGCAACAAAATCCACGGTTTTTAGAAAACTCCAGATTATTTTTTTGGACAATGACAAATTCCATTTGCCATACAATATATAAACATATTAGACACATAATAACTCTTGCCAGGGAGTACTTTTTATCTTATTCACAAAATCATAACTTTTCTAAAATTGTGATTGAATAATTCTATACATAATTTATAGATACAATTTAGTAGCAGGTTATATGAAAAGAAAAAAACAACAACACAAAAACAACACACACAAAATAAAAAAAACAAAAAAACAAGTGTCTGTAGGATTTCAACGTTGAATCTAATATATTTAGTAGAGCAGTTATCTTATGACTGAGCCACTGAGTCTTAGTGCATATTTGTTTTATGTTATTATTTACATATTGTAACAGAATAAAAGAGAAACGTTCATAATAACCTTATCATAATTCAAAGATAATGCATACTGTGGTATAGCCGCTGAAACACTTTTTGTATTATACACACGGATGTCAGAGGGTAAAGCTCGTAAAACAATAAGTAAAACTTGATTCCTAGGAGCTTATTGCATTGCTAATGGTCAGCAAATACATTATTTTTTATCCCATACCTGTTACCACTGCAGCCTGATGCTGTGTCAATCTAAATAAACCCACACCACCCCATTTATGCTCCCAATACATACTTCTACCCGTGTTAAGCCAATGAAGCCGAATTTCATTTTCTAACACATTTAACCTTCTAATATTTAGTCGCTTACACATAACTGCAATTCTCATCATGATCCTTGAAGAGCCATTTGTACAATAGAACAATGAAATTATTAGAACTTCAAATTATTAGACTTGCAATTAAACGTAACTATGTTTAAATAAAAGTTCAATTTTGAGAAAAGGCAGGAAAACGCAAGTCTTCTGTAAGCCTTACATGCAAATTATCACCTTCCCGATAAATTGTGCAATGATCGACGAGTATATTTACTGATACATGTGCCTTGGTAAAACATCTCTTTCTTCGCTTTCGGTCTGCAAAAAAGAAGGAAAGTCATGGACATAATGTGTACTAAATTAAAAATATTTACAGAAATTATGCAGTTTTTGGGACAAAAGGTGATATAAATAAAATATGTCAAAATTAAAAAAGGTGAACCCATACATGATATGAGATTGAAAACAGACTTATAACATACAATATTAACGATTTTAATATTATCTTTTGCCTTTTGTCAGAAGAAAATAAAGAAAATTTGGCCATGTAAGACAGATTATGAAAGAAATAATAACGCAAACCGGGATAAAGATCAAATCAATAGTAAGTGCAATGACCTTTTTCGATCCTGTCATTCCAATATCCTAAAAAAGATTATATATTGGGAGTTGTCCGCTTACAAGAGAACACTCTTACATACACAATATCGACAAAAAAGAACATCAACACGTTTATTTCCAGATCATTATGAGATCCCTCCGGTTTTTCACACAAATGTCAATAAAGGTTCTACTCTTTGGTTATCTCAAACACGCTTTGTTCTAATCAACACATTGTCCTATTGTTCTATGTACCTGTATTTCCGCTAATTGATTTCTTCTTAAACGTGAGAGAATGTGTCAAGTTTCTTTAAAATAATACGAATTGGCTCGCGTATCTTTGAAATAATTGATCTTTTTTCTGTCGATATTGTATTTTACCGTTAAGGTTTGGAATTTTGGCTTTTGATGCAAGCAACAATAAACACACAGTACATAAGACGTGAAATACTGCCATTACAACGAAGTAACATCCCAAACAAATAGGATTGTTAAACTTTCAAATGTAGTCATAATAAAAATAAATCACTGTTAGAAATGTACTTTTTGTTAGAAATTATAAATATGAATCTGAAATAATCGCCAATGAATATTGTAAAAGCGTGACAAATAGACAACTTTAACGACTTATTCAAAAAGAATCACTTTCCTTCTAGATTGAGTCGACAAACAAACTAAAGAAGGCTGGCAACTTTTATTTCAAAGATAATTGAAATCAAACACAAACATTCACATAAACAGTGACATATTTTAGAAAAAAACACAACAGGACGTTACTTTATACTTTAAAGTATAAATTGATGATTAAAGGTTTTGTCTCCAATCCACAAGCACTATAATGGGAAAACATGACAAATGTTTAAGTATCTATTAGCTAAAAATAATTCTTGCCTCGTGTTAACGTAGTACTGTCACATGTGGTAAGATTTAAATTGCAAATGGAAAATGTTACTTTGTGTGGCATTTCGCAAGATCAAATATTGCTTGAAAACTGACTTTCAAATGACTGATCAATGGCATGATAGGAGAGCCTAGGCAGGAGTCATATGAAAACACGTTGCATACTAATCACAGGAAAGTCTAGCGACAACTGGCAAGCAATGCAGCAATGCAAGGACTTGACATGATAGTAACATGAAAATTAACGCCGTAGCTTTATATATCTAGTTGTTAATTTTTTCGTGTTTCTTTTTACAAATTATGTTCCTATGCTTAAAATAGATTTTATTTTTCATTATAATTATTAATTATTCAAACAAAACATTTATCATAAACTGATATGTAAATCACTGTTTAAACGTCTTTCCAGAAAGAATATCATTTTATATATAGCCGTGAGATAAAGACCCCTGGCAGGCATTTTTTTTTGAAAGTTCAAAGTTTTTTTAACAATCCTGATACATCTTCACCACCCCAGAAACATGTATACCAAATCTTAAGGATCTTGCTCTTGTGGTTTATGACAAGAAGATTTTTTTAAGTTTTCATATGCAGCAAAATATGTAAAATATAGCAAATAACGCGTATTTACTCACATTTTGCGGATAGATGGACGTCAGCTAGTATGTAAGCGAGTATAAACTGTCCGCATGAACCGTTCATAAGTAAAATATTGGATGCACTGCATACAATTAAAGAAACAATTATGACAACCTTTAACAGTTTCAATGGACACTTTTATCCGGAAATTTAGATAGGAAAGCATTATGCGCTCTCCAACGTATATGTATACCATGTACCGCGAAGTACGTAAGTTACTAACAAGATGCAACCTCAGACAAACGATGATAAATACATACAAACATAAATACAATAGATAATACATTTCCAATTAAAGGAGTCGAAATTATGCGGAATTGTGGTATATGCTGTAAGTATAATATACATGTGTACAGTGTTGACACGGAAAATCGTTGTTTTATGGGAGCGAATACAGTTGGACATGCAGAATATGGAAAAGATTGTTTAACAGTTGAAACTCTAAAGGTACACCTTTTGTATACATCTGAACGATTATTGGATTTGTAGAAAAAATATAACCTGCATTTCCTCTGGAAACTGTTATCATTATCAAATTAGAAATAATATTTGTTTGACTTAAGAAATAATAGAAACTGGGGATAACCGAATCGCAAACTGGCTATACAATAAGCATCATGGCTGTTTGAGAAAGCCGTAATATTTATCTTACAGAACATTTTAAATTTCCCGGATATTTGTTGAGGCAGTCTTATTGTGCATAACACTTGGCAAGATTTTGTTTTTGGTATGATAATATTCAAGAATTGATGAGTATTTTGCAGTACACAGTTCCATCAGAGGCGACAGATTCGCGCCTGATTGATTTACGATACATGTCAAAATGATGTCATATGCAAACTCTCCCAAATAACACGCCACGGGACATCTTTCAGTTGCTTTTAAACTCTGGAGTACTGTTTTAATTCGTCCACATGTCTTTACTAGAATTATGAGTTTTAATTCAGATTTGGAATACTAAGAAGAAATAACATCATCAAATAATGCAACATTCGAGCATTTACAGTATGTCAACATTGCGGATAAAATTGAAAGTAAAGCTTATAAAGTATATAATAGCATTGTAGATTTATTGTAAATAGAACATTTCCTCTTCTAGGAACTATAGTTAATACATGGTACTTTTGATCTGAAAGTGAAATCTTTCTATCAATGAAATCGCGGAAAGTACATGTAAAGGACTCCTACAATAACTGATACCGATGCACTACAATCGATCCTAATTTCGACTTACAAAATTGATATATATATTTATTTCCTCTCCTTGTCCAAATCGTCCATTAACGTTTCGTTTTAGTTTTAATGTACACATGTATGTTGGTAACGCGTACCAGTATAAGTTAAATTCTCCTTTTCCATTTATATTAGTTGCTATCCTTCTGCTTCTAGTGAGTGATTTTATACACCACAAACAAGCGCCGACTTATTGTTGATCAAGCCATTTACTTGAATACAGATTATCATTTTATAAGTTTTGATAGAAAATTGTACATAATTTTCTATTTTAATTGTCGACAAACATCACAAGCAGACGGAATATTATATTTTGATTGAATACATATAATATAGTTCTAAACTATTTATAAATACAACATGATACTTTACAAGAACCAATATGCTTAAAATAAACATTATTAAATTTTCTTTGTCATTTTAATCACTAATGAGAATAATCTATTGACGTATCCAAGACACCAGGGCATAAACCAAGACAAACCCAGAACCGAAGTTTTTTAAGGACTGTTTCAGCGGCATTCCAATTAGATATTGGTTAATCGGTGCTTTCTTATTTTTATCATCAAGGGCAATTGCGTACAATGTACACAACCAAGTCTGGCTATGCAGTGAAATTAAGTGCTCAATACTAAACTAAACAGAAGAGGGAGAGTTCACTATAAAACCATTGATTTTTTCAAAAAGTAATATTGATAGCAAACAATGAATGTTAACATTCATTACGTATATGCTTTATGACTTTTTTTAATAAATGTGCCTAACGGTATCACAGCGGCTTGGAATAAAACAACTAGAATGCCTTCTCAGTTCGGAAGTTGGGAAAGCTGTCCGGGATTCAGGCAGAAAAAGTGCATTATGTAAACTTAAGAAAAAAAAATTGTAACACAAACGTAATATATTTCATTTTAAATTGACCCTAGCAATAGGTATTACTGCAACTATTCTAGTTTTATGAAAATATAATAATTGATTAACGAGACAAAACACAAGGAGAGAATAAGTCTCAGTTTTACCCGTTTAATGACAAGCCTGAAAAAGGATAAGCTAGAGCCTAGTTCCGCTCTCATGAATCTCCAACCAGCTTTTACCGATATATTTCCAAGATACAAAGGTGTAAATAAACGATATCAGTTTTAAGAACTGAGCAATATGAACGGGATATAATATATGAATAAAGAAACAAAAATATTATTTTGACATTTTATAGTAAATCCTACAGATTAGTTTGAATTAAAACGGGGTAAGCAATACTTTATCATGTCTCATTTTAAGGCAACTAATAAGGCATAAGACATCCTGCATTTTATGGAAATGTTTTATACAAGTTAAAGAAAATCAAGGGTCTCAATAACTTTTCTGACCACTTCAGAAAACTTATCAGAAAATGTATTGCTGACATTTACCACCTGGGAATCCCTCGCTTTACTGCATTGTTTATAACTGACCCCTTTACAGTCAAGAACTTACATTGCTTTTAAATTACACGATAGTCATTGGGACTATATGAAAACAGTGACTTAAAGCCATAATTGGACAGTCACTGATGAACGTCTAGGTGTGACAACTTGAGCAGTCTCCTTTCCCTTTATGTGAGATTGCACAGAAGATTTAACATCAGGATTTTTTGCACCTTTATGATATAATATGCCAACTGCGGATAAATCCTCGGCTTTTATGATATGTTATTTTAAAACTCATTACCTATTGTATCTCCCAATGCAGGTGCTAACTGTTAGTTTTTTCACTTTGACGTGATACTTTTATTTACACTGTTTTTTAATAGAAAACATTCAGGATGTGCGAGGGTGGAGTACTCCACAAACCAGGTTTAAGCACCCCAGTCGGTCCCTTTGCCGACTGACAGTTCCAATGCGTAACTGATGATTTTTCTTTTTGTGTGTTATGTCTCGTCTCTGTGGTTTTGTCACATTTACATAAGCCATGTTTGCCTTTGTCTAGAGGTAAATTAGATTTAAATATCGCTGTAAATTTTGATAGGACCTTTTTCTTGTTTACCTAATAAACCAAATACCAAAAAGGTGGAATTTTATTTTATGCTAGTGGCACGTCCAAAGCCGGCATTGTGAAAAAAACGTTAACATTTAAGTTTTTGTAAAAAGAGTGTAGTCATCATTTTTTTCTCAAACCGTCATACGCTGATTGTTGATTTTATTTTAATATTATATTTTTAATTTATCTGCCAATGTACACATGTATTTTACATCATTTAAGCTATCCTATAATTGATCATTGTTTCTGAAAAAAATATATGACAAAGATCATATGAGCACTGCAGCATATACCAACATTTCAAAAGGCACTGGACAGAGGTATTCACATGCAAGCCAAACGTACAAGTAAGAACAAATCTGTGATGATTCATTTAACAAAAAGTGCAAACCCAACGGTAACTGCTTGGGAATGGCCAGTCGGGTGCTTAAACCAGTATTACAGAGCTCTAACTTCGCAGTTCCTGATGAGTTTCTCAAATGCAAGCAGTGAAGAAAACTGATCTATTTAAAAAGATTGTCCGAGCGCTGACGTTTTCTTTGAAAAGTTATGACAAAATTTAAAAAAAAACGTCATTGAAAAATAATGCCCACATAGTGTTTTAAAGAGGCAGAGAAGTATTATTTCGATTAGAACAATAACACAAAAATTGTTGACTCTAAATGAAAATGCCTTGAATCAAGAATAACAAATGACCAGAGAAGACTAAAGTTTAATGGTAGTAGCATCATGCTCATGTGAATATGGACTTTAGGAACCAAAGTCCAATGTCCATCAAGGGAAAAACACGTAACAATCCTTATAGGGTGAATTAAATTACAACATAAATTATATGCAAGGGGAGTTTTCATACGACATCCACACTGCACAAGTAACATTGTTCTGATCATGAATAAGAATATATCAACATTCTTAATAAGCAAATGTGTAAAAAGTGGAATACAACAAATGTTAAGGAAAAAGCAGCATTCAGTGACAGATTAATAAATTCAAACAGTGGAACCATTACAAACTGGCATGCCAATTATTTTCAGGGAAGGTATCAATTTTAATAAGGTAAAAATGTTCCGATTAGACATTTACACCAACGTGATGGAGGGAGAATATTAAAAATGTAAGGCTGATAACCCGTCTCAAATCAGTTCATAAACGACAAGTAAGTTTTATCTTAACTTTGAAACATTTTCCTAAGTTACTTAAAGCAAACAGTTTTTGGAAATGCTAACAATGCTTTTCATTATTTTCTGTCCAAACAATCTGGTGTTAGACTTCAAATAAGAATATGTTCAAATATTACATTTCTTTATCAAAATGATTGTACATGGTATAGGAACATGTCGATTTTAATAAGGGATATCTAGAGAGGTTCTAATAGAAAAATAACAGCGGCGTTTGAAGACGTTTTCTATTAATTGTTCTTACTTATAATCTTCTATATTAATAGAGAAATAATAGCGGCGTTTGAAGACGTTTTCTCTTAATTGTTCTAACTTATAATTTTGTATATTATTTTCGTCAGTAAATCAAACCATTGAAAATGCTCGACAACTGTCAGTATGCTTCGGATTATTCATGTTATTTTTCAAGATTTAACAATCTACTGAATTCGATTTTTGTGAAACATCATTCTTACCTTATTTAACATCTGTAAACAAAACACATTGTATCGTTACTCCCTTACATAATTTCATACGTTTCTTGTGTGTATTCATTCAGAAATAGAATGTTGAAGACAAAACAATGTTTTCTTTACAGCTTGGACTTTATCGGGATTCACCTGAATGCGACCAGTGAAATTGAACTAGTCAACTATTGGTTAGTTTCCGGATTGTAATGTGAAATTAAGCTTAGAATGTTTGGGGTGTAAAACGACAAGCTGTTGTCATATGCATAGTTATAAGGGTACTATTCTTAATTAAAAAGTAATGTACGAAAACAAATAACAATGATCCAAGAATGGAATCATGAGGTACACCTTTGGTATCTTCAGACCAGCTACTGACTATTTCACCGATTAGTTGCGTTCTTTGAAATAAATAGCTTGATAAAAGTTTTAATGAGCTTTAGACCAACCCTTATGCAGAAAGGTTAAACAGTATATAATGGGGCAATCAAATGTAATCGATAGATCCATAAGTATAGCTGCAACATAGTGGGTTTTGTCTAGCATATATTCCCAGTCATCTGTTTTATATTCACAAAGAAACCTATCAAGGATATTGTTAAAATGTTCTGAGAGCTGAGAGCTGAGAAGAGAGAACTTTTTAAAAAGATTTGGAAATGCATTGTATAATACTAACTTCTTTTGGCTAGTGGGTCATTTAGCTGGGATATTTACCGAAATCTGTGAAATGTGGGGCAAGTGCGCTGTCACTAAGTCTCAAGAGACCACCGCTTAGTACGTTCCGGTCTTGCCTGTGAAGCAATTACTCTTAAACATCAAATAACGTGTCCTGGTATAAATTATCAAGTTTTGTCAGCTATGTTTTGCAGTAATTCGTGAATTTCTAAACAAATAAACTTGAAGCTATTTATATTCAGGAGAGAAACAATAAATTTGCTTATATGATTTTCTTTTCAATTGTAAAGTTCAAAGAATGCCCTGTCATCACTGACATCGGTAAGGCGAGAGAGTTCTTCATCAAATATAAGTTATTGTATAGAGGTGTCAAAGAAAGAATCTGAAAAATGAAATGTTTGCATCGTTGCCAGATTCAGGAATGATTATTAGTTACAATAGTTACAGACTTGCGGCTAGACATGAGCGCATTTCATATGCCTTTTCATTTTACAGGCTTCGCAAAAGAGTGCTCAGTTGGTCGTAGCAACCGGTTCGAGCACAATTTCCTCACAGGCCAAGAATGCAGTGAAATTCATCTTAACTAACGATTAGTATAACCAAATGATGGTGGCGATGAAGCAGGCTTATATGTATTGATATTGATAAATATGAGTGATTGGAATATTTTGAAATGTTTTATATGAAGCCATCAAGCATCAATTTAGACAACAGTGACAAACATTAGTTTTTAATAACAGTGAGGATTGTCTTTGTCGTGCAGGCATGTTTCAATCGGGATTTTCGTTTGGAAAATATAAACTATATCTATAAAGAATTTATTAAATACAAAATGAAATTAAACTGCAGTGTTACAATAGAAATCAAAAGTGATGGCAATAGTTAAAAGTACAGAAGCGCTTTTGGTTTAAAAAAGGATGTCTTAAAATCACAATGAAAGCTTTTTAAAGCAGGATATATGAGAAGTGAAAAGCATGTATAAAATGTCACAAATGATGAACTTTAAATATCATAGAAAACACCAATAACTTTCATTTAGTAAAAGGTTAATATTCTAGGTGATCAATGATAAATATTAAGCTTGGTATAAAAAACGGAGAAAAACAATAACTTTACAAGTTAATTTTGTGAAAGAAATGTTGACGCGCTTGTTACCACGACTTGCCAGGTTATACAGTTAGCCACCCACTAATCAATATTGCATGCATGTAGATTGAATTTTATTTATTTTTATGTTTAACACACGCACACATGCACACACACGCGCACACTTACGCACACGCACCACACATACACACACACACACACACATGCACACACACACACACACACACACACACACACACACACACATACACACACACACACACCACTACGCGCACACACACACACACACACACACCACTTACTGCACACACACACACACACACACACACACACACACACACACACACACACACACACACACACACACACACACACACACACACACACACACCACTTACGAACACACACACACAACACACACACACACACATACATATATATGATGAAGAAACAGTTGCTCACCTACCATCGATTAAGGTACAAGAAGGAGTGCATTACCATTTTTAATTTTATTTGTGCATATCATAATATTTCGACAAAATATTGCTTTATTATGTTGTACTATTATATATTCATTCTTAGGATCAATAAAGTTTTTTACGCGTCAGTATGGAACTGTAGAACTCCCGAGGTAGCCATACCAGGAACGTAAACATAAGTATCCATATTTAAATGCCGTATGAACTCAAATCTAGCAGGGCATAAAACTGATCTCAATCTGGTTCGGTGAAATATATATATTCCCAAATGACCTACCGTCGTTGCTGGCATATAAATTAGATTTCGAGGTGGAGGTTGCTTGGAAAGCTCAAGTCGATGCGTTTATGTCATGCAATCAGGTCCCTTGAATGGACTTACTAATAATCAGAACCAGGACACAATTAACATTACATGAGAGGCAAAAAACATTGTGTAAGATTATTTCTAATAGCATAATGTATGGACATCAGTTGTGTTGTGATTCATAAGCAATGTCTGGGATTACTTGATAAATAAGTAATTATGTATTACTTTACAAGAATTTCGAGAAAATGTGAAGACTAACTAACTACAGCAATAAAGTGTCGAGCATTCGTGATAAACACACATTACTGACCGACTCTGGAGATGTGGGCATGACAAGTAATGATTGCCACTTTAGACATGAAACAAGGCAGCAAGTCTTCTTCTATGTGAACTTGGCGAAGACATATAATACGAATTTAAAGCCGATGCATTAACATTTTCATTTACTTGCGTTATTTTCCCGTTGAACAATTTATACGTATAAATAAAAAAAGCATACACACTTTTAATTATTTGCAAGATTTTTGCAATTGAAGCGTTGCATTTATTAGTACTTTTTCAGACTATATTTCCATGAATATTTTATTACAAAAATCATTTTAAAACTTGAAATAAGTTAGTACTTGAGGAAAGTAGTAATTTGTCAATGTGTTTTTCTAAAGGGGCTACATTATTTATTATAATATTCGGTTTGAGGTATGGCATGATGTTGCATATAACTGGTTCCGTTTAAATTGATCCATGTCTATACAATTATAAACTCAATTAGAGTTAAGGCATTCCTCTCCACGTGAATATTAAATGCCCAACGTGTAATGGCTGACCCGATAAAATTTCGCAATTATCATTTGGTTCTGTTTTGATATGTCAGTATATCTAAATCGACAATAACAGCTTACAATGTAGTCAATATGACATTTTCTTCTGTGTACGTGATTGCAAAGCGCGAGTCAGAGATCAGTTTAGATGTGAAGCAATTTATCTCAGTCAAGCCAGATTTATTCTAATGAGAGGTCCATCAATTGATCGATTGGCGGCAGATTTCTCTAGCATTTATTGAGCAGGTCAGATTGGAATTGCAAATAGCCGAGCTACGTTTGTGACGAACAAACCTTCAGAAATCAAGAACATCCTTTGAGATAGCAAGTTGGAAATCCCAACGGGTAAACAAAAATATGCATAATATAAAGGACTAATTTGATGTTCGATTGAATTTATACTTGTTTTGATAATACTTACTAAATCTGTTCCTAATCGTTAATGCACATATCCTTAAGCTATCCACCAGAATGCAATTATCAGAATGTAATTGTCGACATTTAATTTCTAGTATGTTCATCATAATGTAATGCAAGCGTGACCTTAAATAAACAAAAGGGTTTATAGGCTGGATGCTTCAAAGGCCGGTACATCACGGTGACATCCAAAAAAATATTCTGATTAGTTTGGTACAAAACTGCTTTAACGCGAATAATCCAATATGTTCCTTATATATTGTAAGGCGTACTTCGTCATTTATTTTAATAACGTTGACATTGATTAAGTTCGACAAATGATTTTGACACAAATATCAGTCTAATAAGCATATACTGATTAATGCTTAAGTTTAATTAACCTTTCTGATTTGTTAAACAAATAACTATTAGCTAATTATTATCTTATTTAGTTTAACAAATGAAAGTGGCAACCCATTTTGATCTAACTATTTAATTATTCCTTTTCAGATTGGTTGTTATGAAAGAAATATCTTTGATTTTTTAATGTATGCGTACAAGATATTTTTGTTGGGTTTGTTAAATCCTGTAATTATGACTCAGAATTTCTCGAAGAACTTATTTAAATTGTTTTAAACAGAAACGACCAAATGAAATTTGTTGATGTCCCACTCCTCTATAAAGCCTGCCATTACATTACAAACAGCTATCTGAGCCACGCAGCAAGGTTAACTACGTTTAAACTTATACAAGACACGTTACAACGTACGTTTGTGATCAAGTTTTATCAAAGTCCGGGAATAAATTCCATGAAACTTGATTTTGCGTGTGTAATCACAACAAACAATGACATATTTACTGTCTGAACACATGGTTTTGAATATTGAATACCCACAATCCACGCTGTTTATTACAAAAGCGAGTCTATTGTAAAGCTTGAAATACCTTAATTTAAAATGTTGACTTACAATATCTTCCTGGAGTATTTTTAGAAACCTGGTCCAGGCTCATAGCGTAAACGCATCCAGATCCTAAAACAGTCGAATATGATTGTGTTTTCCATCCTGGCAAGGTATTACCTCGTCAGAAAATACCGTAAATACGTCGTTATTAGCCAACGTTTTAAAGGTATGAGAACTGGTGTTATTGTGTGGAGCTGTCCTCGCGATGACCACATTTTCAGGCCTTTAGTAAATGTTATTCAGTGCATCATTTCCATACACTACAGTAATATCGCTTTTTCTATTACTTATACATTGTATCGGTTCACTTCAAGGCATAAAACTAATTTTTATATGTTATATATAATCACATTAACATGACATACACAACTCTCTTTACTATATCGCATCGTTAATACTAATGCACTAGAAGTATACATTTGACTGCGTTCCTCTATTATAGGAGCATTCTTACATGTATATAAATAAGAGCAGCAGGAAGACATGAAGACAATTCATTGAACTAGATTTCCGCCAAGAAACAAGTAATGATTACAAAATGAGCATTTTTGAAAGGAGTGCCGAGATAAGATATGCATGTTAATGAGTGGTTTGGGAAATCTTTTAGGTCTTCAATAAGTAACATACTTTAACAATAACACTTTACTTCAATATCATCGTTTAGTAAACAAGTATGCGAATCTGATCCAGCATCGTACTCATCAATCACGCTATATGTCTTATTTGCAATTCAAATCGGATTTTAATACCTTCTGCTGCTGATGTATAAGCTGGATGGGTGATTGACAGATCAAAATATTAAAAGTGATCATCCCTGTTTTCTTGAATATTTAATCTTTTAACAAACACGTAAACAAAAGCTATTTGTAAAATATTAATTGCGTTACCTTCACAGATATATAACATATACCGCAAGCAGTACTAAATAAAATAAAAAAATAGCAACGATTTATAATAAAATTTATAAAGTACTACTTACAGTAGTTACAAGCAACTTACAAGTTTGTAACATATCGTTTGTAAATTTTTTTACCGAAGTCTGCCAAAGTATACGTTGTTATATGTACAAATCTCAATATATTTGTCAGTTATATTTCCATTTTATATATGGATTTTAACATTTCTTTTCAATATTTTGTTTTAGATATACGTTGTTATATATCTAATAAATGCTATTGCCTATCTTAATATTGCATTTATTGTTTTGCTTTAATAAAACAACGACAACGAGAATGTATTAGTTTATTGTACAATCATGTGACTTAAAGAAACAGTTGTCCGTGTGACTGTTTGCCACATTTCATACTTGCCGGTTTGTCTGTCTGTTTATTCATCCGTCTGTCCGTCCATCGGTCTATCAGTCAATCTGACTGACTATCAAGTCTGTTTGTATAAACAAGCTCACAACATGGGATAATGACATATGGGGTGGTGGGTGGCTAAAACTATTTTACGGACATTCACTACCCATATACTAGTCCTTATTCAGAAAAACAATATTCTACATATGTTCTATCTTTGGTTTTAATGTAACACAAGCATGGGAGAATGGCAGAGAATTAAGCTAGGCCCTCGCATATCAATCTTGTTTTATTAAATCCTGTAGCGTCTTGAAATCCATTAAGTTTCATTTTGTTCTTATCTTTGTTTTTAATTTTTAAACTACAGATTCCGCATACTTAAAAAGCTACTATATAATAAATTATATAATTTTTAGCAACTCTTTAACAAAGAAAGAAAAAAACACCTTTATTTTTCACGAATCGGTTGGTCGATGTCACACTGATTGATGCACGCAACTGCCGAATCACGCCAATCAAGTCAGCTATCCATGTTTGTAGTTTATGACAGTATTCTATATGAGACGATTTTCTCAAAAGACGGTTTAATGTTACTATATGTTGTATCTCTCATAGGACCTTTTAACTTTTCTAGATTTCCCTAGCAATGAAATCTGTTTTCGCCTTCAATGCTTTACACTAGATTCAGACACCTCCTTCTGAATGTTCCCACTTCGCTAACTATATATTTTGGCCATGTGAAACTTAACCAGCAGCCTTTCCGTTAACCAGTTTTGAAAGGATTAAAAAATCTTTCTAAAGCAAATACCTTCAATTTAGTGCTCTCCTTCTTAAGTCAATGACATCACCTTTCGAAGCTTTAATTATTTTCTCAGAAATGTAGAATAAAGGTTCCTAAATAAATATATCTAATATATATATCTAATCCTACGTTAATCAGCGTTGTCAATAAAGACTTTATTTATAGGAACCAAGCCCTATGCTGACAATAAACACAAATGGTTAAAGCGGAAGTAGGCACCTCAGAGCCGACGGCGACACACGCCTTTCATAATCTTATTATAAGAAACAGCTAAAAATATACCTTACAGGATGTACACTAGACCAGGAGTCGATTAACATACAACTTTCCCTAATGATACTTCTTAGAGATGCTTAGAGAACAAAAGGACAGTCTACGGTGCTTAAAAGCACATGTTGAGTAAGCCAGTTAGCTTTGAGATGTAACATAACTCATAATTCCTTCATCATTATTGCATTATTGCATTAAGCTCATAGCAAAATATATCGTTTCGATGTTCATTGATACTACTCTATAGCATTCTATAAATAAATATAAGCGTAAATAAACCATAAACCGATTGTTAAAAATCTTACTAAATATTATATTAAATATTGTATAATACTTGTTTAGACATAAATCGTTAACACTTAACATGTCCATTAGATTTCCAAAATCAAACGCCAGATTAAATATCTTAATAATCACATTTATTTTCCGTACGTCAATCGACGAAATGTCGGGTAAATAAAAATCTTGACATTTTAGGATGGTAAGTTGATGGTTTTGTACGATATATCGATATGATACACATTCACAATCCCAATGTACTTCTATTCTTCTACGAAGCGGTTCTTTGTCATTCTTGCTGCATAATAAATACGTAGAACATACCAATAGTCTAATTTATTAAAAAATAGTTTTATATTTTTCAATAATAAGATAAAATTTTTAACAAAGGTCGACTTCCGTTTAACAGGAAATCTAGTTCATGTTTTGTTTTGGTCCCATAGGATATAACACATATGTGAGAAGCTGACTAAGAAACTAAATACATCATGAGTATTTAATATTCATAGTATTTACACCGTCGGGGGACAGTGTTCTTGGTAAGCCATCATTAATAGATTCAGCGTTACTTTGCTTGAAAACTCTCGTCTCGTGGTCGATAGAAATTAAATAGCTTTTTAGTTAGCCTGCTTATCCTTATACATATCCTTACTATAGTGTGATCGTATGGTATGAGAGATAATTTCTGATAACTTCTATATGCACCTTAACTGTAATATAACCAATTTATGATTGTGTGATTAGTTCACAGTTAAACAATCTCTCTACTTGTTTTAATTGTCTCTAGTTTGTTGCTATTTTCCTCCATTTTTACTTTATAAAACCAAATCAAATGAAGTATACTGACCTGGATTGATTAAATGACGTGTTCTTTCCTTGTTTTTGTACCTAATTATACCATGTTAGTAGAATGATTTCTTATTGCATTATTTTACGAAGTAAATATGCGCATACTAACGTTAGGTAAAATACCTTTCTTAATATTTTTTATATTTTAGACGTTCTATTACAGTGCAAAAGTAGTAAAATGCAGAAGTTAATAAAGACAAAAATATCAAATTGCTGAAATGCACATATCGAAACTTCATATAAGACATATCTCCTATACTTATTTGTAACCAGCACTAGACCAAAGCAGACTGGTTATAAACATAAAGATAAGAATTGCTGCACATTCCTTGCAGATATTATTAGCAGATTTAATTTCATACATAACGGGGCAAATTACCATATGCTATCAATTTCTTTGTCTCATGCAAAATACTCGACGCATGATATAATAGATGCATAAGTCATAGCAAAAGGACGCTGTAATAAAAGTATTTTAGTAATTATTTTCTTATTCAAACTATTTAGCACTCATTTTAAAGGTTGTGCGCGTTCTTTTCTTTGCTTGTCCCGAGCTGTTACTTTGTAACTATGTACTTAGAAATCTCCCTTCGTGCACGTCCGTAATTTGACGTGATTATCATAAAGTCTGGTTCGAGAATTGCTAATGCTTTAAATACCGTTATTTAATAGTAAAAGTATCTCAGTTAGACATTCGCCTCGCCTACTCCTCAGGAAAAGCGACAAGATGGAGTGTGTTGTCAGTAGTCTAGACGTAGTCCTGAGAGGCGTCTGATTGTGGTATTAACTAAGAATTAACCTACAAATCGATCGGCATTGTTCATTGTGACCGCTACCATATGCCTTAACAGGAACCGTCCCAATATTTTATTCATTTGTTTTTATAAAGCTTTTGTTTAAGACAATAATTGGTGTTCGAAATATAAAGTTGTGTTTGTTTTTATATATCTAAATATGAATTTCTAACATTGTCTTTAGGTAGTATAATAACAAACATCAACGTATTAAACCATCAAAGTAACGAAGATGTTACATGTTTATGTGAAATTGGTATTGATTAACGTCTAAGACACTGCGATATAAAGATAGGCGGCAACTTAGGAAATGTTTAAAGATGGTGAACTTTACTCATATGTAACAGATAAATTATGTTCGGATTTTATTTCTATTCCATTATTGTCCGGTAACTTGAAATAGTGTTACGACCTGTGTCGTTATATAAGTTTTATTAATAAAACTACGAAATGGTGTAACAGAAAGTACAAACCTGCAACAAACAAGTACAATAATGTTTTTTTTAAATAAACAATTACATCTATGGCGTAATAAAACAAAAACAAATAAATCAGACAAAATTTGAGAAAGCAAATAAATGCTAGCTTACAATTTGTCCCTTTAGGAGGTGTTCCTTTAACAGTCCAAATAATAATCCCACGTCGAGTAATCCTGAAGCGTTTTTGGTAAAATGTCCTCGTAGATACGAATAGTTGAAATAATCAAAAGGTAGAACAACACACGAATGTAACTAATATAATTCCAAATCCATCACTTAATATTTATATCACTGTAGAATGTAGTAAGTCCACGTAATTTCCAAACAGAAAGGTTTAATATAGAAGCTGCAAGTATTTCCAAACTATCCGTCCAAACTTCCCACTTAAATCGGCTAACAAGCCCTTATATAATACCAAAGACGTTCTCGAAGGCAGAAGTCTCTAGAACATTACACGAAACCCAGAACATTTTCTAAACCCAGTTAAAAATAAACAAATGAATTTTCTAGCATATTCTTTTTTCTAGCAGTTACGTGCATGCTACGTCACTAAGACTACAACGGTAATCGACCCCTAAACCTGACTAGCACAACCTTAAACGCCACTGAACATAACTATATTTACAAATATCCTCATGCCGGATTTAAATTACAATTTACAGAAAAGTATTCCCACACATGATAAATAAAAGTGTGTAAGCGTTGATGAACTCAATTATACTCGTTGACTTGGATACATGCTATACGAGTTCGCGATGTCATTACGTTTGATGAGGTTCCAAAAGCATTGCACTAGTGGTATTAACTCATATTTAAATTAAGACTAAGGGAAATAATTTGCTCATTCTTCATATATTATGTATATGCTGCAGATCACTTTAAGCATCGTCAGTGACATCGAAAAATTAAAACAAATGGAAATGAGAATAAACGTTGTATTTTGATTAACGTAAAATATATCTCTTCCACAACCACCTTTACAATTACTGAAAAAGCAACACAGAAAACTATTTAAAATCATGGCCATTAAGGGTAAAATGCATAACACACTGACGTAAAGTGTTTAACAAACTTGTGAACACTTCGATTTGTTTTTATCATTTTTTTAAAACTTGAGTCTATTATATATTCTATTCTAGAGTTTAGAACGATACACATTCGAACATCATTAAAACTAGTTTGTTAAAATAGAAGCTAGTATATTTAACCATTTTGTTTAATAAACATGACCAACTGTTTTTACGTTGTTAACATTTAAGAACAGATGCCTGGCGGAATACTGAGATAGGTTTGCGACAGTGCAACAATGGGATAGATCTACATACTAGTTTAAATCAAGAATAGCCTAAAATATATTATCTGACCGATTCCTTGCATAAACTGCCTAATAACTGCACAACGCGGATATGTTGACTCTGTAAATATGAAGCGAACACTAACACTGTAAAGCTGAAAAGGAGATATAGGATTCATTAACTATAACAGATCATGTTTATGCGGTGCAGAGTTAGTTTAAATGAAATTATTGAAAGGTTATTTCAATGCGCAAACATATATGGGCATATAACTTCGTTTTGAGCTGAATTGCCATGTTAAAATTTATTATAGTCTTACACAAAACTTCAATTGTTAAATGTGCATTAATTTGAAATTAATTACAGGGTCAGGGCACTTTTTTAAATAGCATCTTGAACTAGCCATTTTCTATCTTATTTACAAACAACAACAATATTATACAATAACACAAAGTAAAGAAAAACAACAAATAAAATTAAAGTGATTGTCGTCTCAAATTAAAAAAACAACAACATGTGCATCTTTTACTGTCTATTCGTTGATTGTCACATCGATTCTCATTTCCATTTCCCGGACCAGTCATTACATTATTTAATTGTTGGATGTTGCAGTCCCATTAGGTAGTTGTTTATGTTAATGGCAACATTCGGATTTCAAATAATCAATTGCTGCCAACATTATGTTTGGAACAAATTTGAAAGTTCACGCAAACGAATTTTTGCGCAAATAGCTACGAATAAACGTACGAAGTTTTCAAAATTGGACGACACAAGAAGAACGGAAAAGTTATGAGCAGATAACCGAACAGTATGTTTACATTCTTTTCTACGAAAAAAAAAAAGCCACAACACTTTCCACATTTTATTACACGATAGGAACGGGTTAACTACAGGTAATAACACCAAATAACCCTATTAAACATGAAGCCTTGGTGACCCAGTGCTGCATGTATAAATCAAAACCCACCATTGCTATGTATATAAAACACAGTGTTTTGCGGTAAAGAGATATTTTGTAAATCAGACAGCAATCGCCTCAACCTAATTAGTAAAGAGAAAGAAAGACTAAGGGAAAGAGTGCGGAGAGCAATTAAAATTTAACCCGTTCATTATGTCACGATGAGTATCCGAAATCGAATACAATACTTCACCTGTTCACCTGGTAGCCTTTTTCCCTAAAAGGAATTAATGACAAATCAACATGCTAAGAGATCATTTTAAGTCAGCCGGATGTATTTGACATTAAAACACTGTTTGCTCTACTGCCATAAGAATTTTAATTATGATCATGGAGCAGTGTTTTGTTTTTTTCTGTCATTATAGTTTTAATCTGAAACCTTAAATTGATTAAAAAGAAGAAAATGACCTAAAAGTAAGTCAATCTGAACTGATGAAAGTGTGTTGTGTATTGCACTTCTTTGTTTTATTGCCCTTTAAAATATATTGAGCTTATAATATCGGCCCTTGGCAGACTGATGTACTAGAAATCGACAAAATAGGCCATATATAATTGACTGTTCAAGCCGCACGTTTAGTTACTTTCAAACAATCTCATTTTAAAGCATTAATGCGAAGTAAACTCTGAAATCGTTACACCATACAATCTTCTGACTGCTCAAAAGTTACACTCGATAAATAATAATGATATCAATATTTGCAGAGACATCAGTAGACTTTCAACAATTAACCGTTATAAAAATAATATATATATATATAAAATGTATTAACCCTTTTATGAATACGTTCTTCAGGAAATTAGAGATTGTAGCACTCCGTAAATAAGGTTTAGACTTTTTAATATCTTCTTAAGCCGATTGATCCTTCCAATGTGGTTAAATTGTCTTCTCTAAATATTGTGTATACGCTTTCTATGTTGCTTTTTTAAATTGTTTCCTTTGTCTTTCTTTAAAAATAGTTCAAGTACATGAGTTATTCCATACTTTGTCTAAACTTCATGTACAGTACCTTGAAGAAAAAAACCCAAGTTCGTTGCATTCACATTAAATTATAACTCGTATAAATGCTTCGTCTAGTGTTTGTTTAAATATTACCATATATTAATAACTTGGTAATTCTCAAGGGATATTTTTCTATTTATATGATTCTATTTTATATGATTATTTTGATTATATATCATCGATTCAAGTAAATTAAAGATAATTAAAAAAAATATATAAAAATGTCCCATGAGAATGCCAACATTCTCATCCCATGAGAATGCCAACATTCTCATGTAAACTAGTACGTGACCGAGGTACCAAAAAAGGTTAGAAAACGGATCCTAGGAAATAAACAACGAAGCATTATTATTTTCAAACATTATTTCTGTTGCTGCCAGCTCTGTTAAACTTAATAACATATAACATTTTCTAATGAATCCATTTAAACATGACGACATGTTAAATTCGAAGTTAAAAGGAAGCTCGAAATAAAAATGTATGTAAAGATGTATAGCCCAACAAATGTCTAATACGAAGAGGTAGAAGCACTTTTTGGGATGTGTTAAATAGTTATTATACTGAGGTTCTGATGTATATTACCAGCTAAGCTTTCGTTATTTCTCATTAAAACTGCATCAAATTAATCAATAGAACAATATTAGAACGACCACACAGAACACAGAATATTTGATATTAATACTTGCCTTTAGCAAGTTAAAGATAAATATTGAAAGGCAAACTCACCATACATTGATCATACACAATTTCTAACGGATCTACTCGTACAAGTGTCTGTAGGACTTTTTATTGTACAAACCCTGATAGCAAGTCACCTCGTTTTCACATTATCAGAAAAAAAGTTATCAGAATGTATCTGCCGTAGTTAAATGATTGTTTAGGAATATACTTGCAGTGGAAATACGGTTATGCTACAGGACATAAGCCATCCTGCATGTAAGAGACTTAAAACAATAATCTTTCTTAAGGATGACCTAATAGGCCATTGAGATTTCATATAAACTGTAACGTAAAGTCTTAACTTTGGGAGTCATTGTTGGACTTCTGTCTTGTCTCAAAACTTGAGTAGAACCCACTTTCCTTGACGTAAGACTGCACTGTAACTGCGGGACTTTATCTAATTTTTAATACCAGATTAAACAAACTCGCTTGCCTCTTGTTTTCTTTTTGAAGGATCTCTTAACGTATAATCAATTCACAACAGTAAAATGTTGTTCTGATTTTTAAATATGTTGTATTATTCTTTAAAAAAAATCTTAATTTCCCAAAATCTTTGATTCAAACTACTTCACTACTTTTTGACAAAGATTTTGGATTATTTTAACATTTACATTGTGCTTCTCAAAACTTATATATATGTTTTAGATGTCCTTTATTTTTAGTCTCAAATTAATACATTTAACAACGCACCTCTATTTAGACTATTTACCATATTCACTACGTCTTTGAAAATGTTTTTCTCAAGAAAGTAGACAATCGAATTCAACTCAAATGCTTTGAAAATAAATAAAAGCATTGTCCCAGGTAGTATACACTTTAAAATACTTTTTTAAGATAATAGTAAATGTATTAAACAGCCTTTTATGCAATGTGTCTTTTCATGCAACTCTCATTGGATGGCTGTATTGCAATATTCATGCGCAAAATATATTGCAGAAGGTGGATAAACGTTTTTATCCTAAAGTCATACATTACATAATATTCCTGCCAAGTTATAGGAACTAGATATTACATCCACTTGAAAACTTCACATTATGATTACATAATGCTTCATCTGGAAAATAGAATCACTCACTTTATAACTCAAGACAAAACTAGATATGTGTTTGATAAATACAACTGGCATTAATAATCTTCCTTCCGTTATCATGAAAATGGCCAGAGCTTATTGCTTCTAATGCAGACAAATCGTATAAATACAGTAATAATGCACATTGTTCATGTTCGTTTAAAACACACTTTCATCAAATAGTCCTGCTGTACATCAAAGCTGACATTTACTACATCGCTGAAATTGTAATGGTTATGACAACTTTGGAAAGATCCTCGATTCTTCAGGCAAAATATTTTGAACGTACAAACATAAGAATATGTATACTAACTGTTGCAAAGCTTTTCATTTGTAGTCATTAGAATAGTTTAGATTCGTAACTATATCTCACTACATTTGATCACGTTTTCCGAACCATCAATCAATTACAAACAAGTATGCAAATTGGACGTAAGCTCTTGCATCGTACACATCAATCACGCCTTATATTAAATTTGCAATGCAAATGAGCAAAAGATATATTATGAGGCAGATGAACACTCCGGATATTTGACGGATTAAAGAAATGATACTGAACGGTATTTCTCGCTATAACGAATGTATTTATGGTGTTTACAACACAACCACTGAATTCCTGAACCCGTAGGAATACATAACATCAGGTCATTTTATAACAATACTTTACTAACTTTTCATCATGGTCAATTTAGCACTATCTGATTAACAAACCCGAAGTATATCGACAATGTGATAATACACAGGCAACATATACTGAGTTTCTTCAAATGGTGTTTATTTAAGTACAATATACATAAGCAATAATATATGTAAGGATTGTGCCTGTATTTGTATTGTTCAATTGTATTATGGTTAACATTGCATTTAAAATATTTTCATATCAGTCATTGCATCAGTTAATCACGTTTAAGTAGAACCAAATGGTAATATCAGTCAATTTATTTTTCTACAACAGTGTTTATAAGTAATAAATAGGCTCCTTGAACTGCCATGTCGATAAACACAAAACAACGTGAAAGCGGATGTTATCACCTTCATTTATTAGGTGAGACGCGTGATCCACTACCTAATAACTAGACTGAGGTGACAATATATCCATTTTGAACCAACAATTGTAGACGATGGGATAACATGCCGATGAATGTTTAATCAATAGCACTGTCAGCACAGTTGAATATGCCGCAAGGTAAAACATAATGTACCCATGTATATTTTACCAGAAATGCATTTTGAAGTTTTATCAGATAAATATTTAGTTTGTTCACAAATCACACTTAACATAAACCGTACTCTCCTTATTTTCTGAAATATGAACAAAGTAGTTTCCTTGGACGTTAACTTATCATCGTCATGATCAATCAGGCTGTATGCACAATGTGCAATGAACACATGAAGGAAGTATTGTTGATGCAGGCGTACAAACTAAATGATAGAATGTTAAACTATTTATACAGATCAGTTCTGCTAGGTTGTAACGATACATTAAAATACATGTATATGTATGATATGAATCGACTTAATATGTTCAATAAGTTTAGTCAATGCAAACGTTCATATTTAATTCTTAACCATTATATACACCTTGATCAGCCTTTCCGCTACGTAACAATAATGAAAATCAACAGCCTTGGGACGTTATATTCCACAAGAGGAAACTAATTAAATGAAAAATGAAGTCAAACACAATCAGTTTTCTTAAAGTTAGCTTATCAAATGAAAACAAAGCCATGGGCATTTCTTTTTTAAAATTAGCATATAGTACGTGGTACTTTCTGTCTTCGAGCTTTACAAAACATGAACATGAACATATCCATTCTCATTACAGCACGATTGCAATATATAAAGTACAACTTCTTTTGCAGTTCCAATTTTACCGTCTTATTCTTTTTTTTATGAAACACAAATTTACAAGCTCGTTGCTGCTCTCTAAACGCACCGCTTAACGCATTTTTGAAAACGAGTCAGGAAGTGTATTGAATAGACACAACGAAATGGTAAAATTAAAAAAAAATAACATTAAAATAAATTATATTTAATATTTATATTTGGATGACCAGATGTTTGTATTGTTATCTTTTAGGAGTTCGTATTTTGATTCATCAGCCGTCTTAAATAAAGAAGACAGCATGTAAAAGTGTCATTCTTTTTATCTATAATCGTAACGATGGTTTTTGTGCTTAGCAAAGAGAGGAGAATGACAGTGAATGTATTTAAAACTAGTATTTTTGTAAAATGCATAAGGGTCCTACGGCTTTGTATTTCTTCATCTACCAGGTGTAAAAAAACCTTGTTGTGTTAATAGGACAGTAGAAAATTTCCTACAAGAATTACCACAGATATGTAAATCTGAACAACCACTAGACAAAGGAAAACGTGGTAAATATATAAGTGACATAAAACACAGAGGTGAGACATAACAAAAGAAAAAAAGGAAAATCAGCAGTTACCGCCTTGGAATGGTAAGTCGCCAAAGGACCGACTTGGGTGCTTAAAGTTACTATTGAATTTTCACCAGGAGCCTTTATGTTAGCATAAACGGAATACCACATCGTAAATCATGTTACCTGAACACTAAATTATTGTACAATTCGAAGCATATCATGCAGTTGGCAAAATAAATTTTTAATGTAACTTTAATTAACTGTATTAATGCAAACCATAAAATGAATGAGGGAAATGCTTTATAGATTTTCTGATTGCACTAGTATTAACAAGCATTACCCTAATAAATTGATACATTATGATATATCAGCAGATTGACTTCAACAAGACCTCGAGTATAAGGATATGGTTGACGATCCATTTCGTCATCAAACGCCGTTAACCATTCGAAGAATGCCTAGTTGATGGCAATATACTAAAATTGGATATTCAAATGCGTGCGAAAGTATCAGGCAAACAAATATTTGCTCAATTACTGTGTATTTACACAATATTTTCACCGCTTCAGAACTCATCAAATATAATGGAAAATTAAACATTTAAAACACTGTTTCAATATACTCTATTTTGTCGGTTCAATAAGGGACAGTAAGAACAATTGACAATACAGAATATTGGGGAAATAAGTTTCAAATTCAAATCTGCGGCTATAGCAGATGAAAGCCGATATTACAACACCGAAAATGGGATTAAGCTTTCATACGGTGAAACGGACTTTTACTTTCATTTACAAGAAAGGTAAAAAGTTTAATGAATGCGAAGAAATTATAGAGTGTATTTACTTACTTCGCTGTCGGCTATTTGGCAGAATATTGGGTGCTGTGGTATTGATGCCGTTTTTCCTTAGTCTTTATTTTTTTAATTTCTTTAATAAACAGAAGCGAATACCTGTCATTAAATGAGATGTCCATATTTGCGTTGTTCATATATGCTTGAGTGAGTGAAAAGTTTACCGTATGTATTGCATGATGTAAACGTTTAAATACTTCATAATGGACAAAAACAATCAACAATAAATGTCACACTGCTCAGGTTGTTTCTATACATTTTACAACGGGGTTTGAAAATGCAATTGATATATGCTTATCATTATTAAAAATGTTTATATCCAATAATATCGGTCGAACTGAAACACAAATTAAAAAAGAAATGAGTGTTAATTTTGTCTATATTAGAAACTGGTATAAAACAGCCAATGCTATCAATATTTTAAATAAGCTATTCGTTCTTTCGATAATCACTAGAGGACTTTTTTGGAATGGAGTTGCTGGACTTGCAGATGTCTATAATATCATTTTCCTTGCGATTGTGAATTGTCTAAAACACTATTGTTAGAGTTATTGTCTGTATTTTCGCTTTACAAACCGCCATGTAACTAAATACAATGCATTGAAATTGTTCTACAAAATGCAAGCTACGTACTGCCATCATATACATCACTAAGCATGAATTGCATAACCAAATGTCAATGCAACGGTCCTTTGAGAAGATATAATTTACCTTAACAGATTCAACTTGATCTCATTATATGTATTGTGAGGCTTTATAGGAGATATAGGATATTTAGAATTAGTTTATCGATGGTTTATGGACATCTCGTAAGTAGTGTTTAGCATATGAACATAACTTAAACCTGGCATTACTTGGCAATAAACATATCAATACAATTTTTTCAGCAACATGGTTGCCCCCCGCCCCCCCCCCCCCCCCCCCACACACACACCTGCATAGACAACAAAGCACCATATTCTTCTGCATGTCTACATGTCCATTAATAAATGCGTATCTGCACTCTTAAGCAGAAAATGTTTGCGTTACTACAAACTAACAATTATTTTTGAAACATCTTTAAATGTTGTACTAATTAAATAAGGTCTTATGTGGTACATGTATACATAACTAACTGAGGGTAACTATTAAAAGTAGTTTTACTTTGTCCTTATAATTGATTGTCTGCATTTTAATCGATAATCAACTTCAGTCCAAAAGGTTTATTCCAGTTTAATTGTATCCAACATGTCTATTCTTGTACGAACTAAGCGCTAAGCAGAAGCGACAACGTACAATCCTAAGGATATGTCTCCTGTGACCGAGCGGCCAGGTTGTCGATTTGAATCCCATCAGTCCATCAATGGGTGTCTACGAATCCCAGTTGGGGTGGAAACTGTCCTGTGTGGACGTCTTTCACCAGGTCTACTCTACTACACTACATTCGTCTACCCAGTCATGTGTCCAGGGTCTTCCTCTACCAATAGTTAGATGAACGTCGACCATAGGACATGAATTTATTCCTAAATATACATTCGCATATATTTAAACGCAGAAAAGAGAAAGTGATAGTGAATGTGCTGGCACTTGTTCATGTATTTACAATCAACGACACCTTGCTTATAAATCGGACAATGCAAAAACACTTTTGAGTTTGATTTAAGGAAAGGTTAATAAGAAAGTGTCCTATCAAAATAACCACATATATTTAAATCTACACTACGTCTATACATGTACCAAGGCAAACAGGGTAAATGTAAATGTGACAAAAACACAGAGACAAGACCTAACACTCAAAAAGAAAAAAACAACAACAACACAGCAGTTATTGCGTGGAACGGTCTATCTGCAAATGAACCGACTGCCGTGCTTGAACCTGCTTTGTGGAGCCACTCCGCTACGACGGGAACGCTTAAGGATATACGTTCCATTTCAATAGTTTAAGATGCCATCCTTTGATATTTTGATATTATACAACATCACTACCTTTTCACCTTAAATCATTATAAATTTTTGACAATGTTGAGAATATTTAACTGTAAATTATCTTGATAATAAGGATATTTAGATAGATCGAAACAAATGATGTCCGTCATATCCTAGTCCTAAAACGCACACACACGTGTTCTGTGTGAATATCTTATGTGAAAACGTCTAATATGCTTCTTTGCTTGTGTCGTTTTCATAAGGACAATTCATTTATATGCAGTTCTTATCAGTTGTCAATGTGTATTCCGGTTCAATGCCGATGAAAATGTAATTGATAAGTAATAACTAGTTGACATTACTGGATAATAACAATATGAAATCCAGTAACCTTATTTAAAGCTCACCTATTTCGACGGAACTTTTATTTTCATTTCAAACTCCGTGACGTATTTTCTCTGACTGTTGTTTATTGTGACATTTGTTGACTAACACGTATTTTGACAGCTGAGGCAGAACAATATGGCAAACCAGAGATTCCAAGGTAAGGATATTTCAAATTTAAATTAAATCACCGATTTTTCTTATTTCCATAATAAGTGAAAGTTTGCATATTGCAATCAATGATATTTAACATGAACTGCATACCAAGCGTTCCTTATATAAAAATCCGTTTCGTTATGTCATAAATCACGTGTAAGTCATGTGCTCAAAATGAGAGACTATATCAAGAAACACTGGTATTGTATGATGGACGCGTTAATTACGAATAAGAATATATGACAAAGTCCTATGAGCATTGCAACATATACCAAAAAGGAACAGAACAAAGGTATTTCACTTGCAAGCCAATCGAAAAGTAAGAACAAATTTGTGATGAGTCATTTAACTAAAAGAGCAAACCCGACAGTTACCGCCTTGGAACGGTCAGTCAGCAATATGGACCGCCTGGGGTGCTTAAACCGGTTTTACAGAGCTCTAACCTCGCACTTCCTGACGAGTTTCTCAAATGCAAGCAATGAAAAAAACGATCTATTTGAATACAAAATGTCCATGCGCTGATATTATTTATAAGTTATGACGAAAGTAGTGACGTCATTGAAAAATAATGTCCACATAGTGGATATGGATATGGTATTATTTCGATTCGAACAACTACACAAAATGGTTGACTTTCAATAAAATTAACTTTCTGAATAATGAACAAACATGACCAGAGACGAATAAATGGTTGTATTATCCTGTTCATGTGAAAATGGAATTGAGGAGCCAAAGTTCAATGTCCATCAAAGGGAATACACGTAAAAATCCTTATAGGATGAATTAAATGACAACATAGATTACATGCACGGGGAGATTTTTTACGACCGTCACACTGCACAAGATAATTGCATAATTCTGGTTGAAACACGTACAGCCGTCGTTCGATGTACCGAGTTAAGTTAGACATTGCAGGTTCAAAATGGTATCTTGGTTTTCTTCTCTCATTAGGTTATTATTTATATTTTCTGGCACTAAAGAAATACATGTCGTACTCCCCATCTCAGATATGGGCAGCCATGAACCTAATTAGAGACTATAGGGGTGCAAATCAAGTTCATTGCCCGAGAATTTGTCCTACCAGGAATCGTCAGTGAGACACACGTTAAGTAGGATGGTTGACTATTAATAAAATAAAGACCAGTAAAACAGAAAGAGGAAAGTATCTCGAGTACTGGAGACCCCTCGGCAAGTTACTTCAGAACAAGTTTCCAACCCAAAAACTAAGGAATTATCGATCCTTTAGTGCCAGTTGAAACAGGCATTTAGGAGGATGAAGAAGATTAAACTGAGTTTTGTTGTGTTCGTGGGTCATTTACACTAGATGCTGTATGCTTGTTAATGCGTTGCATGCGATACATGTCACTGGGTCCATTGGCCTAAGTACTGCTGTGAAAGTAAGATTTCAGAAGGGGGGATATAGTCAAGTGTCTACATTGCGTTCTTGATATGATTATATATGAATGAATGCTGAACACTTATTTGTAAAGTGTAAAAATATATGAAGCATGCTGTTTTTCTTTTGTTTTGCAACATTTATATATTGCTATTTTGTATGCTAAACAACTAAGACTAAATGTACACCGCGTTACTTCTTCCCAAGTGTTAAGTTATTACAAACGAGAACAGCCAATCAAAGGCGTCGTTTCTAGTGTCTGTCAAAACGCGATGGCGGTTCGCTGCTATTAGTAAACACTCGGTATCATGAACAAAAACGTTAAAAACAAGCAATAAAAAGTGATACTACTTGATAAATAATTGCTTACTTGACACGTTTATTACAGTTAGTTTCAAATTTAATACAGTTCAGTTCGGCAAGAAGATATATAAATGACTTAAGGGCGTCGAAACTAGTGACACTAGGATAATTATTATTGTCTTTATTTCGGGAATACTTATATCCTCAAGAAAATATACTGACCTATGTACAGGATCAGTTGACATTTTTTGTTAATATAATCACTTACGCTTTTGCGTCGGTACTAAGTACTCCAATCAATAGCAAGTCATTTCAGTGCCTGACAATTCGTCATTAAAAGATCTTAACTCGTGATTCTTTACTAATAAATATGATATCCGAAACTAGTGGCAACATTTAAACAACTAAACAAAAAACATTCGTATGTTCAACAGCAATAGACTTAACTGTTTAAGGTTCAGACTGTAAATAGAAACATTTTAAGAACATTAAACTTAGCATAAAGGCTTCCTCACTTATTGCCAACATCTATGATAGCTGTATAACTTATCATTTAACATTGCGTTGCAGAACAAAATAGCTATATATACTTACATACACTGTTTTCAAAATGAATAAAATAACATTTAAATCGTTTGCATTATTGTTTTGCTCGCCATAACAGATTTACGTTTAGGAAGTTTAATGTTAACAACACGCATCCCGCAGCTGTCGACGTGAAAGTTAAATTTTCAAAGACGATTTCTAAAGCTATAAAAACAACAGCAAAATACCTGCGCATGCTTACATATAATTCATTCTATAAGAAAAGGTTTCTTCCTTTCTAAAACACATTTTTATATTTTGCAACAGATGAAAACGTTTAACATGAACAGTCAAGTTGTATTATTGTTTGGATAAAAAGGTTAACTATAGTTAGTCGCTTTTCCAGCATGAACTTCGTTATCGAATATCTTGTCAGTGTGCAATTTTATCTGAAACATAATCCGACATTCATTAGTCGGTTTAAAAATCAGCCGTGGAATGCACTTGGCGAACCCCATTTGACATCGAGTGGATTTGCTCAATGCACAATAATGTATTTTAAGACCCCATACGGTGACAAATCGTTGACACCATGATATTAAAACAGCTAATAAGAATAGTGTAGCGGTTGGTGCTTTGACATCTTTACCTGTCAAGTGTTAACAAGTCTTAGAGATTTTGTAACCTTACGGTTGCATCGTGCGTCAGAAGTTCATACGAAGAAGAAACAGACGTGTATGATAAAGCCAAACGCGCATATTTCAGAGTTTGGTATTTGTTGCAATGCTCATAAGACTTTGTCATATATTCTTATTTATCTCCCTCAAGACAATAGAATAATGTCTTACTTAATTTTAAAATTAGACATGGAAGCTTATGCCGCCTTGATGTTTCCTACTCATCAAAGACTTCCATAGTGTTGTCATTTAATTCTTTCTATAATGATTGTTACCTGTATTTCTTTTTATAGACATTGGACTTTGGTTCTCCAATTCCATCCTCACATGAACCGGATGCTCGACCATTTTCTCTTCTCTGGTTATTTTTCGTGATTCAAAAAGTTAATTTAATTTATTTTGTGTAGTTCTTCCAATCAGGATAATACCCCTCTCTCTCTCTCTCTCTCTCTCTCTCTTATAAACGCGATGTGGACATTATTTTTCAATAACGTCACAACTTTCGTCATAACTTATCAAAGAAAACGTCAGCACTTGGGCATTCTTTTTTCTGTTTTTCTGTAAAACCGGTTAAAGCACCACAGTCGGTCCATATTGCCGACTGACCTGTTCCAAGGCGGTAATTGTCGGATTTTGCTCTTTTAGTCAAATGACTCATCACAGATTTGTCCTTTTACATTTGGCCTGCATGTGTACAAATTTGTCCTGTGCCTTTTTTTAATGTTGGTATATGTTGTAATGCTCATATATTTTTACTTTTGAAAGGGAATTTGAAGTAAATTTGGGCGCATTGTAAGGCTCACTAATAACTAAGTATTGTAATATATTTATAGTGCGTAATTCATATTGATAGTGTCAGAAATATTTGTAAATACAGTCAACTCTCGTTATCTCAAATTTCAAGGGACCGTAGAAAATAGTTTGAGATATCCGAAGTTTGAGTTGTCCGAATTTAAGGATAGTTTGTGTAAATCTTAAAAATCTTACCTGCTACACGATGACTGGTAATGACTGAAATTCCTTGTTATATCTGCCACTGTTAACTAAGTTTCTGCAAGTTTGTGTGGTTTTGCATGTTTAAAGTGTTATTAGATTTTTTACAATGTAATTTAATATTCTTCTTTTTATTGTAGGTTGTTGCGTCGTCGTAAGTGCATGGCCTAATTTTGGCTCTGTTGCCATAACCAATCTTATTTTTTATTCAATAATCAGTACGTGTATTGTGGGTAGGTAGTGGAAGAATGATAAAATCACTAACGCGACCTCTCATTTTATTGACAGGTTGAGAAGGCCGTGTCAACAAGTTCTCAAAAACTGTTACAACAACAAGTACAAACTGAAACACTTTAATCACCGTTAATTGATTAACGAAATTGTTGTTCATTAAATCAGCTAATTAAATTGTAATCGATTAAGCTCTTCTCTAAATTACGTGACATCCTGATTGCCGATAATTGGCGATAAAACTCGCGCCCAAATTTTCGCGAGTTTCACGGTAGGTGTGAAAATCACTTTTGTTGCCGTTTTGCATCTTATAGCAATTTGAAGTTTGAGATAGACCAACTGATTTCAACAGTTTTATACGTGTGGGGACAAAGAATTTAGTTTGATATATCCGATAATTTGACACATCCGAATTTGAGTTAAGGGGAGTCGAATTATATAGAAACTATAGGGAAAAAAACGGGACCGTAAAAAACAGTTTGACATAACCGGAAATTTGAGATAACCGATTTTGAGATAACAAGAGTTGACTGTATATAGCTTATAACATATTATACCTCAGCCGATTATTAATTGTTAATTCACAATTTTATGATGCTCCGGATTTTTTTTAAGTATTTGTTTTTGTTAACCTAAACATGGGAAATACTTGAAGTCTGTCTTATCAATTCGATTTATTTTAATTTAAACCAACAACAAACAAAACACAGCAAAACAAAAATACGAAGCAAATAAATAAAAACTGTGTCTATCAGGTGACAGAAGTCAATCAATAGTGTTTCAATAAACAACGAGCGTGCATGACACTACCAAACTTATTAAATGAATTTTTAAATCAACCGTTTGTATTTTATTTAACACTTTTGACAAAGAAAAATAAACCATAAAGTCCAAAAACGCCAAATTCAATTATTGAACGTTGGCGTATTGTAATCCATTTAAAGTCCTGAGAATATTTTGACATCGAAAACTCTTTTCATCCTACACTATATGCGCATTTCGTGCTATAAACCGTCGATGTAACGTTTATTGATTTCGATCGTCTCAGAAATTTGTAATCATGATGAATAAGGCAATCTTGGCTACATCCTTGCAAAATCTCTCTTTGGTCCTGCTATTAATCATGCTCGTCAACGCCAAGATAAATTCCCTACTGCGCTTGCCGTATCAAATACAGCGAGTGATAACGTTTGACCATACGTTTATTACCCAAATCAATCGGCCTTCAATCAAATCTAGATCATTTATACCATGTTTGAACTATGCCGTTTGTAATAGGTGTTTCTTATCAAAGTAATAAATGAACCAGAAAAAGATCAGCCGATGTTAGCATTTTTCGACACTTTTCAAATCTAGGCACATATGATGCCATAAACATGTATATCTTTGTGCGGAAATTTCGTATTGCGTCGTTGCTACCAGCTTGTCTAGTAAAGCTCATGTCCATGCATATTTATTTTACAAAACTCTAATGACAAGTGAACATAAGTGTACAGTTTTTGCTTGATCGATTAGAATGGGATTTGCCGGCATTTTGCCAATACTGTGCAGCGACATGTCTATCATTATAGCACAGGGGCACTTATGAGGTGCCCAGGGACTGAACCCGGCCGGTCCATTATAACTGACGCTGACGCTCGCTGGATAGATTTGAAAGAAAATGATGTTTCTTTTAAGAGATGGAAGTAATATTATCAGTTATTCTTTCTACCATTTGTTAGAAGAAACATTTTAACAAGCTCTTATCTCATAAAATAGAGTTGTTACATTTATAGCAAAAGCTTTTTCTTTCTTTATTGCTGATTACTAACTTCATTGGTGAGACAGAAAAGCATAATTATTGAAAAAAATTTCGTAAAATATGGCTAAATCACGACACTTGCTGGTTGATGCACGTTAACCGATATATACTCAAAGAGTCTTAATGGGAAACTAATATGTGACATGCAGCCTTTGGCAACACGAATAATTTCAGCTTCTTATTGGAATATGTGGGTTGATGTAAAACAGACAACCATGCATAAAGGAAATAAATTGTATATTAATATATACCTCTCAAAGAAATAAACGTTCTGGTATATTATCTATCGACTTAAAAATCTTAAATAACTGTACGCATAATACGTAGAGCATGAAAGATTCTTTTCGATTTTTCACTAGTTAAAGCAGATATTTATCAATAAAAGCGTATTCGTTACTGCTTCAATTCATCTCGGTAAAAAAACTTTATCCTGGCATTCGTTATTCCCATCACATACAGCAGAATGTGCTATATTTTTCTATTGTGTTGGTAATATCAAAAATGTCAATATTGACATAATTTCTAGATTTTTTGCTATTAATTACGTCATCGGGGTAACACTCATCAAGTAATGTTTCAATGTCATTCAATATGTTCAATATTGCTCAAGAACGCACGTAATAAAGGGCCTTGTTTCACGATTTTTGTTTTGACTTCCGAGCTGACAGCAATTAGCGACAGAGATCGATTTACAGCTGTTGTCATATTACATTCATTCAGTAAAAATGTCTTTTATCTTACACGTAAATTAAGTGCATTAATGTATTTGCTGCTGAGCTTTACTGATTTAATGATACAAGAATATTATTAGCATTATAATTGGGATGCTTTCTTGCCTAATTATAACGTGTAATAAATGTCGTCCTGATGTTAGTGGCTAATTGTACATGTATTTTTAAGTGCTTTTTGCAAGCCTTTTTGGATGCTATAATCAATAAGAAATGTTTTCAATTGAGTATACGTTGCCATATTGCAACATCTTCATCCATGGAGTAATATTAATAGGTAAATAAGAAAAGGCCCTATCATCAGTTACCGCCTTGGAACGGTCAGCTGGCAAAAGGGCCAACTAGGGTGCTTAAACCTGGTGAAACAACTAACAGTAAGCACCTGCATCGGGAGTTAAAACAAATACAATGAACTTATATACACACATTACAACTAGCAACAAAATAAACTATAAACATATGTACAGTATGTACAGTAGATAAAATCCTCGGCGACATAAAAACAAAAATCCCAAACGAGAGAACCAGTTTGAAATAAAACAGCTCATGCGCTGATACATTATAAGATATTATAGAGAAAAAAAACACCAGTACAAGCGCTGATATATTATAAGGTATTTTAAGAACAAATATAACAGCCCAAGCGCTGATATGTAATAAGAACAAATAAATAAAACACAATTATATGATTAAGACGTTTAGGAAATTTTAATTGTATTTTTAAATGTCAATTCATCAGTAATTGTCCAGCTATCAGGGGGTATTCACGTACAGCCTTTAACTTAAATAAAATGTAATGCCATTGATTGCCAAATGTCAAATGCTTATTTATAGAACATTAAAATGGAACAAGATATTAACTACGCGGACAACTGTTTTGTCTGTAAGTTTTATGACTTTATGAAATATAAACACACACCAAGTCCGTTCATACTTACCTTGTACTTGGCTTCATTTGCATAAGTGTCTGTTTTAGTCCTATTCAATTTCTGATTTTCACGATTAATTCTAGTTAAAGCCAATCGATATAAACTATCGATGAAAACTATCCACATGTTATTACCAGGAGTTCATATCTTGACTTACGTCTTACAAGAATCGTTGATTTAATTGTATATGTCTATTCACAGGAGCTGAGTTAAGGTGACTACATTATGCAACTGTTTTTCTCAGTTTAAGCAGAGACTACGACTAAATATAATTGGTTGCATTAAACTTGTAATTCTTTAACACTGAAGATTACCTGGTTTGACATAAGAGGAAAACAATAGATACAGGGTATAAATGGATATTTTTGGTGTGTTTAAAAAGTTTGTTCACACTTGTAACAAACGCATTTATATCCATTTACAGAAATGATATTTAACCATGCAATGTAATAGTTCTCAGACGAAAATCGCAACAAACACTCCACAGAAAAAAATAGTCTTTATTAAAGTATACGTAAGGCCACCCCAAATGTAATCTTTTATGCCCGCTATAATATTTATTTCAAACAAGTGTTTAGCCAAACAGAATATACACGGAGTGTTATTTTATGGTTATGATATTAAAAAGGTGAAGGTGTGGTAGCAAACATACCAGAATAATAAGGTAACACGTTTAACGGCCTATACTGTACTCGCAGCTGTTTTAATGCGTTTTATATTGTGGAACACGTCAATACAAATTATACTCACTCCCGTGTACGTTAGGCCTCCCTAGTTACTGTTGCTAGGTGTTGTCAAACTATTTTTCAAGAGGTCATCTTTATTGTATACTTTAAAGTTAAACCACGCTCAGGTACTGTTTTAAAAGTTTCCATTTAAATATTGAAGAGGTTTATTCAATTGTTATCGTAAGCAATTATAATTTCATATTCAGTGATATCATACTCATTTAGTTATATGATTATGCAATGCAGAACTTATTTAAGTGTCTACTGTTTCAGAGTTGTTTATTTTATTTCTCCCTGGAAGGTACATTATAATTGTCATATTATTTTGTGAGCAAATTTAAATAGGTTAAACTATTATCTCTTTTCGATGCAAAAGTCAGATGATTCATTGTACAATGCTTTTCAAAACTGTTTTGAAAGTAAACTCCTAAATATTTGGGTACGCTCGTACTTGGCAATTGTCATAAAAGTAAACAGTGTTTTATATAAAGATTGGTAAATTATTAAGCATTTGGGTAAGCCAGTACGTGGTTATTGTCATAGACGTTAATAATATAAAGATCGGTTAATTCATTAGAAGTGGGATAGGCCAGTACTTGGCAAGTGACACAATGTGTTATATAAAGATAGGTAAATTTATAAATAATAGGGTACGCTTGTACTTAGCAATTGTCACAGACATACATTCATTAAAAGTGAGGTATGCCAGTATTTGGCAAGTTCCATTATTTAATTAAGATGTTATATAAATACGGTAAATCTATAAACTGTTGGGACCCACAGTTCTTGGCGATTGCTTTCCCTTCTGTATACTTTTGAACAATCTTTAACTCTAAACTATGGCTATTTCGGCAAAATTCTTCCATTGCCTACAAGACATAGCATTACAATGAATTTGACAATCTCAGTAGAGAGGCTTTCAAAGTTATATAACTTGATAAGACATGAGATGAAATTCTTCCCAAACTAAAATAAAGCAAAGTACATATTATATATGGGATTTATTATGGGCTGTATTTTTCTATACTGCGAACAAAGAAAAGCCATTACAACTATTTATGTTGGTCCTTTTATAAATAACGCATACATCGAACATACCACAACGAATGTCAGTATTCCTCTTACAATGACTTACGCTACCCATGAATGTCTTGTCCATCAGCATACTCCGACAAACCTGTATCATATATATCAAGGATAGTTAATTTGTCGAAAAAGTTTTTAGTTGTACTTATTATGGTCGCTTATGTCAGATGTACTCCTCTTTAGTTTTATTTGATTTTGATTATATCAGAAAGTGGTAATCACAATCGGTTCGGTAATTCCATGTACGGCAAACCCTGATAGCGTCTCATATTGATCCTTCTATTAATTAACCCCACCTTTGTCAAGGTAACAGAGCTAGTAAGGAGCTTGTCGTTTTATATATCATCGCAAGCTGTTGCCTTTTAATTTAATATAGCACTTGCTGGCTTTATAACAATTATTGTCCTTTGCCTTTTTTAAATTTTGGTATATATTGTTATGCTCATAGGACATATATTTTTATTTTTGAAAGAGAATTTAAAGTCAATTTTGGCGCATTGTAAGGCTTACTAATAACTAAGTATTGTAACTATTTATAGTGCGTAATTCATATTGATAGTGTTAGGAATATTTGTAAATATATAACTTATAGCATATTATACCTCAGCCGATTATTGATCGTTAATTCACAATTTTATGATGCTCCGGAATTTGTTTAAGTATTTGTTTTTGTTAACATAAACATGGGAAATTCTTGAATTCTGTCTTATCAATTCGATTTATTTTAATTTAAACCAACAACAAACAAAACAATGCAAAACAAAACAAAACATACGAAACAAATAATATATAAAAACTGTGTCTATCAGGTGACAGAAGTCAACTCAATAGTATTTCAATAAACAACGAGCGTGTATGACACTACCAATCTTATTAAATGAATTTTAAATCAACTGTCCCCATCTATCAGCCGTTTGTAGTTTAACACTATTGACAAAGAAAAATAAACCATAAAGTCCAAACACGCCAAATTCAATTCTTGAACGTTGGCGTTTTCTAATCCATTTAAAGCCCTGAATATAATTGTCCTTATAATAATAATGACTAGATACATCGTTGAATCAATTTAAATGCTTAATTAAGAACAGTTCCCATTGAAGCATCGCTTATGTTGATTTGATGATTCATCTTCATAAAAGTGTTCAAAGACTTACAGAACAACCAATATTTCTGGATATTAAATAGAGACATGAAATATTAAAAAAGGAATATCTTTAGTTTATGTGGTTTTCATTCATATCCAGCTTGAAGAAATTAAATATGTTCTGTCTACACATCAGTGGGACAGTGGTAGTAGAAAAGGGGTGGGGTAGTCATCGACGAGGAGTTCCAAATTCTGCAATTTGTAGATTTCGCATAAAAAAGTAGTTTTCGGTGTTAGCAGCAGAAAAACGTACATTATTTGCTTACATGCTTATATAGTTAGTTGAATTGGCACAGCTTCTAGTTCAGTAAACCGATGAAAGTCCTACAAATACGACCCTCTTTATTATTAATCCGGGCTTGCCTTACGTAAGCCTCATTAAAAAGGACAAAAAGATGTTAGAGAGCCACACCGATAATCAAAACAAAATACTGCACTACCAACATGACAAGTGAGCATATCAAACAAATATATTTTTACTAAAGCAATCATTTCCAGAAATAACTACTTATCTTAGATTCATCAAGGTAACTTCAGGATGAGATAATACGGGGGTAACTAAAGGAGATATTAAAGGTGAAATTCAGTTCTGAAGACTAAGTTGATACTCATGTAAACTTTGTCTCATTTCGTAAAGAAATAATGCACGTTGTTCTTTACATTGGATTGTATTTTTAAATTCAATCTAATGTAAAAACCCAAGATCTTTGATGTTACTTTATCGGCGCAGGACTGTAAATGGATTTTAATAGGTATATGAGAAAGGACACAACTCAAGATATATAAATGACAATGCACGGGCCTACTCCTGAATGGTCCTGAATTAGGCGCATTACAAAAAACTGTCAGATAACTTGTGATTTTTTCATTCCATAATGCATGTCTCAGAAAACAAACAACGTGAAGTTATTGGCCCAAGATAATGTTAAACTAATTCCTACAAAGGATCGGTAAAAAGGGACGTAGAAAGTGTCGTAAAAGAAGAATTTTGGAGATAGAAAGAGCAAGTATCAGAAAACAACAGTACAATTATGTAAACCATATTCAAACGGACATCAAATGATAGAAGACAGTCTCATAAAAGACGCATAACAATTTGGAAAATAACTATGCCGCATAAAGTTAGAAAGGTCTGTGTAATGTTCTCTCTCTCTCTCTCTCTCTCTCTCTCTCTCTCTCTCTCTATATATATATATATATATATATATATATATATATATATATATATATAGAGAGAGAGAGAGAGAGAGAGAGAGAGAGAGAGAGATACAGCAGAGTTATCGTTCCTTACCCTCAAACATTTATATAAGGAATCGGCGGCGGTGTCAGAAAGAGTCTAGTTACTAGGATATTCATCTTCTTGAGAAAAGCGCATGCTAACTGCGGCGCCTTGCACATCCGTTATCTATCTTGTGGATAGTATGGAAAGATATAATATGAAACGGCTGGTCAAATACAGACATCAAATTTATAGAACTGATACAGACGTAAATGATAATCACGGTTGGTTACGTTCATAGGATTATTCCAGAACTGTAAATTAACCCATGAAGCCTTCTAACTGTTGTCACATTTATGATTCTAATCTCACCATCTATTAGATGTAAATGACGTGCACGGTAACAGTCATTAAATTGACACAGAGATGCATCATACAAGAAAATTGTTTGCAAAAGATGTCATCTTATTCTAAACCATTCTGCCTTTTATATCTGAAGAATGTTTCTCTCATGTCGTATGTCTAAACTAATTAAGTCAACTACCTCCATTTTCTGTTTATTTGGACGGAGATCTACAGTTAATATGGATTATTAGAGCTATAACATAATTATCAATGACACCCGTGACAACATGATATATCACATATTTCATTTACCGTCGATTCCAAACGTTAAGCAAACTAAAGTAATTGGCAAGCATTCTGCAATGTCGTCCATAAATAGGCTTGCCAATCTTTACAAATTAAGAAGTCTTGTCGACAGGTAGCCACAGAATTTAAAGTTAATACCATTTGTATGACTCGGAATTTTTTTAAGATTTTATTCCTGCTACTAAATGCCTCAAATCCGTAATTTGAGATTTAAGAAATAGGTACAATGCATGTCTTTAGAAGGTTATTGTTGGGTTTGTTTACGACTAATGGCAACTTGGGCTATGTTTGTTCCTGGTATGTACACATCAAACTTGTCCTAGGAAGGGAGGGGAAAAATCTTATGATGCCTTGATATTTAAATTGACAATGTGCTTTAGACCATTTAACACAAATGAAAGAGAATTGCTTTGCACGTGGGATAGTACGCTGCAATGTACCCTGAACAATCAATCGTAGTTTAGGTTGTTAATGGCGCCTCTCTTCAGAGCGATACATCCTATGGAATGTATTTCTAGTTGAAACGATAGTTAAAAAGAGGAAGTCGCAATAATTATGTAAGACCCTTTTTAGAGAAAAGAGATGAACCCAGTGTCCCGTTTTTAACAGTTTACCTTGCACCTATAAAGTGTAGCTTGAAATTATACAAAGTAGCTGGCGTTATTATGTGCAGCCATAAGGCGAAGAATTGTTTAACAAAAGTAACTAAATATGCCGATGTTAATAACGCAGCTTGTAATTATAGATGTAGAAAACAACCAACAAGAAAGCAAAGTAACAGATAGCCGAGTTTTAAAGTTCGTTATCTTAAACATCTATTTTTTATTTATTTATTTGGGTTTTACGGCACACGGACACTTAACAGGTCATACGGCGCCGAATACGAAGTTAAATGTGAATAGAGCGTAATCAGGTTAAAACCAAACTACGCATGTAAAATAAATATAGAAAAATATAAAAACTATCAGGTAAAAAAATAAATTATAATTGAAAACAGGTTAACACATAAAACGGTTTAAAAAAGTATGACGATTGGTAAATAAACAGTTTAAAAACTTACCAATCTCGTTCAAGAAGCAAACAAGTTTAGATTCCGACACTGTCCTAAATAGGTCGTACATGTTATGGACATTAAAATACTTCGACCGTATGTGGTCTGTGTCGATACACTGTAATAAAATATGGTTGACTGTCAGTGGTTTCTGGCAAAGAACACATACAGGTTGAACTTCTCTTTTTAAGAGATATGAATGAGTTAACCTAGTATGTCCAATGCGACAGCGGGTAAGAGCTACGTCTTCTCTTCGACTTTCTCTGCAAGCAGAGACATTGGCACCGACGTTAGGTTTAATTACGTGTAATTTGTTACAAATAATACTGTCCCAACTTGTTTGCCACTCGGTTAAAATATGTCGGTAAATAAGTGGTTTAAAATTAGTGTGTGGGATGCAAAGATCTGTCTCAGTGAGGGCTGAGGCACATTTTGCACCCATGTCAGCATCTTCGTTTCTCGGATGCCTACATGACTAGGAAGCCAACAGAAAGAGATTTCGTTAGTGTCGTATAAACTTTGAAGTTTGACAAGAACAGTGCGAACATGTGGATTTGAATAATTCAGTAAATTTATCCTTTGCAATACAGATAATGAGTCTGAAAATGTAACATATTTTTCACCGGAATGTTCTGAAATGAAATCTTTGTTTAATACAGTGGCTATTACTTACGGAAGCACAGCCAACATGAGTGTCCGACTTTGAACCATCAGTATTTATATATAAAGGTGATCAGAGTACTTGTCAAGGAGTTCGAGAAAGTCAGATCGTAAAATGAAAGGATCCCTGTTCGACTTTTTATTTTTACAAATAAATAAGTTCTAAATTCACATCAGGAGAATGGAGTTGTCATGGTGGATGTTCAATTGTGGGGTTTTCAGAAATGTTTTCGAGTTTTATACCTGATGTGTTTATGCTATCTTTAAGCCTTAAACATTTATATAATTAATCGATAGCGAGTGTTTAGTCTCCAGGGTAGCAATATTCTTGTTTAAAGTGCATGCTCACTTCGACTACTTCAATGTCTCACATCTGTGCCCTTTCTTGTAGAGTGTTAAAAGGAAAGTATTTAAAATTAATGAACATAATGTTGTAGAGTTCGGTTCAAGTCATATGTCTCTCATGAAAAACAAAACCCACTTGTTTGAGTCAAAATAAGCCGTGTCATATGAGTTAGATCTGAAAAACGTTGTTTGATAGGCATACAAGTTAAATTAGGTAAATAAGAAAATGTCCTTTAAGACTTACCACATATATTTAAACCTAAATTACCTCTAGACATTAGCAAAAAGGGTAAATGTAAAAGTGACCAAAACACAATAACACAGAGGCGAGACATAGCACACACAAAGAAAAAAACACAGCTGTTACCGCCTTGAATATATGACATAATTGTGCTGATTTATTAAAATCATCATAATTAAGTCAATTATATGCTATATCCAAATGTTTTGCTTATACAAGAAGCAATCTAAATAACTGAGTATTTAAGACTTCGTGTTTTATGTCGCGTTCCTAATTTAAACACAAACACATGAGATGAACAATTAATTAAATACCATAAACGTTCTCTGTTGAAAGTGTAGATTGAATTTTGAAACTTTTCTGCATACGATATCTATGACTCAAAATCAAATCTTGCGAATAGTTCTTAAGCTTATCGCTTTCACAAATAAATCAATTCAAAGAGTTTAATTCTTTTGTACAACCAACCATAAAAAGGACCCAAATATTTGCAAAGTGTGTGCTTAACAACTCAGCAATATAAAAAAGTCTCATTTACTAGACACTATACTTCTTCTGACCAAAGGCGTTTAAATTCCTATCAAGGTACATTTAAGTAAGAAGGCATTGCATAAAGTTTCAGTCTGCACTCCAGTTTATTGGAAGAAAGAGCTTAAACAAGTATCGCCTCTAGATCCTTAAGATGCCATTGTACTTGGCTTGCTGAATAAAACGTAACATATAAGCAGGCCTTGGTACAACGTGCTTGTATAGGTGGATTATCTGGGTCGTTTCTTGTTCCTATGAGTATATTGAATCAACAAAAAATTACCAGTGAAGACCGTCGTAAAACGCATCCTGGCTAAGTTTGCGCCGGCATTTTCTGTGTAGCTCAATAGTAGTGTTAGACAAACACACTGAAAGACTGTCCACACCTTTTTGCAGATCAAAACTTAGTAGTTTTTTCGTCGTTGGATTTCAGGGTGACCGCAAGCTACAAATAAATGAACACCAGGGTAACTTGGGTCAAATTCCTGTCTTCTTTGGTGTTAAAGACGTTAAGACAATACATATTTCAATGATATTTTTGTTGAAAAATCTAGACATTGTTTCAGTTTTCATGATGCATGCGCCAGTCAGACGTTGGAAATAATGTGCAGAATTTAATTAAACACACACACACACACACACACACACACACACACACACACACACACACACACACACACACACACACATATATATATATATATATATATATATATATATATATATATATATATATATATATATATATATATATATATATTCCTTACACAGGGCTTTCCAGTGGCTGTCGCCCTTGGTGTTATGGTGGGTGTAAAATAAATGTACATAAGGACTACATAGAGGACACACTTGAGAAAAAAGAACCAAAGTTACAAACTACAAACTTGACACAAATTACTAGGTATTGTATGGGTTCAGCTCGACAAACTATCATTACTTTCGTTTATATTATAATTTTATGAATTTCGGATAAGTTTGAAATAAATGATTTCGTACATAAAACATTTACTTGATTATTTGCAAAACGAATTATAACACTCATATTGACACTGTTATATTAATTTCTGTGGTTATACATCTAACAACAATCTGTCTTATTATACCACCCCCCTCCACCCCGATATGTTTCTGTGAGAAGACGAAATAACGCTTTCCTGTCAGCTTACAGAGCAAATCTTGCTCGACCCAATATTGACAAAGAACATCATTAAAAGAATGCAAACATAGGTTCGATTCATCAGTTGTCTGTCAACAGACAGTGACGGCCCCAATCCAATTATATCTATAAGAGCTTCTATTCCAAACATTCTTCGTCCTACTTAAGACGTGTTCATATCAGTAGTAAGCTTCATCGATTTAACGCTCTTATATTGTGGTTTTCATAAAATTGTTCAGCATGACCGATAATGAACTTACTTAGTAAGTTTGTATTGTAAATGTATATTGATCGAATATCAATATTCTACCTTACAAAATATCAATATAATCCGGATAAATCCATATTATTTCGCTTCTTTATCTAAAAATAGAATTGAATTTGATCTTAATTTTTTCTCTACAAATTTGACATTTAAATATCAATATATTCTCTAAGCACACTAAAATAACATTAAATAATACGTAAGATTCAATGTAACAGGATTCTAAAACTAAAAGTTCATTAAGATTTTTAACAGTTTTTCCATAAGCTTTCGCTTTTAATGGTGCAAATTAGCAGGTTGTATCAGAATGCGTTTTTCGTTCTCATTTATCCAAGTTCTATACAATACCAAACAACATACCTGTAGATATGAAGTTAGATATTTGTATTGTGTGAACTATATATGATTTATTTATTGAGAATTTGTATCGACGAAACGTAGAACGACAGCAATTTGGTGTGCATTTTAGTATTTTGTAATAGATTTTGTTGTTAAAGGCGCCACAATGCCAACCGTAGAAATTAACTTTACGTTGTTAAAGTAGTCCTATTGCCAGACAATTGTTACAAATCAATATGAATATAATATGTGATTTTAATAAATAAAGGCAATAGATGCAATATATTTTGGCAAAAAGTGTAAGCGTCAACAGTATTTGCATGGTCTCCCTAATTCCCGTTACGAATAGCTTTTTTACCTATTGTTACCTTTTTTACTTTGACGTTTCGCATCTGTTACCTCTACATGAAATAACATGCTTAAAGAAATGTACCCTTAAACCATTTTGAGAATGAAATGTCTATGTGTAGATGTTTGTTACGCTGGAAGGTCAGTGAACGCTGCAAGAACATTCAACTGCTTATTGTTTTAAAGAATGTACAACACACGTGTAGAAGCTCAGTATGGCTTATGAAGAGCCTTAATTACACAGTGAATTAATGTGTATGTCTTTCATTTAAAGTGGTCTTTGTTTAAAGAAGGAAATATTATTGATCTTAACATTATCATTGTTACTTTTCTTAGACATTACACAATGGTTAATCAACATCATGGCTAATATAGGGGTGATTAAACTTGAATGTATTTTGTATTGCACTAGCAAACAACAAAAGACATTATTAAAAATAGATTAACCGAGAAAAAACAACACCGTAAAATATCGAATGGCACTTTTATTTTTTTATTTGAAAATACTTCAGAACGATCAATGGGAAATTATTTGTTGGGGTGTTATCACTGAATTGAATACTGTACCAATACTATAGTACAATCTTTCAGATGATTCAATTGTTGTAAACAAGAAGGCATTTTGATTCAACAGCCATAGTCCTATTATATTCACATGTTTAATAAATTAAAACACTCCTTTTTCATAAGTAAAGTATATGAAGTTTACATTTGACAAATTATCCATTTTTGTCACTAGATTGCCGTCGGTATTTCACACTTACATTGACACTATTATATTTACATTTACTGCCATCAGAAACAGGACCTCTGCCGTTAAACCAAGTGTGCAAGACAATGTCTTCGCAACACAGACATAAGCGCTCTCAAGAAAAAAACTCGATAAGGATATTATTGACAAAGAACATCGGTTGACAAATGTCCAATTCATCTATTGTCTATCAACATTCTGTGGCGGTCGATATCAAATTATAGTCACAAGAGTCCCTGCGTTTTTTTTATCGCAAACAGTCCATTTTATAGTTGGTTGATGTAATTGAATGACACAACTCATCAAAGAGCTCTCAGTGCCATTTTAGTTAATATACCGCTAAGTTTTATTTAATGATTTCCAATTGTTTTTGAAGAGGTTGTTACTAAGCACAAAAGTTTTATTCTAGTATTTTATTAACATCTATGGATTTTATTACAGTTATCTATATTTAAAACAAAGCGACATATACTTAATATCTTAATCGGCTGGACTCAGATACACACAAATCGAGTAATATTCATCTGTTTTTTTTGTTGTCGTTGATTTTGTTTGTTTGTTTTTTCAACGGAAAATAGTGTTAGCTCTTTCACTAATTGGTCACATCATTATGCCTTTATGTCTTATGTTCATGCAAAACACTTCCCCGTTGCGTCAAATAGATCACAAATTTTACCATTGAACTATTAATAAAAAGCGTGTTTTAAGAAGTATATAAAAGAAAGCGACCATAAATCATACGGAATGATACCTGTTAAGAATTACTATATCCAATGTTTTATTAACTTTTCTTGTCTCGTTACTAAACATATCAGAACAATTTTTGACGATTGTAAATCCAGAAAATAAATGTCTTGCATCGATGACAATTGATTCTTATAAGAAGATGAAAGGACACGCCGCAAATGGCTACTTAAATAATAATTTTAGACAGTTGTTGTTGCAACTGGTATTTTCTGTTTCACAAATTTCACACCATTTACAAATACATCCTCAGGCGAGAACGCTATACTTATTTTAGTACCTCGTCATTTCGTACGTGTCACAGTGCTGAAATCATGTTTTACTGGATTTTATGCTCTATATTTTTATTCGTGTTATCTGTGTTGATGATTTCCTTCATCATTCTTTTATAATTTTGTTTTCACTCATTCCATGAACATGTTTTATATTTTTGATTTGATTCTTTGATAATAATAGCGTTGTTTTAATATATTATTATCATCTGGTGTTTACTGTTAGTCCATTGTTATGCTATATTGGAATGATACTATTTTGTTTCGGGAAAACAACTTAGAAGTTTGAGCTTTATAATCTTAATTAAGCACAAAGTTGCCCCTCTGCCGACTAACTGTTAGAAGGCGATACAAATAGGATTTTCGCCATCAATGCAATAGTTCATCTCGGTGCTTTAAATAACGTTTATATTGTACTTGCTTGTTTATACCTTTGACTATAATAATAGCGTAATTTCTTCCTTTTCAGAAGATTATACATGGACTACAAAACGATCTGGTAAATGTAATGCAAAGCAAAGAATATAATAATAAAGTTATGTACACTTTGTTGAAAAATAAAAGCTAAATAAGTTTGATTATTATTATACAATACTAGTTATATATACTTGGAGAACATAACATTCACCTGAGTCAACAATTGCCAAAACAAGCGATGACAATAAAGTCGACATGTGTTCGAATTTAATATCATATGTGAATTTTAGCTGTATATACAGCCCTTAGAATAATATTTGGTCGAAACAAAACACAAGCAGAGATAATGATACATACAAAACAACAAAAGGTTCTAACATTTAACCATGTAAAGATTGTCGTATAGTATATGTATGCTGCTAAAATTAATTGCCTAGTTAATTAGTATTAATAAGAATAAACTTAAATGTATTGATAGGACAAATTTCAAATACTAGGTCTCCAATATTCATAGAATTACTCAATATCTATTGTTAAAAATATCCTAAGTGTCCTCATTGTTCCTTCATATTTTCGAAAACTCTCTCTCCCTCCCTGTCCCCTCTCTTTCTCTTTATCCCTTTCCCACGCACACAACACACACTCACGCACACACATTTTCATACACAAACATTTTAAAATGTGTTTTTGTGCTATTGGCCTTAATTTTCGTTACGTCTATTGTTTTTTTATTCTTTAATAAGACTGGGAAATAAGAAGTGTATCTGATTATCCTAAAACATATTGATCAAATGTTCAATACATACATTACTCAAATGTAAGGTTATTTGCGCTACTTAGGTGCTTGTCGTCCTACACACTCTGATTCGCTTCGCCCATATCGCCAGAGTTAAAACTTTTCCAATCATAGAGGCTCTGTTGGAACATTTTCTACAAAACTAGTTACAATATAATGTTAATAATTTTCTAAGCAGTTTCATATAACATATAAACTATACGTGAATGTTATAATATATGCGAGCATGCCCAATCAGTATTCATGTTTAATTTTGTAAATCATCTTGCTTTGACATTAACCACTTCCCTTTATAGGAATATATTTCTATGACCTTTTTCATTTACACATGCCTCATGTTTGTTATAAGTAACAGAGGATAATCCATAGTGCATAAGCTTTTGAAATCTGACAGTGAAAATGATTTTTACATGTTCGATTTTTACCATTGGTAACCATTGACCGTTTTATTAAAAATGTCTAGGATGGGTCATAAAGGGTTTTCTCATATCAAGAAAAAGTTCTGTAAATCGCGGAATAATCAAAGACTGCAATGCAAAAGGAACAATCGATTTTTGCTCTAATGGTCGCAACAAAGTACTAAATCTAATACTGCTTTGCATAGTCAGTCTCTTTTAATGACGAAAGAAAATGCCGTTAATAGGTAAATATAAATATGGATTGGCGTACATACATACGAGCACACACATGTTGCCAAATACATGGGTGGCTAACTGCTCTCCTGCCTGCATATAAACCTATCTACCTATATCTCCTCATACATCCAGACATCGTTTACAGTGTGTTCAGAATTTTCAAGTATTCTTTTGACTTTAAAATAACTATTCATTTGAAATATAGTTTTATGTCTTTGTTTACTGTTATTTAATGTAGATACTCCTCCTACATTCCTCATATAAAAAAAAAAGAACACTCTTGAAAGAAACCACTATCTCAAAATTGAAGGAAAAATCATCATGGCTGCTACGAAGCATGTGCTTAGGCATCATTTATACGTGTGGGATTGCCACAACGGCTCTGCATTTTCAGGTAAACATGTTCGTGGGAAGACCATTTGCTTCATTTGCTTTTAAGTTGAAGCAATGCATCATGACATTTTTACAGCACTACAATCGTAATTGCATAGTTATTACTTGATGCACCAGTCTGGCGGTATGAAGGAATTGTGTGATTGTGCTATCCCCTGGCAGTGGAATATTAGAGAAAGCTTCTTTGAAGGAATTTCCCCAATTCCCCAGTTAAACTCACATTAAGAAAATAAGTTTTGAAATGCGATGGTTTTGCATAAACTTATTTCAGTTTGTTAGTATATGTATATTTCATCTGGTCCGTAATTATTATCTCTATTCAAATTTAATTTGTGATGTTTGACGGTGTTGATATTTAAAAACAGAAAAAAAAAACAATATTGCATTATTTAGATTCATAATTAACTGTCTTTGAAAGCTACATGGAAATTGTAGATGAAAAGAATGAATACGTTAATTTAATAATCTGATTCGGGACGGGGTGTTTTGTACCTACGGATAAAGCTTTAAACAACATATTTTTTTTTTGTCTAACCACTGTACTACAAAAATGTACTGAGTGCTGAAAACCACTAGTTTTTACACTAGCACCAACGTTGAACAGTCATTGACAAATATAATCATAAATTCAATATCAAGATCGAATCAAAGAAAGAAAAACTTCATAAACTGTAGTGGATTCCAAAGCTTCACAAAACACCATACAAGTCACGTTTTATAGCTAACGCCAGCACTAGCTCCACCACTAACATATCTAAATTACTTCTTGCCTGACAGCCGTTCGTAGTCACGTTATTAAATATTGTGAAAAAGTGTCTGAAAATTCAGAAATTAGCATTCCTTTGATCTATTAAAATGCTGCAGAATTCTTAGACAAATTGTGTACTTTAAACTTCCATTGCTCTGCAGTTAATACATAATATTTCTCTACGCTGTACACTTCTTTACCTCGTGATTGAATTAAGACCAAATTGATTGCTGTTATTGAGAAAACATTAGCTCGAGAGAAACGTCTGTATATTGCATGTGATGAAAGTAATGCCCCTTTACTAACACTTTCTTAGAAATATTTACTTGGGACTTGTACGGATGTTTGTGAAGCTGTATGTTCGTTTTATGTTTCTATATAAGACATAAGACAATATTTACATATAATGATATGACATTTTATTTAAACAAGTAATTCCTATAGGAACCAACGGTGCACCATTAATTGCAGATTTGTTTTTGTACTGTTTTGAACGTGATTTCGTGTTAGCTTTATCCTCTTCTAACCAAAGCCAAATTATAGAGGCTTTCAATTCAGCGGCACGCTATCTTGACGATATTTAGCTATACACATGCCTTTCTTTTCTCAAATTATCTATCTGATTTATCCGTGATAATTTTGATCGGACCTTTTTAGATACCTTATCGTGGTATAAATAATATGCCTTTAAATTGTATGAGTGATGAAAATATTGATGTCTGTCGGTTATTGTCTAATGTAAATATTCATTTATCATAATTTTATTATACGGAAAACATTTATCGAAATAATGGAGTTTATACAGAGCAAATGACTACATGTGTGCTTAATGCGCCATTCTTATGCAACTGTGATCTGATGAATACAAAATGATAAAGCTTTGAATCTACAATTAGATGATCGTTTCTCTATTATGGTTCTTTCTTAAACAATGCATTATGCCCTAAACCAAACCAAATTGTATTCAATATACGTTAGGAATCAGGTTGCTCGAAAAAAGATCCATTGTTTTCGCATAGTTTATCCTTACGAAGATAACCATTATCCCGTAGGAAGTTTTAATATATATGGTAATTTTAAGGCTAATAAATAATTGCGATACGCTACTTGCCCAATGGGGAGACCACCGCGCTGTGACTACCTATTCAAAAGTCTACAATTAGACTGTACATTTTTGTTTAAGAGAAGGGTGATTCTATCGAATATATTTTGCATTCTAAAAAATTAACACTGCTGGACACTAGATTTATATAAGTTCTAAATCAATGTAAACGTATCAAGGTTTATCATACTTTTCTGACCACTTTACAAAACTTATCAGAAAATGTATTGCAGACGGTTACAACCCGGGAATCCTTCGATGTACTGCATTGCTTGCAACCCTTGTTTTTTTAAAACGTATTAACTCTAAACAATACTACGTTTTATTTTGTTGATTGTCTAAAATTCTATTATTTCGTCCGTATTATTTACATTTCACTTTTGACACTTTTGGCATATGACGTCATGGCATTTATGACGTCATTATATGGTTCTTATAATATATCAGCTCATGTACTGCTTTATTTTATTTTAAACTACTCTCTCATTTGGAATTTTTTGGTTGCCGAGGCTTTTATCTACTGTACATACTGTAATATGTTGTTTTATTACTAGTTATTTTGTATGTACATATGTTCATTATATCTGTTTTAACTCCCGATGCAGGTGCTTACTGTTAGTTGTGTCACTTTGACGGGATATTTTTATTTACACTGTTTGTTTGATAGAAAAACCTTCAGGAAGTGCGAGGTTGGAGCGCTCCACAAACCAGGTTTAAGCACCCCAGTTGACCCTTTTGCCGACTGACCATTCCAAGGCGGTAACTGATGGTTTTTCTTTTTGTGTGTTATGTCTCGTCTCTGTGTTTTTTTTGTCACATTTACATTTACCTTGTTTGCCTTTGTCTACAGGTAGATAAAAATTTAAATATCTGTGAAAATTTTGATAGGACCTTTTCTTATTTACCTATTATAGAAGTACCAATCACATTAAATGGCCCCGGAAATATTAACGAAATCAAATCCATGCTTTTAACAAAACTGTTAATTAATATGGAATGTACCCGCAGTGTTATTATTATTGTTATTTTAAATCTGTCATATAATAATTTTTAGTATGCTTTTTGCACCAAAGAAATTGAACTTTATAAATTAGTTTTTGGTGTCTGGCGTATATATTCGATAAAAAGTAGAAGCATTATGTGTGGCAGTATTTTATAATCTTAGAAGATTGATTGGCGACTTCTACAATGTTAGAGAATTGATTGGCGACTTGTAAAAAATGATTTGGCTCCAAATAACTTACTAGTCATATCAAATTATTCTGGGTTGCGCCTTTCCTAGGTACATGTAATGACATGAACAATGCGATAATAATAACTGCTTGTCCAGCATCAGACATGTATTGATTATGTTTTAACAAAGGACAATTTAAAGTAAACTATTAAAAGGAACAAATCTAGGCGAAAGCAGTAAACGTTTTCATCTTCCATTGTTAACATTTTAACATGTATTATCTTAATTTCCCAAGGGCTTTACTACGTACGAATAGGATTTAGTTGAAATTATATCTTCATGTTTGCAGTCTGATTGCAAACATTAACATACCATTTAATCAACGTGCCTTCCTCAATGGTTCGACGAGTTCTCTTTTCATTTCATACAGACATATGTATAAGCTATATTGACAGTTATAACAATGCCAAAATCAATAATTCAGAATTAAGCCATCTTCCATGAGATTGGTGAAAAGAATATCCGTCAATTCAATAGTAAAATGCAAAGAACACATTTTTTTTCATTAAAAGCAAAAATGATGTATTCCGATTCGAGCGGGATTTAAATAAAAATGAAAGAGCCTCTGTCCATTCATATCGAATAATATTATATTTAATCTGTACCCATCTCCTGTTACGTTAGTGGATTTTTCGAATGTCGATCAGTTGCATTAGTATGTCTCAATTATTCCTACTAACGATGCTTAACAAAGCATTTATATTTTAATAACAATGTGTTTGTTTTATTCGTAAAGCTTATTGTAAACTACAAACGATATTTTGTGTTCAATTGAGACTGTCGCACCACGTCTTCTGATTGTCTAGTTTATCATATTAAGACGAAAATAGAATCTAGACTTTTCTAAGGTGTGTAAGCCTATTATTCATTGTCTGGACTTTGATCTATCTTCTGTTATGCTCAGCGAACTCAAAATATCAACCAGTTTTCTTCCTCTCATCTCTCATCAGAGATAGAAACACTGCAATGTCTGGTTTCGACAGAACATAACTAAAATTGCGTATCTAATAACGTCCAGTTTATTTCGGATTACAGTTTGCGACAGTTTAGAGCTAATTTCCTTACACTGAACTAATGAAAGTATGCAAAGAAAGCTGTCGACCTAACCTTATGTAATAAATACAATTAAAGAATGTTAAAAGTGCTCTTTGCAGGTTATACTTAAACTACTACTTAAACTATTTATGACTTCAGTATGTCATTGTTGGAAAATGATACGTGGAAAGCCAGTAGGGCGTAACCCGAATTTAGGTAGCACGATTATGTTTTGTTCATTTCGATCAAGCCTGAAAAGTGTCGCCGCTGACATCTTGGAAATTGTCTTAATGCAAGAAGTGCTTTGCGTGCATAATTTCTTCATAAACAAATTCAACGACATGTAACACATCTGTTTTTAAATTAATGGGAAAGAAATCGTAGAATGTAAGTATAGTAATTAAAAAGGCATAAGTTAGAATTGGACTTTGAACATTGAGCTTTTTTCTCTGAAAAGCTCAAACTGTAAAGAGCGGATCCAGTATGAATTAATATAACTTCACGGTTCTAGATTCTTTCTCTATTTTTAGACCAAATATATAAAATTAGACCAAATAAGGAATAACTTTCTGTTCAAGAAAATGCTGAATATATCGAATGATATCAATAAAGGCCATATAAAACAAACCTGAAGGTATTAGATGTGTAACTAAATTTCATGAATATTCGTGTAATGTCGGCGTTTAGCGTTTTATCATGTTATATGTTCGATCATTTACGTTAACACTCGGCCTTCCAAAGATAAAATTACCCGTTTTAGTTTTTTAATTTTATTCTATGAAATCAAGTTAATTTCTTCACTCGAAAATGGTGACAAGGATTCGCGGTCATCGAGGAAGATTCGTAAAAAAAGAAAAAATAAAACAAAGAAAGAAAGGAGTGTGCTTTTCACATGTTTTTGGAGTATTTGTATTAAGAAATGTAAAATCTAATAAAAATGTAGAAAACAAATGACACTACTGTGTTTTCTCTATTTTTTATTAGCCCAATTTTGACATGTATGAAATTTTTTAAAGGTCAGATTTTAGGACGTCGACCTAGTACATAAAAATTCGCAAGACGCAAGTTAGCTGAGGTGAAAAGTTGTTAAAATTTGGCAAATTATTCAGAATACAATGCTGAATAATGTGATATATCTTTTGACAGGATTCAATTTAGTCACTATTACAGGTCTAATACCTTAATTAAATGTTATGTTGATAACGAATCAGTTTGAACACGAATTCATTAGTTAAATTCGAACTGGTTCCTCAGTATTTTGTACGAGTGCACGCATTTTGTTTTACACTGGGAAACCAGACAAGTTTCTTCACAATTCGTTAATTTCCGTATCACTACGATAGGAAATGTATTAGGCGTCATTTGCAGTCAGCGCAAAGCGATAATCCACTTTAGATTTATTACCTGAAATAAACATCATTTCATTTAGTAATCATCGTGTAATTATGTAACGATCTAGTTTCCATAATCCTAAACCTCTATTACGATAACTTCCTTTTAAACCACAAAGTTTTCTGCAACCTGCGCAGTGCAGCTTATGTCTGTAACCAAGATAGATTACAAATGAAGGTCAACTGTAAGTGTGCTAAATTTTACTCTGATTATCTATCAAAATTGCTTGATATCACAGTCAGTTTGTTGCAGTGTTCGACGTTAATATTGCCATCACTTTTACCGGAAGTGAAAATAATGTTTAGCAAAACTATCTGTAAATCTGGATCTATCTGTAAAACAGAATTGAATGTTGACTAGCGCTTTTTGATCCATTCACACGAATATTAAATTTCTTGTTTTGTAAGCATTTGAAATATGAATAACGGGTACGCAATGAATCACAGATGCAAGCACCTTTTCTTGGTATTTTTAAAGACATAGCTTACGATGAAATTAAGAATAGTCAGCATGTCTAATGTATAGATTTGAGAAGACATTTTGGATGACAATGTTTTCCATAGTTTCATTTTTGAAAGGGATGATGGGTATCTTTTTCAACAAATGGAAGAAAGAAGTTTGTACTTATTTCTGATAGAGGACTGATTTAATTGACACATATATTTTAATAGTGTACATTTGATATTGCATTATTGATCAAACTTTACAGACACATGTTTCTCAACATTCATGACGAATTTGAATTGGATATAACGGTTATGGGATTGGGATTAGCCGGCATTTTTGCCGATACTGCGCAGCGACATTTCTATCATTATAGCACAGGGGCGCTTATGAGGTGCCCAGGGACTGAACCCGGCCGGTCCATTATACTGACACCGACGAGTCAGGCGTAATGCTGTCCCCTTAGCCCCGAGCGTTAGGAGGGAAGCCACTACTACCAACTTTAAAGTCTTTGGTTAGACCCGGCCGGGGTTCGAACCCACGACCTCCCGATCCGCAAGCCGACGCTCTACCACCTGAGCTATTGCGGCCGGTCATATAACGGTTATACCATATCACAAATGAAGAAAGAATAACATAATATAACACAGTAGTTTTCTTTTTTTTCATAGAAAACACACTGTCTACGAAAGACAGTCTAATCCTTCCAATTGCTAAAAAATCAATCACAATGAGTTTGATAAAAGTTAAATAATTTACGTAAATTTACAATTTTGTGTTGAATAAAATCACTGTCATAAGATAACATTTAGACCAAAACACACACACACAAACACACATACAACTTAAGCTTTACACCACAGTATTTTACCGGCCGCAATAGCTCAGTTGGTAGAGTGTCAGCTTGCGGTTCGGGAGGTAGCGGGTTCAAATCCCGGCCGGTCAAACCAAATACTTTAAAAAATTGGTAGTAGTGGCTTCCCTCCGAAAGCTCGGGGCTAAGGGGACAGCATTACGCCTGACTCATCGGTGTCAGTATAATGGACCGGCCGGGTTCAGTCCCTGGGCACCTCATAAGAGGCCCTGCGATATAATTGATGCGAAAATTGATGACAATCATCTGGGTTCCTATTAAATTAACTTAAACATGATATGAAGCATTTTCATCATTTTCTGTTATGATTTTACATCTAATGGAAGGTCTTCATAAGTAGTTGGCATTTTCTATGTTATCCAGGTGACGGCGCCTCACCAAATTTAACCAAGAACAGAGGCTTTGGGCTGTAAGTTGTTTGAAAATAAGATGAAATCTACTCGATGTATAGCTTGAGATAAATAAAACCATAAAATATAGAAAACACATTTACTTTTATTTCATGTATAAAATATGGTCTGCTTGTGAATAAAAGACCATTATTGCCAATCATGATATATCGGTACAGCCTTCAAAAAGGGTTTTAAGCTCAAGAAATATTATTGTTTTAGTTAATGAATGGGTGTTTTAATTGTTGTTCTGAAAAAATACCTAAACTCCGTAACAATATTGTAATTAATCTTCTTATATATTTTAGTTATAGAATTTTTTAACTCTGGACACAAGGACAATATCAAGTCCCTAGAGAGTTCTAGCCATGAAATGGATAATATTTTATTGTAGATGATGATTGTGCACGTTTTAACTCAGTACTATTTATGCATTATTTAACTTTATTTATATAAATATTTAATCAGGTAGAAATACATCAAACAAGTTCATATACCAATACGTGTTCATAAGACCCCATACTTTTGTAACAAACAGTTAACGCAATTTATCTTTTTTGTTTATCGTTTGCACATTGTTTTGTTGGACATTTCTCAGGAAGTGAAATAAATAGAAATGAAATAAATAGGTATTTCAGAACAATAATGTAATATTGTGTGCAAGTGTTTTTTTTTATAACAGATTGACGTCAACTCAGATATGGATTTAAGATATAGGTAACATTATTGTGTGACCATTTTGCTTTAATTGAAACACAATATGTATTAAAATTAGTTTACAATGTCTTTATTAAATGTAAATACATATCTCTTATATAAAAAGTGAACATACGTATATACTATTTTATTTTCTGATCAAGATGAAATGTGGTTGTCTGAGTTCTATAAATAAATGATGTTTTTTTGTCGGCAAGTGCCGCTGATGTTGTTGCTGCTTAAGTTTAAAATGCATAAAATTGTGTTAATGTATGAGTGCCATTTCGTATTAAAGTAACCCAAATAAAGCATAAATATCTTTGAGAGACATTTTGCAGTTTTCCACTTTTTGACAACAATGATAAAAATGTCTATCATTGTCAAACACATATTGTACATTGTATATGTCACGTTTAAACATCGGTATGAATACTTCTCTGCAAATGATAATTGACTTGATATTTATATATTGCAAAGGCATTAACAGCCCAACTATAAAGTTATACAAACGTTAACAATGCATCTGAATTGCCATGTCAGGCAAAGTGGACATAGTGATGTTGTTTGTTTTTATTAAGAAAAAGGCTAAATATGATAATGAGTATGGTAAGAGTTCTTTGCTGTTTTTTTTCACAAAACGCTTACTGTTTTCTTTAAAAAAAAGTGTTAATATACATACATAAAGGTCGTTTTTGTATATTTTATTATTTGTTACCAAACTAACAGTCAATTTTTATAGAGAAGTTTTAAAAATAAAAAATATGATTGTTTAAATTATCTATCCACTGAAATGAAACATAAATATGAGAATTTCCTTATCCATGTAAACCTTTCGTTGTTAATATGAAAGCTAACAAAGTGCATTACTGAACTTGATTTTTCTTCATTTTTTTCTGAAAGAAAATCCTGTTTTGCTTAAATTGGAAATCTTTTACATCTTTGAAACAATCGTAACTAAATTTTGCCCAAATACTCTTTAGGACCCCTAATCCCATGTCATGTCACGTTTCTATGCAAATAATTGACACAACCTACAAAGTTAAGTAAAAACTGTTGCCATTTTTATTTTTGCTTATAACTTTTACAGACCACTTGGAGAATGGTTAAGGTTTACCAAAAATGGTTTAAATTGGAACCGGTTAAATTAACGAAAATATTTATACAATAGGTACGCAGCAAGTAAACCTAAATGTATTATGTAACCAAATTTTAACCATTGTTTAAACTTTAACAAATTTTAATACAATAGGCCCCAGAAGTGGATATATAGCCAAATCTATCTTAGTATAAAAGTAGTTAAAATATGTAAATAGACTGTCCGTGTTTTGAATCCTGGATAGGCTCACTTTTTCCCCCTTTTTACATTTTGTACCTTGGCCTACAGTTTTCTTTTAAGTTGTGGAATGCAACGGCGCTTTAAAAGAGATAACAATCAGAGTGAATCTCATTGTGTAAGAAGGGAGGAGTGTAGCAGTTGCACAGATACAGCAATAGCTCAGTCGGTAGTATTGGGTAGGTAGGTCTGATGTCCAACATCTGGGAGATGTTCATTTTTGTCACTTCTGATATATACATAATAGAATGGCATTAAACGAATATTGCAAGTTTAAAACTACATTCTTATTATTAAAACACAAGCAACTATTACTTTTGAAAATGACCACAATGACAAAGGTGAGCCGCGAAGCGCCTCCTAATATATTCATTGATTCTTGATCTATCAATGGCTATTTAGTATATTGTATTTTAAATTTTCTTTTGAATTTTGTCATATTAGCAAAGACTTGTACACTTGAATTCAGAAAGTATTACAACTTTTGCATTAGTGACAGTAAAACGATTTAAGTATGTATATGGTATGTACTGTAAGCTGCGTATAATGAATGTGTTTCCTATGACAGGACAAGTGTAAATCACATTTCCGTCAAAAGCAAAATATATTGTCCTAATAAGTGAGGCACTCCAAGTCAGTTTCGAAGAAGCAAGTGTCCTATTGCGATACCCAATATAATGGCTTAAAACCTGACACGCCCAAATATATTGTTTGACGAAGACGGATTCTTACAGTACCAAAAGAATCATAATACTGGCTTGTAACATTCGGTTTGATCATATACCATATATCGCTGTTAGTTAAGTCTTTATGACAGTTACTATGTCTTTATACCTTAAAGACAAAGATGTATAACCCATTTTATGAACATCTATATATTAAAATCCACCATAATGTCGCGAATCTCGCACAAAGAAAGGTGATTGTCAAGTGTAGGAATGTCTTGTCTGACATTTTGTGTTCACGATTTTGCTTTGTTAAGAAACAAATGGATGAGTTCTTAAATTTAATATAAGCAAATATTATCAAAAAATTGTACGTTTGTCGACTAAAGACACATGAAGGTCATCATAAAACTCCTATAGAATCAAAGTACCAATTAATCGACTTAAATCGACTAAAATGCATGCAGTTAAATACGCCTTGGTAACAACGTCAATCTAAACATTTTGTCTGATATGTATTATGATTCGTTTTAATTTACTATCAGGTTGTTAACCCTTTTTTACTGACAATTAGATGTAAAATGTTTGAACAAGTTTTTATTACACACCTTTTCATACAACCGGCGGATAAGGCCCTCGAAGGCATGAGATTATATTGTTTTCCTATATCAGTTGAACATGTTTAATTCGCAAGATAAAAACCTTTTAATTTGAAAGTAAGTATATTCGATATAATTACGAGTTGTCAGTTCGTAAAAATGTATACACACAATTACTTTCCATTGTTTTTGGTCACGTGATCTATCAGACAGCCATCCCAAAATACAACTTTACGATGAATTACACTTCCTCGCTAATCGGTCAAATTTTATTCTTGATGATTGCATTGACTCTTAATTCGAAACAGTGATTGCAAGAAATCTGTTGGATAGTCCTTCTGTGTAACTATATTCATACAAGGAAAAAACTAATGCTTTCATACTGACAGCTTTTAAAGGCTTGATGAAATCAATATTGACAAAGAACATTCCATCAACAATGTCAACAAACTTCCGATTCTTCCCTTTGATATAATTTGACTGCATCGAACTACATTCAAATATGTGAACATGAGTTCCTTTATTTTGCTATAACAAACACTCTTCAGCTTATTTGAACTTGGCATCCTAAACCATCCTAAACCCGGCACCATTTGTTATGTAAACTACTCGTTTAGACTAATATAGGTGAAGTTCAAACAACGAGCTAAAAGCGGCACGAAGTTGTTCTTTAAGTGGGTTAGTTTGTTGCAAAACATGCCTTTAGCTACACGTGATCACATTCATCGATCGAATTGTATATCACACGTAAGTTACCACAGGAATCAGTGTTTAGATTTTATAAATCGGCTGCTTTAGAGTTTATATAATGGAAAACTGGATGATAAGGCTCGTTACTGTTACGTGTATAATTTCGCTGAAATCCCTAAAGTGGGAAACGTAAAGACAGACTTTACACCAGCCATATGGTGTATTTTATGGATATCCCAATCTTTGAATTGAAATTGTAATACCATCGTGTTGACTTAGTACGGGGAGACCTGGTAGGCTAGAAACAATTCGGGACACGTATAAACACAGTTCGGATGTCTGCCATGCACATAGGCAAAATGTAATGTCGGATAACATGGTACACACGTGCTTTTCACACGCTACAACATCTATCGATCTTTATTTACCTCTTTCGTTTACTGACCAGGGTTCTCTCAGAAAAAATCAACACGAAATAACGAAATATGAAAGATCCTATTAGCATTGTAACATACATTAAAATTGAAAATGGCACGGGCCAAAGGTATTCCTAATTCAGTAAAACGCTTAAGTTAGACTGTGACGAGACCTTATATACATTTCAGGGCCGCCACACGGCATTATACCAAGAAATTTGTCTGTCAATCGCAGTAATAAAAAAAAAAAAACACTATTACAGAGGAAATGATTGTTGTTTGGTCTACTTTTACGCTGGAAATGAATCACTGTTATTCTGCTGGGCACATTTAGTCAATGAAAGCTGCCGTTAAAAGAGTTCTTTCCTTCTTCACGTCTGTCTTAAACGCAATGCCAGTCGCAATTGCAGAATCTGTTTTCATTAAGTTAAAAACGTACGTTTAACTCAATATTCGTATAAATCTAAACGCATAAGATTTATACAACCATTTACTATAGGACGGTATGACAATACCTGATTGCTCTAAAATATTTTAGAACATATGAATAAACTTTGTAGACTTTGTCTCAATGCGACGTTTTCTGTAATCACACACAATGTACACGCATACTACTTACTAGAAATTACTGTACTCTGGAAGGAAGATGGCCTGCGTAGAGAATCGACGATATATGCATAGGGACACTTACAAACATACGCAACCGCTCCTTTCTGCCTATCATCTGTCAAAACTATTTCTGAACACCGAAGTTGAAAAAAATGCCGCTCAATGATTTTTTCTTCTACTAGACCAGTTAAATTTAGATATTTCTACATATTATTTATTTTTTTGTTTCTGGTAATTAATAGTCGATAAACATTTCAAATGCCGATTCAAAGACATTGTTTCTGTCTCCCCTTTCTGAAAAAAACATACTGTGTTTGTTTATGCTGTTATATTATTGTTTTTAATAAAGTGAGAGATTAAAGTATAGCTGCCTAGGTTTCTATTTTCCTAGAAATACTTATTAAAGAATATACTCTCTCTATCCATCTCTCTATTTTACTATGATCAATAAGTTAAAGCTTTGGTTTTCCCTTATGCTTTATATTTATTTCCTAACGAATGATATAAACAGGTAACCAATATTTTCATCTATTGAATGCGTCCTAAATAAAAACGTTTGAAGTATTGACCGCTTATCTAAATAAACTGTCGTTTACCTTTGTTGCCATGTCATCTCAATTCCTTTTTTATTGCATTCCTTATGTAATTGAAATGTGTAGAACATCGTGTGTTTTTTGTTTGTTGTCAATCTGATAAGGGTAAACATATTTGAACAGGTAATGCATCGACTGGTTCATGCCTTCTGTAAAACGATCATATGATGTTGGCAACTGCTTAATGCACATGGTAGAACATCAGTTAAATTATGATTTATAGTTATTTATAGTTATGATTGTGTCAAAATATTTGAGGAAAAATGATGCAATACATTAAGCCAAAACAACAAAGAAGAACTGGTGACGCTAACTATACACTAGAGATATGCTGAAATTAATTACGATGAACATAGTTAATGGATGTACAACATAATGTCGACTTCCGGTTTTCAGGAATGAATTGGTGACAAACTGTAGATATCAGTCGATGGTTACTAGCAGCAGAGCTCCAAATGAAGATGGAAAACTATTACTCCTGTGTATGACATGAATAAATATAGTTAATCAAAACAGATGACTGCCAACTTCCTTACACTATCGGTTCATTAATATATGTGAGAGTATGAGACAATAATTCTGTGTTGTATGACAATGAATGACACTCACGTTGACCTGTTTATTATTATATTCAAAGGCTGTGCGGTAGATACAGTTTATAGACTATTTCAATAGTATGAATTGTTATCTTTTTCATAGTGTGTGTACATGTAAGCACACATTTTAACAGACACAAGATTTTACTTATTTGTCATTCATACACATATTTATACACATCAGTACAAAATTCTCTAAAAAAGTCTAAAAATAAGTTCAGTTCAGAGAGTACCACTAAAACAGTGACATTTGTCAAAACATTTGAATTTTCTTTTTTGGTAGGGGTTGTGCAATCGATGAAGTGTATTTAAGAGCATTCAAAGAGTTTCATTTTATGATGCTTTCAAACGAACTAATATTGAACCCGTTACCTTATTTTTTCCTTATGGTTTAATGTCATGGTGCGTGTAGATGTTGTTGCTGCTGCTGAAGATGATGCTGGTGATGGCTTTGACGACGACGATGATGATGATAATAACGACGACGACGACGACCATGACGATGATGACGATAATAATGATGGCGATAATGATGTTGATGTTGATGATGATGATGATGATGATGATAGTAATGATGATGGTGATGATGATGATCATGATGATGATCATGATGATTATAATAATGATTTATATGTCACATATATAGATTCTACACGAAACCTGTAAATGACCTTAACTCTTGACCTTGTTTATTGTTATTTATGGCGTATGATTAAATTGCAGAAACAAGTGTTACTTATACTATAAAGTTAACTTTTTAAAGTTCGGGTTCAAGCTGTTATTGATTTAAATTATTATTCAAAGTCATAAAACAGGTACAGAAAACAGCAGAATGGCTTGCCAATGTTGACACTATTTTATTTTGTAATGGCAATTATAACACAGCCAGTAGAGTTCCAATAACACAATATGCACATGTATGACGGGGCTTCTAGAATCAAAACAATCCTTCTATATCAGACAAAGTCACAACAGTCAAATATATAGCAAGCCTGTCATATCAGGCCAAATACATAAGCTATAAATTATGGAAGTTATTAATTTACAACAATTTGGGCTTCGTTTGATATGCTGTACAGGTTCCCTTTACAATGTAATGACTAATACATCACCAGACAAAGTTCAACTCATGGCCAAAGCAAGTTAAATACACAACACATTGAGCACAGCAGGATGAGTCTTAGATTTTGTAAAAATCTAGGCCCAGCCAGTGTTTATCATAAAGAATTGTGAAATGTCTGAACGTTGGTGTTTGCCTTAGATTTATTAAATTTAGGAAATATTACCATTTATACATCGAAAATTATAAATAAACATTTCTTGAACTACAATATCTGGCAATATTGGTGTCATATTTCAAGTTACTACCAAACAAAGGAAAACATAGCAGTCCTTATGTTGCGTTACAAAATAAAATAGCACCATATTAAATGTGTGTACTCGAGGGGCCTCAATCCGTATTGCCGGGATTTCTGCTGTTTGTTTTAAAACAGCCAGACACGAAGTACAATAGGATGTAACTAATGATTTCATTATAGCTGGTGTAGGAGTATTACATGAATTGGCACTTTGTTTGCGCAGTTAAATGGTTAAATTATGAATCAATCAAAATCATCTGATCTTAATTAGTGATTCGCAAATACATGCCTACTCACCGAACACATAGACGAACTTATATATATATAATAATAACTTATATATATATAATAACTTATATATATATATATAATAACTTACATTTATATATATATATCCTATGAGCATTGCAACATATACAAAACTCCGAAAAGACACAGAACAAAGGTAATTCACATGCAAGCCAAGCAAAAAGTAAGACCAAATTTGTGATGAATCATTTAACGAAAAGAGCAAACCCGACAGTAACCGCCTTGGAACGCCCTGAAGACATGGCTGCCAGAGAGGTGGTCCATTTTCAAATGTGGTTAAATACTATAACTTTGAAAAAAAATGTTTGGTATACATGTACATGTACATGATTCTTTGAAGAATTTCAATCAATCAAAACCATAGCTGCCGTGCGTGGCTATTTGTCATATAAATGAAAACTTTGACAATCTTGTCAGAATGCACATGAGCTAGAGTAATCATACTTGGTTAACAAGTCCTTGGATGACCCTCTACCATTATTGTTCAAAGAATCTATCTATCTTAGTATAAAAGTAGTTAAAATATGTAAATAGACTGTCCGTGTTTTGAATCCTGGATAGGCTCACTTTTTCCCCCTTTTTACATTTTGTACCTTGGCCTACAGTTTTCTTTTAAGTTGTGGAATGCAACGGCGCTTTAAAAGAGATAACAATCAGAGTGAATCTCATTTTGTAAGAAGGGAGGAGTGTAGCAGTTGCACAGATACAGCAATAGCTCAGTCGGTAGTATTGGGTAGGTAGGTCTGATGTCCAACATCTGGGAGATGTTCATTTTTGTCACTTCTGATATATACAAAATAGAATGGCATTAAACGAATATTGCAAGTTTAAAACTACATTCTTATTATTAAAACACAAGCAACTATTACTTTTGAAAATGACCACAATGACAAAGGTGAGCCGCGAAGCGCCTCCTAATATATTCATTGATTCTTGATCTATCAATGGCTATTTAGTATATTGTATTTTAAATTTTCTTTTGAATTTTGTCATATTAGCAAAGACTTGTACACTTGAATTCAGAAAGTATTACAACTTTTGCATTAGTGACAGTAAAACGATTTAAGTATGTATATGGTATGTACTGTAAGCTGCGTATAATGAATGTGTTTCCTATGACAGGACAAGTGTAAATCACATTTCCGTCAAAAGCAAAATATATTGTCCTAATAAGTGAGGCACTCCAAGTCAGTTTCGAAGAAGCAAGTGTCCTATTGCGATACCCAATATAATGGCTTAAAACCTGACACGCCCAAATATATTGTTTGACGAAGACGGATTCTTACAGTACCAAAAGAATCATAATACTGGCTTGTAACATTCGGTTTGATCATATACCATATATCGCTGTTAGTTAAGTCTTTATGACAGTTACTATGTCTTTATACCTTAAAGACAAAGATGTATAACCCATTTTATGAACATCTATATATTAAAATCCACCATAATGTCGCGAATCTCGCACAAAGAAAGGTGATTGTCAAGTGTAGGAATGTCTTGTCTGACATTTTGTGTTCACGATTTTGCTTTGTTAAGAAACAAATGGATGAGTTCTTAAATTTAATATAAGCAAATATTATCAAAAAATTGTACGTTTGTCGACTAAAGACACATGAAGGTCATCATAAAACTCCTATAGAATCAAAGTACCAATTAATCGACTTAAATCGACTAAAATGCATGCAGTTAAATACGCCTTGGTAACAACGTCAATCTAAACATTTTGTCTGATATGTATTATGATTCGTTTTAATTTACTATCAGGTTGTTAACCCTTTTTTACTGACAATTAGATGTAAAATGTTTGAACAAGTTTTTATTACACACCTTTTCATACAACCGGCGGATAAGGCCCTCGAAGGCATGAGATTATATTGTTTTCCTATATCAGTTGAACATGTTTAATTCGCAAGATAAAAACCTTTTAATTTGAAAGTAAGTATATTCGATATAATTACGAGTTGTCAGTTCGTAAAAATGTATACACACAATTACTTTCCATTGTTTTTGGTCACGTGATCTATCAGACAGCCATCCCAAAATACAACTTTACGATGAATTACACTTCCTCGCTAATCGGTCAAATTTTATTCTTGATGATTGCATTGACTCTTAATTCGAAACAGTGATTGCAAGAAATCTGTTGGATAGTCCTTCTGTGTAACTATATTCATACAAGGAAAAAACTAATGCTTTCATACTGACAGCTTTTAAAGGCTTGATGAAATCAATATTGACAAAGAACATTCCATCAACAATGTCAACAAACTTCCGATTCTTCCCTTTGATATAATTTGACTGCATCGAACTACATTCAAATATGTGAACATGAGTTCCTTTATTTTGCTATAACAAACACTCTTCAGCTTATTTGAACTTGGCATCCTAAACCATCCTAAACCCGGCACCATTTGTTATGTAAACTACTCGTTTAGACTAATATAGGTGAAGTTCAAACAACGAGCTAAAAGCGGCACGAAGTTGTTCTTTAAGTGGGTTAGTTTGTTGCAAAACATGCCTTTAGCTACACGTGATCACAGTCATCGATCGAATTGTATATCACACGTAAGTTACCACAGGAATCAGTGTTTAGATTTTATAAATCGGCTGCTTTAGAGTTTATATAATGGAAAACTGGATGATAAGGCTCGTTACTGTTACGTGTATAATTTCGCTGAAATCCCTAAAGTGGGAAACGTAAAGACAGACTTTACACCAGCCATATGGTGTATTTTATGGATATCCCAATCTTTGAATTGAAATTGTAATACCATCGTGTTGACTTAGTACGGGGAGACCTGGTAGGCTAGAAACAATTCGGGACACGTATAAACACAGTTCGGATGTCTGCCATGCACATAGGCAAAATGTAATGTCGGATAACATGGTACACACGTGCTTTTCACACGCTACAACATCTATCGATCTTTATTTACCTCTTTCGTTTACTGACCAGGGTTCTCTCAGAAAAAATCAACACGAAATAACGAAATATGAAAGATCCTATTAGCATTGTAACATACATTAAAATTGAAAATGGCACGGACCAAAGGTATTCCTAATTCAGTAAAACGCTTAAGTTAGACTGTGACGAGACCTTATATACATTTCAGGGCCGCCACACGGCATTATACCAAGAAATTTGTCTGTCAATCGCAGTAATAAAAGAAAAACACTATTACAGAGGAAATGATTGTTGTTTGGTCTACTTTTACGCTGGAAATGAATCACTGTTATTCTGCTGGGCACATTTAGTCAATGAAAGCTGCCGTTAAAAGAGTTCTTTCCTTCTTCACGTCTGTCTTAAACGCAATGCCACTCGCAATTGCAGAATCTGTTTTCATTAAGTTAAAAACGTACGTTTAACTCAATATTCGTATAAATCTAAACGCATAAGATTTATACAACCATTTACTATAGGACGGTATGACAATACCTGATTGCTCTAAAATATTTTAGAACATATGAATAAACTTTGTAGACTTTGTCTCAATGCGACGTTTTCTGTAATCACACACAATGTACACGCATACTACTTACTAGAAATTACTGTACTCTGGAAGGAAGATGGCCTGCGTAGAGAATCGACGATATATGCATAGGGACACTTACAAACATACGCAACCGCTCCTTTCTGCCTATCATCTGTCAAAACTATTTCTGAACACCGAAGTTGAAAAAAATGCCGCTCAATGATTTTTTCTTCTACTAGACCAGTTAAATTTAGATATTTCTACATATTATTTATTTTTTTGTTTCTGGTAATTAATAGTCGATAAACATTTCAAATGCCGATTCAAAGACATTGTTTCTGTCTCCCCTTTCTGAAAAAAACATACTGTGTTTGTTTATGCTGTTATATTATTGTTTTTAATAAAGTGAGAGATTAAAGTATAGCTGCCTAGGTTTCTATTTTCCTAGAAATACTTATTAAAGAATATACTCTCTCTATCCATCTCTCTATTTTACTATGATCAATAAGTTAAAGCTTTGGTTTTCCCTTATGCTTTATATTTATTTCCTAACGAATGATATAAACAGGTAACCAATATTTTCATCTATTGAATGCGTCCTAAATAAAAACGTTTGAAGTATTGACCGCTTATCTAAATAAACTGTCGTTTACCTTTGTTGCCATGTCATCTCAATTCCTTTTTTATTGCATTCCTTATGTAATTGAAATGTGTAGAACATCGTGTGTTTTTGTTTGTTGTCAATCTGATAAGGGTAAACATATTTGAACAGGTAATGCATCGACTGGTTCATGCCTTCTGTAAAACGATCATATGATGTTGGCAACTGCTTAATGCACATGGTAGAACATCAGTTAAATTATGATTTATAGTTATTTATAGTTATGATTGTGTCAAAACATTTGAGGAAAAATGATGCAATACATTAAGCCAAAACAACAAAGAAGAACTGGTGACGCTAACTATACACTAGAGATATGCTGTAATTAATTACGATGAACCTAGTTAATGGATGTACAACATAATGTCGACTTCCGGTTTTCAGGAATGAATTGGTGACAAACTGTAGATATCAGTCGATGGTTACTAGCAGCAGAGCTCCAAATGAAGATGGAAAACTATTACTCCTGTGTATGACATGAATAAATATAGTTAATCAAAACAGATGACTGCCAACTTCCTTACACTATCGGTTCATTAATATATGTGAGAGTATGAGACAATAATTCTGTGTTGTATGACAATGAATGACACTCACGTTGACCTGTTTATTATTATATTCAAAGGCTGTGCGGTAGATACAGTTTATAGACTATTTCAATAGTATGAATTGTTATCTTTTTCATAGTGTGTGTACATGTAAGCACACATTTTAACAGACACAAGATTTTACTTATTTGTCATTCATACACATATTTATACACATCAGTACAAAATTCTCTATAAAAGTCTAAAAATAAGTTCAGTTCAGAGAGTACCACTAAAACAGTGACATTTGTCAAAACATTTGAATTTTCTTTTTTGGTAGGGGTTGTGCAATCGATGAAGTGTATTTAAGAGCATTCAAAGAGTTTCATTTTATGATGCTTTCAAACGAACTAATATTGAACCCGTTACCTTATTTTTTCCTTATGGTTTAATGTCATGGTGCGTGTAGATGTTGTTGCTGCTGCTGAAGATGATGCTGGTGATGGCTTTGACGACGACGATGATGATGATAATAACGACGACGACGACGACCATGACGATGATGACGATAATAATGATGGCGATAATGATGTTGATGTTGATGATGATGATGATGATGATGATAGTAATGATGATGGTGATGATGATGATCATGATGATGATCATGATGATTATAATAATGATTTATATGTCACATATATAGATTCTACACGAAACCTGTAAATGACCTTAACTCTTGACCTTGTTTATTGTTACTTTATGGCGTATGATTAAATTGCAGAAACAAGTGTTACTTATACTATAAAGTTAACTTTTTAAAGTTCGGGTTCAAGCTGTTATTGATTTAAATTATTATTCAAAGTCATAAAACAGGTACAGAAAACAGCAGAATGGCTTGCCAATGTTGACACTATTTTATTTTGTAATGGCAATTATAACACAGCCAGTAGAGTTCCAATAACACAATATGCACATGTATGACGGGGCTTCTAGAATCAAAACAATCCTTCTATATCAGACAAAGTCACAACAGTCAAATATATAGCAAGCCTGTCATATCAGGCCAAATACATAAGCTATAAATTATGGAAGTTATTAATTTACAACAATTTGGGCTTCGTTTGATATGCTGTACAGGTTCCCTTTACAATGTAATGACTAATACATCACCAGACAAAGTTCAACTCATGGCCAAAGCAAGTTAAATACACAACACATTGAGCACAGCAGGATGAGTCTTAGATTTTGTAAAAATCTAGGCCCAGCCAGTGTTTATCATAAAGAATTGTGAAATGTCTGAACGTTGGTGTTTGCCTTAGATTTATTAAATTTAGGAAATATTACCATTTATACATCGAAAATTATAAATAAACATTTCTTGAACTACAATATCTGGCAATATTGGTATCATATTTCAAGTTACTACCAAACAAAGGAAAACATAGCAGTCCTTATGTTGCGTTACAAAATAAAATAGCACCATATTAAATGTGTGTACTCGAGGGGCCTCAATCCGTATTGCCGGGATTTCTGCTGTTTGTTTTAAAACAGCCAGACACGAAGTACAATAGGATGTAACTAATGATTTCATTATAGCTGGTGTAGGAGTATTACATGAATTGGCACTTTGTTTGCGCAGTTAAATGGTTAAATTATGAATCAATCAAAATCATCTGATCTTAATTAGTGATTCGCAAATACATGCCTACTCACCGAACACATGACGAACTTATATATATAATAATAACTTATATAATATAATAACTATATATATATAACATTACATTATAAGACATCGAAAAAAATTAGGAGCATTCGAAATTTAGTTTTCCGGCTTTTTACTTCCTCTTTGCAATATATCAATATATCTTACTGGTGATATCCAAAGATTGCGATAACAAATAGCGAGCATTTATCGGTAGATAATCGGTGTGTTAGGTGTTAATTCCAAACCTCACGCATGTTCCCATTGTGATCAGACACTATCTAATTACTACCTACCTGACTTTACTAAACTTTCGTAAAACATCAAATATAATACTTGGTTGTTTTGCAATTATAATCTTTATTTAGCTGTAATTAGGTTTCGAATCCGAAGTACGAACTAGTTTGATTATCCATTACAGTTACCCTTTTGATTAACATGGACTAACACATTACTTTATGCACGCATCGTGTCTTTTGATTTAAAGCAGATTTTGGTTGATTCTGAAAACGGCAAAACACGAAACGAAAAATAAATCGGATTCGCCCAATACAATAGTTTTTGTGTTATAAAACAGCTCCAACACTACAGTAGTCAATAGGCAACACATAGAAGACTAATCAAATAAAAAATATTTTGATGTACTTTTCTGACATACGGTGTCGACGACTATGAACTTTATGTCTTCATTTTACCGAAAATGTAAATAAGAAAAGGACCTATCAAAATTTCCACAGATATTTAAATTTAATCTACCTCTAGACAAGGGCAAACAGAGTAAATATAGATGTGACAAATTCACAGAGACGAGACATAACACACAAAAGGAAAGAAAACAACACCAGTTACCGCCTTGAAACGGTCAGTCGGCAAAAGGACCGACTGCGGTGCGTAAACCTTGTTTGTGGAGCGCTCCAACCTCGCACTTCTTGAAGGTCTTTTTGTATCAAACAAACAGTGTAAATAAAAATATCCAGTCAAAGTGAAACAACTAACAGTCAGCACCTGAATCCACCATGTCACTTAATCTTTTTCTATTCTGCTTTTTCTTATTTCAAATCAATGATTCAACATTTTCACGAACATCAATACTATGATTTATCGGCTTATTAATTGAACATTATTTGGGTCATTATGCTTATTATTAGATAATCTCAACTATCAATGTGAATACATAAACATTCTCTCAATGCCCAATATAAGCATATGAAACATTACAATTTTCTATAAAAACAACGTTACATATTAAGAGAGTCAGCATCGGAAACGTTTTTCTTCTAAAAATAGTCTTATTGCAGTGTGGTGTGAGTCCGGACAAAAAGTGTGCTGTTTGAATGAATTATTGTCTTCTGATATCTTCTCTGTTACACTTAATCATACTTACTGTCAAATTAAAGTCAGCTGCAGAAGAATCGCCCCTAAAATATCTCTCCAGAATAGGAAAATCTATCTATGCAATGATTTGTCTCGAAGATTAAAAATGTTCAGTTTCTAATTTAGTTTTGACTTGATAGAAACCGTACACTCTTTAAGAACAAAATAAGACTTTATTTAGAGTTGTTTGATGATGCATGACATTGTTTGGTTTGTGAAGACACAATTTTTAAATCACGAAGTAATCGAACTAAACCAGAAACCGATATATCAAGTATCTTCAAAACATGTATACATAACGCTGCCTTCCTTTGAAAACCAAAAAAGGCTTCAGTTCAAAAATATTCTGTAGATTTTATTTCACCGGTGCATACGCTTAAGGGCTTGCTATTGTGATCATCCACCGTCAGCCGTCACGTGTCACGCGTCAGTCAAGATTCTCTCAACGAAATCTTTTTCTGAAATGGTGGCCTTAATTCAACTAGTCTTATTGGAAGCTTGAGCAGGCATTGGGTACGAAATGTTGAGACATTTGATTTATGTACAGTAGGTTACGCTAGTCAGGTTAAGGGGATGTTTACCGTTTGTAGTATTAATGACATATTTCGCATGATGTAGAATTCGCATAATAGCTAGAAAGAAAAGAATCATGCTAGAAAATAAATTCGTTTACTTTTTTAATTTGTTTATTTTTAACTGGGTTTCGTGAATGTTCTGGAGACTTCTGCGTTCTAGAAAATCTTAGAGACTATATGAGGGCTTGTTAGCCGATTTAAGCTTAGGTTTGGACATAAAGTTTGGACATATAGTTTGGAAATGCTTGCAGCTCCTATATCAAACCTTTTATATTGGAACTTACGTGTACTTATTATATTCTACAGTGATATAAATATTAAAGTGTTGTATTCGGAATTATACTAATTATATTCGTGTATTGTTTGGATTATTTCAGCTGTGCGTATCTACGAGGACATTCTACCGAAACTCTTCAGGATTTTTCGACATTGTATTATAATTGGACTATTAAAGGGACACCTTCTTAAGGGACAAACTGTAAGCTAACATTTATTTTGCATTCTCATATTTTGTCTGATATATTTGTTATTATTTTGGTATGCCATATATGTAATTGTTTATTAAAATAAAACATTATTTAACTAGTTTGTTGCTGGCTTGTTCTTTCTGTTTACACCATTTCGTCATTAAATATCATGCAATTTTATAAAAAAGATAAATAGCGACATCGGTCGTAAGATGATCCGTCAAAAAAACAACAACAAAACAAACAACTCACAAAACAAACAAAAAACAAACTAAAAGCAGCAACAAATAAAACCGCAACAACAGACAAAATAAAAGATAACAAAAACAACAACAAAAAACAACAACAACACAACAACATTAAAAACGTGGCTGGTAGAGCGTAGTAGTTTTATGTAGACTATGTAGGAAACCTTTCGAAATATTCATGTGAGGATCTAACTGAGCTTGGGCCTTATTCTTTGTTATACATGTTCATCGTTACAATTTATCAATATTGTTCAAATAATTTTGACCTGTCAGAATAAGAATATATGACAAAGTCCTATGAGCATTTCAACATATACCAAACTCCGAAAAGGCACAGAACAAAGGTATTTCACATGCAAGCCAAGCGAAAAGTAAGAACAAATTTGTGATGAGTCATTAAACGAAAAGAGCAAACCCGACAGTAACCGCCTTGGAACGGTCAGTCGGCATTATGGACCGACTGGGGTGCTTAAACCGGTTTTACAGAGCTCTAACCTCGCACTTCCTGACGAGTTTCTCAAATGCAAGCAATGAAAAGAAAAACGATCTATTTGAATACAAAATGTCCATGCGCTGATATTTTCTATAAGTTATGACGAAAGTATTGACGTCATTGAAAAATAATGTCCACATAGGGTAATTAAGAAGAGAATATGGTATTATTTCGATCCGAAAAACTACACAAAAATGGTTGACTATAAATAAAATTAACTGTCTGAATCATGAACAAACATGACCAGAGACGACTAAATGGTTGCAGCATCCAGTTCATTTGACAATGGATCTGAAGAACCAAAGTCCAATGTCCATCAAAGGAAATACACGTAACAATCCTTATAGGATGAATTAAATGACAACATAGGTTACATGCAAGGGGAGATTTTTTACGACCGCCTCACTGCACAAGTAACATTGTTGTGATCATGAATATATATATCCTATGAGCATTGCAACATATACAAAACTCCGAAAAGACACAGAACAAAGGTAATTCACATGCAAGCCAAGCAAAAAGTAAGACCAAATTTGTGATGAATCATTTAACGAAAAGAGCAAACCCGACAGTAACCGCCTTGGAACGTCCTGAAGACATGGCTGCCAGAGAGGTGGTCCATTTTCAAATGTGGTTAAATACTATAACTTTGAAAAAAAATGTTTGGTATACATGTACATGTACATGATTCTTTGAAGAATTTCAATCAATCAAAACCATAGCTGCCGTGCGTGGCTATTTGTCATATAAATGAAAACTTTGACAATCTTGTCAGAATGCACATGAGCTAGAGTAATCATACTTGGTTAACAAGTCCTTGGATGACCCTCTACCATTATTGTTCAAAGATTGGGGATTGTTAAAGAACGGCAACTGCATGGGCGTAGCCATTTTCCATATATTGCTTTAAAGGAAATATTTGACGTCTTGTCGGTTACTACATGAGCTTGATATGTTGTTAATATGTTTCTTGGGTTTTGGGAGGCCTCTATCCAGTGTGTTCAAAGATCCGTCAAAAGCATGCCACCAGGACTGTAGCCATTTTCCAAATATGGAAGTAGAACCAGAAACGTATTGTTTAAATGTTGCTTGCTTTCATGTATTATAATTATTCTAGTCTGTTTAAACATTGCAGATATTTCTTGAACACATTGCAAAATTTCTACAATAGTAAGCAGAGCGGTAAGGGTCATCATGGTCCTCTTGTTTTGTCTTGTTAATGTCCTGAAGTAAGTCACGTTTTACCTCGGCCATTTTCTGTTTTATCTGTGCATATATAGCTATGAGGTTAATTAGTTATATTAGTCTTATTATAGAACTGTAGTCGCCAACCTTGACAATGCAAGTTATCTCTAGATTCAAATCGCTTACCGTTCGTTGTCAGACATTGAACAAAATCATCTAAGGAAATACTACGAAGGCCTATTAGCACTGCAACACTCGGAAATATAAACTAAAACTTTTCTTTACTTTTCTTTCTCGAACTGCAGTTCTCTCTGTTTATGACTTTACTTTCTAACACGACTTTATCCATTAACTAATGGAACACTTAGCGTCTAATATTCTTAAATCTTCATGTTACATTAAACAGAAACAAAACATTTCCTCTAGGGGCGAACTGTCAGTTTCGTTTAGTGCAAGTTACCTCAATCGGGTTTTGTTTGTTTGCGTCGGATTGAAAAGAAATGACAATTATGATTTAACAATTTCTTAAATATCTGACTTTTACATTCAAAATACACATCTATATGGTTACAATCTCAATATATTGATGTAATGAAGCTAGCTTTTAGTGCAGCTATAATAATACGTGTTTGTTTTAATAATATATGCATGCATTTGTTTACCGATCTTTACCTGTAAAACCTTTCTGCATGCGATGCGGTGGAGAGAAAACAATTACATTGTAATTATGATTTAACCAATAATACCCTTGACGTAATATGGTAAGAATAAAACCAGACTTCCTTAGATTTAATGCAATTCTATAATGATGCAAGCCAAGGATGAGCTTAGAAATAATTATTTCTTGGTAGATTGATAATTTGTACTGCGCTAACGACTTTTCAGTGGTTGGCAGGCTCTCTGTGAACTCATTATTTTATCATTTGTTCAGTTTGTTATCATGTAAATTGACTAATAAAATTGTGTTCTATAATTGAAAAAAAAACAACAACTCGCGTGCGAAGTGTCAATACCTTGCTTTCATCGACGGCGACGGTTTTTACTTCCATTTTTCACCAATTCCTTTTCGATCAAGATACGGTGCATGGACATGTATGGTTGAATCTGAAGTTAATATTTTCCGCCCATTTTCGTATATGTAGTTACATCTTGTTTCATCCCAATGCAAACCAAATGGACAGGCTTGATTGCAGATTTGTTTTCTCCTGCTTTGAGCCTTACTTTTTGTTTACATTATCTCCCTCTGCCTAATTATATACATATAGGCATGCAATTTAACATCACATTATCTGGTAACGGCCCTGCCGGAAGTGGCCTTAGAATTCTCCGGCTGTCGCTATCTATAGCGCGGTAAGAACCATACAAAGGAAGCCCACCTCTTTGCCGTAAGTGGCAACCCTGTTTCCCTATGCCGAGGGGATCATGGTGATTGGGACTTTTATTGGCTTGTCAGGATATGACATATAAGTCAGCACTGGTCAACATACTACTTTGGCCCTTAGTTGCAGGGTAGACGGGCGGTTATATTAGTCCGGTATTGGTCCAATCAGCTGGCCGCGTTGTTCATAGATTGCTACTATTTCCCTATTGTGCACACTTACTTAGTCCTCCTACGATCCACTCTTATTTCTGCTTTTCCTTTATTGTATACCGTGCAACGCAGCCCCTCCCTCTGATTGTCTCCTTTTACTTATAATCTTATTGACAGCCGACTATACGGATCAATCTGACATCATTTCCTTTTTGTATTTCATGTCAGAGTATAGCACTCTGATATCACTGGCGTTGGGAGGTTGGATAACCACTCCATGTCAACGTCCTCCGAGGCGCGTGGTGACTCAGAGTGCCGAAATTTTAAATTCAATTGTCATGAATCGCAAACGCAAATGCTTTGACCCAATTCCAAAAATGTCTTCAGAAGACTCTGATACCGGAACTGCATCATCAAATTCAAATTGTCCACGTTTTCTCGATATCCCGTCACTCGGTTAAACTCAAATCACCAAAATTTCACCTTTTGTTATCGAAAAGTCAATTAAAGACCTAATTGGAACAGTTGACTCTGTCAAGAAGATACAAAATGACTGCCTCCTAATTGAAACTAATCGAAAACCTATTTCTGATAAAAAATTAAACTTAATGAATTTTGTTCACTTAAGGTCAAAACTTTCCCGCACAATTCCCTCGATTTTTCAAAAGGTGTAATCCTTTGCCCTGATTTCTCTGGATTTTCGGAGGAGTAGATCCTGACAGAAGTCACACCACAAGGTGTGAGTGGTGTCAGGAGGATTTCATTCTCAAAGGAAAGAAACTTCCATCAACAATAAAAATCGGTTATCTTCTTGACAAAATTCATGGTTACATTTCAAATCAATTACGTTGTTTTGATTGTCAGAAATTTGGAGTCTAACTGAACAAATGATGACATCTGCGGAAGATGCAGTGAACCTGCTCACGCCCCAAACTTTAAGTGTGAAGCTGAACCGAAGTGTCCAAATTTCTCCGGACCTCATGAAAGTAGGCCCAGAGATTGCTCAACTTGGAAATTCGAGAAAGATGTGCTTAAAGTAAAATAATCCCCTCATCATCTCATTTCGAGAAGCGCGTTAATCAGTGCAAGAGAAACAGAAATCTGTCTCTTCTAAATCATCTTCTGCTAAAATTACAAAATCAAACACTTCGGTTTGCCAGGACAATTCGACTCTATATGAAACATTCTTTGGTAACGAAGTATCTGACAAAATAATAATTCCAACAAAATTTAAAAACACAGTCTTCTGAAATTACAAAAACTTCACCACCAAAACCATCTTCGTCTACACAATCTTCCAAACACCCCTCTATCCAGCGTTTAGAACCTACTTCAAAGCAAACCAAATCAGAAAGAAGAGATACCGCCAAAAATCAATAGAAGGAACTAGCCCTTCAGGGAAAACAAAAGGACACAGTACTTTTAATACCCGGGAGAAAAGAGTTGGCCTATCCAACTCTCTTAATAGATTTGATTGTCTGATTGAGACAGATTTTCCACCAGACAAGGACAAAACGTCAAGGTCGTCCGTTAAAGCTCCAATATAACTCACTTTAAATACCAATTATATTTATCCCATGAACAACAAAATAGTGCATTGGAAATGTCAGGGTCTTAGAGCCAATTTTAATGAAATCCATCTTTTAATGACATCTTTAAACCCTGCTGTGTTATGCCTTCAGGAGACATCCCTAAAGGAAATTGATAACCTTGACTTAAATGTTATTCCCTATACAGCCACATTCATACAATGTGTGATAGGGCGTCTGGAGGATCGACAATACTTGTCAACTCCAAACTGTCACACTCAAAGATTAACCTTAATACTGATTTACAAACTGTTGCCAACAGTTGTCGAGTAACAGTCCATAAAGTCATTACAGTTTGCTCAGTTTATCTTCCATCTAATTCAGACATTTCAAAATCAACATTAGATGACTTAGTAAATCAATTACCTTACACTTATATCCTTCTAGGGGACTTTAATAGAGATAACCCATTATGGGGATATTCTGATTATAACAATATGGGTAAAATGTAAGAGGACTTTATAGCCCAAAATGATATATGTCTTATGAATAATAAAAAGGCAACATACTTGCATCCTGTTTCGGGACATTATTTATACCTTAATCTTACTTTACGTCATCCTTCTTTATATTTAGATTACAGTAGCAATGTGCATGATGATTTATGTGGAAGTGATCTCTTTCCCATAATACTATACAATGAAATCTGTAAACCTAAGTGACAATAATCCTTACTGGAGGATGAACAGAGCGAAATGGGAATTATTCTAAATGTTCTGTACTGAAAGTTTAACTACTTCAACATTTGAGAATACCGATGATAAAATACATTAATTCTCAAAAATTCTTCATAGCATAGCAGAAAAGAGTATACCTAAGACCACGACAAAGTCAAAGCAAAACAAACCTTGATTTAATGAAGAAAGCAAAACATCTAATAGAAAACGTAGAGCGGCACTTAAGACGTTAAACATTCGTCCTACTTCTGCTAATTTAAATAATGTCAAAAGTGAAAGAGCAGAGAGCAGGCGAATCATAAACTTCAGTTAAACCTGTTTGGCCAGCCATTAGGAAAATTAGCGGTTAATCTCTTTCAGCCAAAGTTAATCATCTAAAATCTAATGACTCGGTAATAACAAACAAAAAGGAAATTTTAGACCCTTTTGGTAAATGTTTGCAAACAACTCATCTTTAGACAATTACTCGAAAGAATTTTAATATATAAAGAATCGGGTTAAGAAAGTAAAATAAATTTTAAGTCGAACAACAATGAAGATTACAATCAACCCTTTTCTTTAAGATAACTTAGGGAAGCACTGAATACATTTCATGATACTGCTGGACCTGATGATATTCCCTATCAATTTCTAAAACACTAACCGGAAACATGATAAAATTTACTTTTATCTATTAATAATTAAATTTGGTTTTCTGGAGAAGTTCCTATTTCGTGGAAAAATGCATTCGTCATTCCTATACCTAAACAGGGAAAGGATCCAGCAGATCTTTTAAGTTACCTACCTAATGTTTTGACTAGTTGTATTTGTAAAACCTTAGAACGGATGATAAATGATAGACTCGTTTGGTATCTTTAATTAAATAATTTACTCACAGAATTTCAAAGTGGGTTCAGAAATCAATGAAGTACACTCGATAATCTCGTTCGATTTGAAACGTTTATAAGAGATGCCTTTATTAAGAAAGATCACCTTGAAGACGTGATCTTTGATCTTGAAAATGCTTTCGATACAACATGGAAACATGGGATTTTAAAAGTATCTAGGTAACTTTGGTCTCAAAGATCGTTTAGCCACATTTATTAACAGTTTTCTTTCTGAAGGAAATATTCAAGTTAAAATTGGGTCTACCTTGTATTTTGTTCATAAACAGGAACAAGGTGTCCCTCAGGGTAGTATCTTATCTGTTACTCTCTTAAACATCAAAATAAATAACATCGTAAAAGTTCTAAATAATGGAGTTGATTGTTCAGTATATGTGTACGAATTCCTTATTTGTTATCGTTTCAAAAATATGAACACGATAGGAAGGCATTTACAACAATGCCTCAACAAACTACAAAATTGGAGAAATAACAATGGTTTTAAATTTTCACCCATCAAAACAAACTAAATACATTTCTGTCGGAAAGGAAAGGAACGATCCTTAACTATTTCTTAATAAAATTCGTATTACAGTTGGTAAGAAAACTTATTTTCTTGGGGCCATATTTGACAGCAAATTATCTTTTATACCCCATATTAAATATGTTAAATCTTAATGTCTTAAATCTCTTAACCTGTTGAAATTTTTAACACATACCGACTGGGGAGCTGATAGAAAAGTTTTATTGCAACTTTATAGGTCACTAGTCAGATCGAAATTAGTTTATGGTAGCATTGTGACGGCTCTGTCAGGAGATCATATCTCAAGTTGCTAGACGTTGCCCAAAACCAGAGACTCCGTCTGGCCCTTGGAGCTTTCAGGACCTCTCCTGTAGAGAGCCTTTACGTTGAAGTAAATAAGTCATCATAATACCTTAGACGAGAGAAACTTGCTTAAGCCGAATGCAATTAAACCTTTTGGTTTGCGAATGTTAGAAATCGTACATTAATCACACGGTAATTTAAATCAAGTTATCGAAAATAATGTCCTGGAATTTCCACCATGGCAATCTGAAACTCCCGAAGTCAATTTAACTCTCTGTACAAATAATAAGATAAAAACAGACCCTCTTGTACTTCGCGCAAATTTTAACGAACTGAGCAACAAGAAATACTCTAACTACCTCGAAATATATATACTGATGGCCCAAAAGCATATTCATATGCCGGCTGTGTTTCCGTAAGTAAAATTCATTGTTTCAAACAAAAATTACCACCTGACTCGTCCTTTATTACAGCCCAAATCCAGGCTGTTAAGCTTTCTCCTGATTTTATTTCAAAACATCCTGCGGATAAATGTGTAGTATTTACTGACTCTTTGTCGGTATTACAATCTATTAGAAATCTTATTTTTTCCTACATCTTATTTTTTCCTACAGCCTACCCGCCCCTCATTAAAGAATTAGTCTCAAAACTTAGTGAAGTTTGTCTTAATAAGAATATTGTTATCTGTTGGCTACTTAGTCATGTAGGCTTCCGAGAAAACAAGGATGCAGATAAGAGTGCAAAATCTGCCTCAGCCCTTACGGAGACAGATTTTGCATCCACAACGCAGATTTTAACTTATCAATCGCTATGTTTTAACCAAATTGCAAACAAGTTGGCACCATACTGTTTATAATTACACGCCATTAAACCTAACGTCGGTGTCAATATCTCTACGTGCAGAAAAAGAAGGCGGGAAGACGTAGCTCTTGACCGCTGTCGCATTGGACATACTAGATTAACTCATTAATTCATAGAAAAGTTCAACCTGACTGTGTTCCTTGCCAGGAACCTCTTACAGTTAATAATTTATTGCTACATTGAATTGACACAGACCATGTTCGGTCTAAGTATTTTAATGTCAATAACATATACGAACTATTTACGACAGTATCAGATACTAAGCTTGTTTGCTTCCTTAACGAGATTGGTATTCTTAATAAGAATAAAACTTTTAAACTATTTATTATGCTAACGTTATACATTTTAACTGTTTAACATGTTAACCTGTTTTCACTTCAAATTCACATGTTTAACCTGATAGATTTTTATAATTACTTACATATTATAGTGTTAACCTGATTATATTCTATTGTCGTTTATTTTCAATGTATTCGGCGCCGTATGACCTATCAAGTGTCGGTGTGCCGTAAATTCAAAATACAAATACAAAAATCTTGCGAAATTTAAATTAGTGATAATTCTTAATTACCTTAAACTAGAACTATCGCTGAATGCGATTCATAACCCACTAATGTCCTTGACAAAGCTGATACAAGGGTATGATAGGTTCTGCACATTGCCCAGTTGGGGTGAACATTTGAGTCAAGTTTGACGAAAATCCTTCCATTAGTATAGAATTTATAGAGCGGACCTGACATATTGTCTAGTATTGATTGTAAGTAATTTAAAAGACTTAAAAAGGGGCATAACTTTGTCAAAATGCAATACAGAGTTATGAAACTTGACCTGCATATCTTACTTGTGATACGTCATATATATTTTAAGTTTCAAGCCAATACCTGTGCTAATTCTAGAAATATTCAAGTATATGTTAAAATTTAATAATATTTTCTAAGTCAATTTTTTTACCTTCAAGTGTGACCTTGACCTTAAGCCAGCAAAAGAGTAACATGGGTTCTGCACATCCCATTGTTGAGGTGAACATTTGAGCCAAGATTAAAGAAAATCTTTCAATTAGTGTAGGACTTACAGAGCGGACACGACATAATGTCTAATATTTGATTGTTTGATATTTGACCTTCAATTGTGACCTTGACCGTGAGCTGACACATGGGCAACATGGGTTCTGCACATCCCCTTGTTGAGGTGAACATTTCAGCCAAGTTTGAAGAAAACCCTTCAATTGGTATAGGATTTATAGAGCGGACACGATAATGGAGACGGACGGACGGACGGAAGGACCGACCGACCGACCGACGGACGGACGGACGGACAAAGCGAGTCCATTATAGCCCCCCCCCCCCCCCCACACACACACATTTTGTGGTGGGGGTATAATAATACTTTTGAATTACTAACTACAAAATATATTAACAAAAGAGAACACGTGAAATACAATAGCAGTCTTTCTAGTCTTTAAGACGAGCAAGCTCAAATATATGTTATTATACTTGTGCATTTCCGTGTGTGTTTTTACATTAACGTTTTCAAGGATACCTCCTCCTAAACAACCAAACGTCTTTAACAGATTGGTAAATGATGCATGTCTTCACCATTTCTCTTAGTGTTATATAGTTCTATTGATCTGCACTTTTTTGGTTGGCAAATGCATAATGACTGACATCCGACACTTCTTACGGCTCCTGTGAGACTCGGCATGATTTATTACCCCACGTGCAAATCAATCAAACAGTTGTTTCGAAAATAACTGCCCATGGATATACTGTTACATGCACAGTGACATGAACGAAATAAGGTGTGAAACTGTGATGATTTGTTGATTTACGTGAAAAATACACAAACATAGTCTGTGGCAAAATAACATCTGTCAATAATTTTAACATTCCAATTTGCTGTGAAATATTTCACGATTTGGGAGCTACATTATTAATAAAGACATCATATACATGGTATTGGCAATCGTAAGACTAATGATTGTTGTTTTAGAGATGGTTTCTACCATTTCGTAGAAAAAAATGTATTCGTAGCTGATTGTAAATTAGCTTTTTGCGGCTGACCTTCCAACGTGGTAAGTATTGTTGAAGTAGGTTCATCAGTCTGTGAAATGTTTTGTGACCCTCTTTAATTTTTTTCGTTGTTACTGTATTGAACTGGCACTCACATTTAGTATAGGACGTGGTACTAGAACCTTCTCATACTACATATATATGATCGCAAATATATTACGTGTTACCTGGTGGCGGTTGTAAACATCTACCCTATCATTAATCAATGTTTTATTTTTAATTATTGCTATCATTATTGTTACGTGTATTTTCCACATTATGTAGATGTAAGTATACGTCATGACTTGGAATGCTTTGTTTCAAAATACTTTTACAACCCTGCACATCCGTTTAAACACCGCAGTTGGCTTGTTGCCTACTGACCGTTATAAGGTTGCAGCTGGTGAGTTTGCTCTATTTGAGGTAATGTCCTGTCTCCGATTGTAAATTTTACATTGGTCTTACATGTGAATTAATGGTGTCAGTTTTGAAAATAAAATGATACGCCTTGCATATTGTGATAGGTTGCTAAATTCCACTGTCATTTGTTATCACCTTGATAATATTTTATTAAAATTTAACGTTAATTGCTCCAATTAAAAACAACAAAGTTAAGGAAAAAATAAGAAACAACAACAAAACACGTTATTCAGAAACAAATGTGTTAGAATTTAGAACACTGTTGTTTTTGCCTTTGCAAAAATAGCCATTTCATTACTGTCGTAGCCACGACTTTATTTGTTTTCAAGTGCAAGGCCGCTATGTGGACGTGTGGTATTTCGACATTATTTTCCGAAATGTGCTACTTTGCTCTGACATAAAATACAAAAAAATAAATAAATGCAAGTTTCATGCCAAAAGAAAGTTTTTATGACAAGTACAAATGTCCTAATCATGCTTTAACTTGCAAAATATGCATTGGTTTGCATTCTTTTAGGACAACGTTATTGTATTTAACATGATTCCTTAAAATAAATAAACTTTACTCGAAAGAGTTATTTATCTTGTTTGCATTATTCCAAAAATCATCATTTCTAATAAGTTGCTTAAGTTGAGGAAGGTTTTAAAGGTACGGTTTGGGTTTGGACGAATTGCCCTGAAGTCTGTCGGTAGACACAATGCTATTTCTGTTTAATATATTGCTGCTTGGAGCAATAACCAATTTAAAAAAGTGAAATTCTACATGTAGAAATGTATTTCGTATACATCTACATTTGCAGTTCTTTTTTCATACAGACATTATGGACATTATTATAAAATAAAGCCAATTTGATTTATCATTTATTATATACGACAATAATGTTTATGTTATTTTATTGCACTTTGGATAATACAGTACTTCAACGCCTATTATGGCGAACTTACAAATATCACTGCCATAAACACCACATGTAACATAGTCATAAAAGGATACTAATGGTTTCTTTCAAAAGAGTATAAAAATCTATTGTTTTACTGAACATCTCACCAACGTTATTAAGGTAAATATTTAAAAAATTCACATGGGCGTCCTTGGTCGAACTGTTAGAGGCGTAACTCATCAGCCCCTCTTCGCTTGGGTTCGAGTCTCGGTCTAGACAAAAACGTTTATATCGGGAAGTTATTTTCAGCTCAGCTATGCGCCGGTAGTTCTACCCAGACATTTTGTGTCGTCCTCTATTAATTAGCACGATGTCGCCATTTTGACGATAACTAACTAAATTAAAAAAAGAACTCAGAATAATATTTCGAATGCAGCAGTGCATAGACTTATTAAAGTGGTGTAACATTAGGCGGCTTGTTTCATTGATAACTAAACGGGAATCAATGAGAAGTTCCCATGGTCAACTGTTGCTTGCATTAATGTGTAAGAAACATCAGCAATAACATTCCCTTGTGTAATAAAATAATAAGCATAAATGATACTACTAGCGGAAATATATTTTAAAAAAATACATGTTGTAAAAACAACAATATGAATGGCTCTGTGAATATGTTGATGCATTGTTACATGAACATGAAAACCTGAGTATCAAAGTTATTTCTATTTAATGAATTATAAATACTCCATGCATTCTTAAAAGCCATAACACATATAGGAACTACGAGCGTATCATGAGAGTTAAGATCTTAATATGTCGAGGTAATTTATTTCTAAATGGCGTTAAGACACACGCTCAGTTACATGTTTATTGTTTGCATGAGCTTAAAATGGATGCAAATTGCAGATACATTTTGAAATAGCTATTTAATGGACATTTAATATAAGCATCGCGATGACATTTTGTTTGAAAGGAAAAGTGGTGGTCATTTTACTTCAAATGTATTCCGTTCGCTCAGGCTTGACAAACAACACATGGACACGCGTGGTAGCTAATGAGATATTCTAACGTGAAAACTGAACGGAATTTCTAATCGAGTTTTATATCTTGCTGAACGAGATGATCAATTGTCCAAACATCCAGCAAGACTTATAAAATAATGCGATGTGCCTTTCCGACATAAACAATGCGAAATAAATTGCCACTTGCCAAACATTCACAGCAAAGATATTTAGTGATTGCATTTTAATCCTGTCTTGAAATTGTGAAATAATGAAATAGAAACGCACGAGCAAATTTAACAACTGCTACTAAACCGTTATTTTTTATTACATGTAAATTTCCCAATGGCAACATTTCGGTGCATGCTGATTGCGTTCGACTTGTTCTTGCTCCATGTTTTGTTCGAACTTTACTGTTCCTTCTATTATTTGTCCTTCTCTGCAATATATATGTAGTGAGGAGCACGACAAAATATGGCCATAAATGTGCCATAGCTATATTACAAACCAAGAACAACAACAAACAAACAAAATAAAACATTTGTTTAGAATGTAAAATTTTCAACAGGCCCATTTATACAATGAATTGACTTTTTTCTAAATTGTTCAGACACAAATCCTCTATTTGAACAACATGTAGTTTTGTGTCTTTCTACCATTTGGCATAATATCCTAGACCATTGATTTTTTCCGTTATGTTTGCCTCTCCTTCAGACAGGTATTTTTAACAATTTCCCCTTTAAGTGTTATTCTCCTCTTAGTACATCATATTTGTCAAATAGTTTTTAAAAGGTTGTGTGCAGTTTTTGAGCTAAAGTTTGCCTTAACACTGACCATGTCAAAAGTACCATCTATTGTAGACAAGAATGGAAATAGGATTCATCTCGGATGACTTTTATCCACTGTGGATATGTTTTCATTACTCTTGTCAAGCGGATACCATGAACAATGGATATATATTAGAATTAGAGACCCGGAAAAGTGATTTTGGCTTGGTAGTTGATGCATGTGTATGTGTGCGTCTGTGTGTCTTCGAGTAATACAGTGATATTTTATTTACGACAGTAGTAATGACAAACATTTTAAATTAAAACATCCTAAGTGGGACATCTAACAGTGAACACCTACATCGGAAGAGCATTATAAAATTATAACAATAAAAACAAAATATTAACTACAAATTGTCTATGTACATGAACAAGATTACATGTCTTAAAACTATTAATCAATTTTGTTTTTGTCTACAAATTAACAATTTTCTTGACTAATTAAGCATTAACTATGGAATTAATGTCTGTACTTTGAACGCATGGTAGATAAGTAAGACAATGTGAACAGTAACAACATATATTAACAACATATACAAGTAGATTTAAAAACTTAATTGCATTTACAATGGCATTATAACATTTAACAATAATTGAATAAATAATCTTCATTTTATTTTTATATCACCAAAATAATGTGAGGTAAAATTGCATACTCCTACTGTTGCCCTAACCGACGTTTAACATGGTGTCCTTTGAGTCACGTTGGCTAACAAAGGCCGAGCCTATTACTGAGATAAATGTAATCAACAGTTGAAATAAATGTTTATAAATGGTTTTAGGATAATTTAATGTGTATTTTGAATTTTCCTTTATTATTAGAAATACAATTTATTGTTGTGTGAATAATTAAAATTACATGATGTTTACAGATGTACATTGTAAATATGTGGTAAATAGCCAACATCAAATTGATTCCATGTGATAATTATTTAAAGTAGTCAGCATTAAAGACAGACATGCACAGTGGTACATGTGGTCCTTGTCTCTGTACAAACAGAATGTACCGAACACGATCATAATAGAAATTAGACTGTAATATATGTTTTCCAAATGGAGGAAAGCTACCTAGCTTGACATAGCCTCGTTGTAATAAGAACTTGCCTTGATAACACGATTTGGTGCACGTATTGCAACGATGTGTTGACAATACTCAAAGAAAGTTCAGTCACATGCTTGCATATACTACATATATCAATGAACTAATATTTCACGTCTCTTTGGAAAGCCTAAATCAAGCTTCATGGTAAACTACGCAATAAACGTAATGTTCACAAAGCATGACAATATCTGTCTTGGCTTCTACTACATTACCTCTGAAAATGATACTTCCATTTTAGCTGCCATCTTATCTTGTCAAACTGTCTTCCTAAATGCTGTTAAATACGGATAGCGGACTTAGTTTTTAAATAATCACACTGCTATATTATAGCAAATATCACTTCAATATTTTGCAATTGCCATATATGGTCTTCAAATGCAACCGTGTCTTCCCGGAGATCGTGTTCTGGAATAAATAGCAACAGGAAAAAAAACAGATATGAACTTTAAATTAAAATCGGGAAGATTTGTGTTCTCTCGGTCTGAGAAGAACCACTACATTGACAGTGATAATTTTACCAATAAGTTTACACTAGAGCGGTTGGTAGAAGAATACGGAAGCCCTTGGATATTTTTTTATTCAAACATGTCTGTTTCACTTTCATTGACAGCATTTGAAAATGAACTTCTCAGGATGCGCGAGGTTAGAGCTCCGTACAAGGCGGCAACTGATGGATTTGCTATTTTTGTTTATTGACTCATCACCGATTTGCTATTACTTTTATATTTGGCTTGCACGTAAATACCTTTTCCCTGTAGGCCTTTCCAAATATTGGCACAATGCTCATAGGGATTTTGTCATATTTCCTTATACAATAATAATGTATTGAATATAACAATATATATCGAAACGTCAACTGAATGTTGACTATTTGTTCGATGTTTTAAAAATGTTACTTAAAATTTAAAGAATCTTTTTTTTAAATGAAATCACTTACCATGGCAATAGACCTACGTCAATTGGCTGGTCGGCCATCTGTCTACAGACTTGTTTGTCGGCCGCTCTGCCTGATTGATTGCCTGCCTGCCTGTTTGTCGCCTTGCCTGGTGCCAGATAATACACATGTTTGATGGTGAATTGTTTTGTAAAATAATAAATACACTAAAAAGTGCAAGAGTAGAATACCACATAGTTCGAGACTGTAATTTTGATTATAATCCTAATACAGACACTTTTGTTTGTATGCTACTGTTCTTGTCAACTTCAGAGAAGATAATGTTTAATTGTAAGACAATATGGCCTTTACCAGCTTGTTGAAGTACCAACGCAAGCAAAAAGGAAAGTTGGGACTATAATGGATCACTTATACTCGAATACGCCGGACCGAATATCAGAGGTAGTCATTCCATCTTTGAGTCTTAGCGAGCATTTTTCTGTTTTTGACGCGCTCCCTTAAATGTAATAAGTCTATATCCAGAAGATTTCATTTACCTATTACTTGTCAATCATGTAACAATTATGACTTATTGTCTTTGCATGCTGATTTTGCTTAATATAATATATGTAATATTTAAAAGATCACTGACCCGAACGAAGTAACAAAAACGTTTTCTTTTATAGAATATTAAATGGTGATCTTCAAAAGCACATATTCAATATAGACGGATAAAACACCTCATTCAACCTAAAAGAATCTATTTAAACAACGACATAAATTTCGAAAGAATAACAACTGCGGCCAAAATACTATAAATAATTACTAGAAATAAAGTAAATAGTTTGATTAGAACAACCAAAAGTGATTTTTATAATAAAATTATAAAGGTAAAGATTTGTTATTATTTTAGAAATATATTTAATTGCTACAAGTAATGTAATGCTAGCCTCTTACCCTAGTCTGTTGTTTCAAATGAAAAACAATTCAGTGGTGACTTGGATGTCGCAGAGGCTTTAAATAAACACTCCCAAAATAAACACTTCCGAACTTAAAGATGCTAGTTATGATATAAATTTAATTACACACATGGAGGTGAAACCAATAACAGATAAAATTGAATTGTGATAAAGCCACTGGTTTAGATGATATAGGCGCATATGTTCTCACCATATGCGCAAATCATATTGTACTTCCACTTACATCGATATCTTAAGGTATACATTCAAAGAAGAACATGTCTTTCCAGTATTTAAACATCCTAATAAGAAGATAAAAACAATTACTGTGCGATCTCTATACTACCGACTTTTTTTAAAAAATAATCGAAATAACAGCCAATAACAAGCCAATAACAGATAAAATTGAATTGTGATAAAGCCACTGGTTTAGATGATATAGGCGCATATGTTCTCACCATATGCGGAAATCATATTGTACTTCCACTTACATCGATAATTAATAACAGCATATCTTAAGGTATACATTCAAAGAAGAACATGTCTTTCCAGTATTTAAACATCCTAATAAGAAGATAAAAACAATTACTGTGCGATCTCTGTACTACCGACTTTCTTAAAAAAATAATCGAAAACCACATAACTATAGGGCTTTTAATTGAATTCTTACAAACTAATATCATTAATAACCCTCAGTCAGGATTTCAACCTTAACATGTCAAACAGCACTTATAAGACAGGTTCATGACTCGATAACAGATATTAACAAGGGTAACACAGTTGATGCAATTTCACTTTAATTAAAAAAAAATCATTTTAATCGACCATAACATTCTTGGCCACAAATTAAAGTTGTATCATTTCGCAGAGCAAACTGTTGCATTTGTCAGATCATGGTTTTCAAACAGATCTCATAGAGTTAAAGTTGGACATGGAATAGAAACATCGGAGAGAATGATGATGAAAAATGGGTTATTTCAAGGCTCGATACTAGGCCCCCTTCCATTTATGCTATATATTAACGATCTAGGGTTTAATGTACAAAGCTGTATGACTTTATATGCTAATGACACAACAATTAATGTCTCTGGAAAAAACAATGAATGAAATTCAGCTGCAGTTTCATACAAATGTAGACTAAGTGAGTAATTGGTGTAAACTCAACAACATATTTAACACTTTTTGTTAATGATAGATAGTACATCAATTATCAAAAACATTTTCAACTTGGAGTATATGTCGATTTTGAATTAAGTTGAGAGATACGAGTAAACCCCATATGCCAAAAGGTTAATATAAAAAATTACGTTGTTAAAATGTTCATCGTTCTACTTACAAATGATAAAATGAAATCTCTTTTCTATTATTTATACATAATACCATCCATTGAATGCTGTTTTCTATCAAACTTTCCAGATATATATAACTTTCATCTACCTCTAAACAAAGGCAAACAGGGTAAAATAAACTATATTTCAAGTAAAGTAAACCTTAGTCCCCGATATGTCGAAAATAATTATACGTAACAATCCTAATAGGATGGATTCGATGACAACAAAGATCACATGCACGGGAAGATTTTTTACTTTTTACGACCGCCACACTTCACAAGTGACACTGTTGCAAACGCAGGCACATTAACATGAGAACTAGATTACTAAAGCAAACCGCTAGAATTACTTTAAACACTTATCAAACTTCGACATCTCAGCAATTTACTTACCTAAAACGGCTCACTTTTAAAAATCGCTATAAAAATCATGCTAAAACTATGATTTAGAAATCTCTACTTAATAAGGTTCCAGATTACCTTAAAACCTTTTCACAGTTTGTACAAACAAAGATATAATCTGCACTTGGCTTCAGGTAATAACTTGTTTTACTTTTCTATTAAACCAATTTTATAAAGCGAATATCTTTTGTAAACTTGGGTAACTCAATCTGGGATGGCAGGCCTAGTAATATTCGGTCAATAGATATCTTCAAAAAACGTTATCAAAACATTTGTTATCACAAATATGTACTTTTCTAATGTATTATAAATAGTGTGACTGTCTATGACTGTTTATTTATATACATGATGTATGGATGCTGTTAATTTTGTTGTAAAAGTACACATTGAAATAAGACGACTTTGTTGTAACGTTGTTATTATACGATGTATCATTATTATTATTATTATTATTATTATTATTATTATTATTATTATTATTATTAATTACCAACTGACCAAAGGTACATTTTATCAAACGCTTGATTATCGACACAAATTTGACTTGTTAAATTGCAAGCAGTGGTCAATTAATATCAACTACCAGATAAAATCGGCGAATCACGACCACGATTTTAGCAATCAAACATGGTCCGCCTAAATATCAAGGTTAAGGTAAATCGGAACAAACTTTCATTTTTTGTGTACGAAATAAATGATATTAAAACACAAAGAAAACGTTTTACAATCGAGTTAGGAAGCACTTACATACAATGTTTAATGCCGCAAAAATTATGTAAATAATCTAAACAAAAAGGTATATGTCTGACGGTCCTATGTCCGAATGTCTAAGCGCATTCCTAACGTTTTCCGACCTAGTTCGGCGAAAATCCTCATCGCGAAAGGTCTTTTCTACTATTTTTAACAAACAACATATTTAGCTATGTTTTACCGGTTTCGACCCCAACATATGTATTCGTTATATGCATTTAATTAGTCTTAGCAAAAAGGACCAATCGTCATTGTTTTACTAGTCTTCTGTGCCACTTACTCGTGTTTCATTTAATGTTAACTGATATTATGTCACGGCCTTGCAAATGTGTATATATGTAATGAAAATTGACAATGCAATGAAATATTTCTGAACGTTACATCCGCTGATACGCCCTTATAAGTAATATAAGCTGAAATCAAATTTGACTCAAAGGACATCTTGTTGTTTTTTGTTTACTACACACGGGAAGCTGATTATAGTACGTAGTTTGCGCCACACTTAAACGATTAAAATGATAAAAAACATTTTCTAGTTTATCTGACTTATCGACCGACCGAAATACATAGGTGTAAGCTGTATCTGTTAACAGGTGTTTATTGTTTATTGGGTGTATTGTCTTGACAACAGTTTCATTTATGTTCTAGAGTATATTAGCATTTGGAACCAAAGCAAGTGAACGAAATTTCAGTTCTCTCACATGTTATTACATTCTTCACCCGAATGTACAATAAGAATTACAAAGGAAGGAAATAACTGTGAAGCTGTATTGACATCAAGCCGACCAGTTCTAGCGAACCTTGTAAGCGAATCACAATCGAAAAAAAAATATCCTTATTATTAAATTATCCTGACTGATAACTGGTTTATTTAAGGGTTAGCACATACATTCGTATTTTATCGTGACCCTGGCATATTTTATATCCTTCACCGGAAATTAAATATTTTGTTTTACGTAATAGATAATGCAATGTTACATATAACAATAGTCAATTAATACCTTTTAATGCATTTTTTTTTCTTGAGCACACACTTCATTTGCGTCTTAAAATCTGCTGTTCTTTCGAAGTATTTATGTGGTAATTCAAATTAAGTTCTTAGAAAGCTGACTTCTTCATAATTTAACTAAATGTGTTTTACATAGACTATTGACAGAAAATGACAATAAGAAGCAACAATTGACTTTCCCTTAAGACTGCTTAACGATAAAATAAAATCGTTTTCAATATTTTAAGCAAGGAATACAGTTGCAATGCTACTGTTAGACAAAGGGCACAGCAGAAGGCTGCTAAGAAGAAACCATTGTTCGTGTTAGAGTTTCTTTGTCAAGCTTATATGGACTTATGCATATTTTTCAGCTTTTTTTCGAAACTGAAATTTCAGGGAGAGTTTTTTTTAAACGTTTATAACTCATTTACACAAAATAAATGACACTTCGATATTTGTACGACAACGTTACCTAATCGTCTACAAACTTTTTACGTTTTTGCAAAAAATAATTTTGGAAATTTTCTCTTGGTGAAGAATGTTTGCTGCGGCAAGTGCAACAGGATGTTTTCATTGCGCTGGCATTCGCCTTTTCGACAATTTTTAAGGTGCCAACCAGACGCTATAAACAAATTGCTGGATTATATTATACCCTCTTATTATAAGTTGACTATCAGAGACAATTTCGTTGATCATATAATCCCCCCAAAAATATCATGTCAAAGTCAGTATCATAACGTTTAAATATTTGATAGTATTTTGCATGAATCTACATATTTTCATAACGTGCTAACACTTTTCCAATTCGAGGAGAGATGCTTTATCCGCAGTTTATCATGATGTGGATATATTTTTGTTTGAAAGTTAATAAACTCCAGCAACAAACAAGCTCGTGTTATTTCAATGTCCCTTATGCACAAATATATATATATATATATATATATATATATATATATATATATATATATATATATATATATATATATATATATATATATATATATATATATATATATATATATATTCTGGTCTTTTGCTGTGGGGAATAATTGGCTCTACCGACCACACCACTGCTATCTCTTACGTTTATGTGTATGTCTAAGTTAAGAACTTACACAGTATCGCAAACCGAGGAACAAACATTATTTATTTTCATATACAAAGCAAACCGAACACCGTTTACTTTTTAAAACATTGATTATAGACAATGTCTAAGATAAAATTACTTGAGCGAAATTTATCCATAGCATTTTGATATAATAGTGAACAGCACACTGTAAGTAAGTGTTAATTTAAGGAACCGCCCATGAATCATTTCCGATAAACATTAACAAACTGTCATTACATGTTTAGGTGTGAACCATGCACAGTTTAAACATTTTTCAGGAAACAAGTATTAAGTCTTACAACTAGTTTGAGGATTTATGAATGTGAAATTATCACACAAAAATACAGAATCATCTGTTCATTTAACGGAATCTGTATGGCCTCGTATTTTGAAATTTTAACTAAATACACGCTGCTAAAAGAGATTTACATATCTTACCTAAATGTACCTAAATCCAAGTATACGGTTAATTAAATAGCGTATCGATGCTTTACAATTTCAGCTAACGTTGAGATGATGCTCCGATTTGAGCAGTATGAAATGCTATTCCAAAATCAATTACAATCAACACATTTATGACCGATGCTGCTTTAAAAACATCAATTATTGCATTATGCCTTGCATGTAGTAACTTCTCGAATTGTGAAGGCAATCAATACCACAGTTAAGTCATAGGTCAGACAATGCAATGGAAGCATATTTTAGACGAGCTTTTATAAGGCATACTATTTAAACTATTCTTATTGTTTTGAATTTCCTATATTATTTTTTTGCATCGATAACTACACCAGTGCTTGAAGGAGAATTTATTTGACAATATACTTAAAATTGTGTAAGAGTGTGTATTGTTTTAAAGTTATTTATCATTTTTAACATGCAAGTCTCTAAAACTTTTAAGAAGCAATCTACTAATTGAAGTAATTAAATTTACATTTTTACGAAAATAAAATTAATAAATAATCCTTTATCACGCTTTAAAACAGTATTCTAAAGTTAATTGATTGCGACTGCGAATTTTATATGTTCCTGACGTTCCAATGGGGACAATAAAACCTAACAATTGATAATTAGAAATTACTGCTAACTATACGTGCCTTACATGCCAGACATTTTTAAGAAAGTTAATATTTATAATTAAACCTTTGTTTTGCGGTAAGTTTCCTAAGCATATTATGCTTTCCCTGACACGATGTTGTATTCGTGATGAAGCACAATATAGATCTGTATTTGCCTCATAATCAATAATTAGACGTGATGCCATCAGCGGAACGATTCTTAGCGAATCATACATCATGCATTAATATTAATGGTCATATGTAGGGAAAACATTGACATACAATAACTTTTGTACTGTGTTTTTGGTACAGTATAGAACCTTTATTTATTTTCAATGGGTACAGTTAATATCGTTGCCGGAATAAAAATACACAGATGCAAACGTACAAATATTGTGAATATTGTGTAGAAAAGCCAATAGAAATCGATGTAAAATTGCATCTGTTAATAATCCACGCAATCGCTTTTAGCCGTCGCATTGTGTATTTTAAAGACTTGATAATTGCTTTGTTCGACACTACTGTCACCATTTGTATTGTTTTATGATCTGTATTGTTTTATGATCTCAATACAAGGGAAAGTATTCCTACATACATAATGCAGACGCGCATCATTAGGACTAACCTTACTTGGGTATAAACCATGTTTGATAGAGTCGAAGATAGTTAGATAGTTTGGATGTTATTTAAAATCAGCCAGAAGGTGTCATCTTTTGTCATCTTAAGAAGAAGGAGAAAATATATGTAGTAACATGTGAAATTGTTCATTTTCTTGTGATATGTATTATGTGTGTACAATGCATCCCAAATTACTACCTACTACTAATCGACAGACTTAGCATGTTATGTCAGTAATCGTAAATACCGTTTAATTGTGTCTTTTGATGTGTGCATCGAATGGGGGAATGAGTGAGTTTGAAAGTATTAGGTTGGTATAACATAGCTACTATGGTTAGGACTTAGATGGGGGTTGCTGCAAAATAATGCTGTATCATATAGAGGATCATGAATTTCACTATTTGTAACTTACCTTTTGTTTAAAAACACTTCTATAAAAAGACATTTTGATCTCTAAAAGAATTGGGTTCACGTTTTAATGCTTGCCTTACGCAAAAAGGTATGAAATTTATATCTTATTTCCATTACACAAATATGTTATACACGCTGTCTGATATACACAAATTACGATATGAGCTTTTGACTATCAGCAATTGCATCTAGTCTGCCTGATTGACCGTCTGTTTTCTTTCAATTGTTATTATACGTTCCCTGCTACTTATTGACAAATCTGTACCTCGTCTGTCAGTAAATATTAATATGCCTTTTGAGATTTTTAGACAATTTTACAACAAACAATCTGTTAAAATGCGATATTGGAAATGATATTGACTCAGGATGATATCTTGACAAATCGCACCATACCTATTTCTCACAAATCTCACACATGTCGTGCATGGTTTAATTGATCTTGCCTTTAAGTATTAAGGTATACTTTGAGGTATTAAATAAAACGGTGTTAATTTTAAAGTTTGGTGGTCTTGGACATTATGTTTTGGATTGGATAAAACATATATATAGTGCTATTATTTAACTAAAAAATACCGATATGTGTTCAATGTGTGTGCATTTTAAATGGGCCCCCTAATATCAGTAAAACAATTAGTGAAACAACACGTTACAGTGCGTGTTCTTTTTCAGGGACATTCAATTTACAAATCAACACAAACCGAAATCAAAAAGAACATAAATAAATATATATATACTGATGATATATCGGCAGGGTTAAACGTAATAAACAACAAAGTCTTTTTCGGACCCCTGATCATGGTAGCAGGTGTTTTTAAGTATTTACAATTGTTCAGATCGAGAGTACTTTCAGTCTATACAAGACGCCGGATGCTCGACGTAAGTGTTATGATAAAACGAGGATACAAAACATACAATGGAATGACTCTATGTTGTCATGTGCAGTGTGGCGGTCGTAAAAAATCTCCCCGTGCATGTAATCTATGTTGTCATTTAATTCATCCTATAAGGATTGTTACGTGTTAATTTCGTTATAACTTATTAAAGAAAACATCAGCACTTGGACATTTTTGTGTTCATATAGAACAGTTTTCAATTCATTGCTAGCTTTTGAGAATCCCATCAGGAAGTGCGAGGTTAGAGCTCTGTAAAACCGGTTTAAGCACCCCAGTCGGCCCATAATGCCGACTGACCATTCCAAGGCGGTAATTGTCGGGTTTGCTCTTTTAGTTAAATGAATCATAAAAAAATGTGTTCTTTCTTTTCACTTGGCTTGCACGTGAAATACCTATGTCCTACGGCTTTTCAGAGTTTGATATGTGTTGCAATGCTCATAGGACTTTGTCATATGTTCTTATTCATGATCACAACAATGTTACATGTGCAGAGTGGCGGTCTTAAAAAACCTCCCCGTGCATGAAATCTATGTTGTCATTTAATTCAACCTATAAGAGTTCTTTGATGGACATTGGACATAGGTCCTCAAATTCATCTTCAGATGAACAGGATGCTACAGCCATTTATAATTCTCTGGTCATGTTTTTCCTTGATTCAAAAGGTTAATTCCACTTATAATGAACCATTTTTGTTCAGTTTTTCTAATCGAAATAATACCCCTTTCTTTTCTAAACACTGTGGGCCCTATTTTTCATTGACGTCACTACTTTCGTCATGACTTATTAAACTTAATGAACAGCACTTGGACATTTTTGTTTTCATATAGATCAGTTTTCTTTCCATAGCTTGCATTTGAGAAACCCATCAGGAAGTGCGAGGTTAGAGCTTTAAGCACGCCAATGGGCTCATATTTTCGACTGACTGTTCCAAGGCGTAAGCTATCGGGTTTGATCTTTTACAATTATAAAAAATGTGTTCTTACTTTTCACTTGGCTCGCACGTAAAATACCTTTGTCCTGTGCCTTTCTGGAGTTTGATATATGTTGTAATGCTCATAGGACTTATTAAAATACACATCGTTAAATTAACTTGTTGATCTGGCTAAATGTGAGTGTCGTTGTAATTGATAACCATGGTTCTTTGCCACAAAACATCTGAATAATGTGTATGCCTTTACGTTTTCGGATAAATATATAAACATGAGCGCACCTTTTAATACGTTTGTTCAAATGCCACTTACGTGATATATGATTTTGATTTTTTTAGCAGTTTCACAAACTCCAAATGATCTTTAAGACAAAAGTAGGAAATGAGTTTGCAACAGCAACATTTATCTTAGGAAAGAATATGCGTATCATCCTGAGATACCGCTACATCCTCAAATTGTACGGTAAGATAAATCAGTCAAACCGTACGGGAAGATACATCCTTAAAGTGTACGGTAAAATAGATCCCCAAACTGCACGGTGTTCAATGTTATTATAACTGCTTCCAGACTGTAGGACTGATTCACATGTAGCAATGAACTGCAAATACTGATTACATAACAGTTTATATAAATGACGTAAATAAGATGATGTCTATACCTTTTGAATAAATTGTATTAAGACATTTCATAATGTCATTCGCAAATGAGCGTTGTACTATTTATTAGAAGTTCTTAAATTTAGTCTTCTTTGAACAAATATTGAAAGAAGTAATGATCGACAATTTGCTTTTAAAGCACACTTATCCAAGTGCTGTTTTAAAGCACACTTATCCAAGTGCTGTCTGGACTGTGTACAAGCCGCTCTTTTTTACTATGTTTAAACACAATGTGCCTTGTTATAATCCACCCAAAATACTCATGCAGACACGTTTCCAAAGTTCTACAATGTGAGAATGTATTAATATTTGTTTATTGTGGACTTTAATATGCTTGGGAAAAAGCACATCCGTACAAGTCAATACAAAACAACTCAAACGCTTAAAAACTGTAACACCTGTAAAAGTAAATTTTAACGCATATCGAATTGCATCAGTATCACATAACATATAAAGTCTCAACACATAACGCACGTATTTCCCATAATACATGTTATTTATATAGGAAATTACAACCAGATTCAAGTCCGGACATATGTTTATTCAATATAAATAATTCATACAACATACCACTTTTTCGGCAACGTAATTGGAATTCACCAACTAATGCACTGGACTAATTGTGCAATCATTATTGTTTTATGAACAGTTCTATTTATGATATCAAGACAAATGCAAATCAGACATATTTACATCTTAGTCGAAACTATTAAGTAATGCTTTCAGAGCCGGTTTGACAGATCAGTCGTTTGAGCGCGGTCAAACTTATAAGTATTAATTTATTGATTTCAGACAAATTATCTTATATAAAGAGAAATAATGTGTGAGTTTTGGAGTTAAAATGAGTCTCATGTTTATAGTCAACATACATTGCCTTGTTAGTGTGTTATTGTGTAATAAACCGATCTGCGTCTTAAGCAACGTTTTTACGACAGAGTGATTCAGAGTTTTCCTCCATGAACACAATACATAACATTTAATCATTTTGTGCCAATTTTATTCGGAAAGGTTTCTCTGATGTATAAATTACATCGGTTACAACACCTGCTTCCTTAAGCAGCAGAGACATCACAAAACCTATACACCGCGACTTACTTCATTTCTGTTTTACAGACGTAATTTGTTGGAGTTGTTATTAGTGAGAATCAATGTTGATACTTAATGTGCAGGATGTCTGTTTCAGTTCATAATGATAAACATGATATTACCAACTAATTCAGAAAATTATATATGTCCATAAATTCTGCTTTTTTAATTTTTTGTTTGCTTTATTTTTTATTTTATTTTTAGATATTTGTATCTGTTAACAGTCCATGACTGTTTTCTTATCACGTGATCGGTACATCGTTTTGAGCATGCTTCTTACTCATCGGACATTGTTATTCGTTAATGTCATTTATTTGTCAATGGCACACGCATACACTGTTTCCAGTTCTTGATCTTATACGTCTCAATAAAAAAAGGAAATATTAAAAGGATATGTGAAAATTGCCATTAGACAGAGTAATATAAAATGTAATGTAAAGTGACAAACTCTGAGACGACACGTTACACACAAAGGAAACACAGTAACCGCCTTGTAAGGGACAGTTCGCAAAAAGGCTAGCTTGGGTGCTTTTAACTGGTTTAAAGATCCCTTCATACTCACATTTGCAGAAGATCTTTCTTAAAGACAAAAGTGTTAATAAAACAGTCAATCAAAGTAAGTTTGTTCAACAAAAGATATACAATATAATAATATATACAAAAGACGAAAGACACGAAAATTAAACAGTTTCAAAATAGAAGGAAAAGAAAAAATGATAACTAATCAGTTCCAACGATGACATAATATACGAACGACAAGCATGTAACGGCGTTCTATTTCAAAACGGGAGTGTATAATCTTATAACACGAAGGGTTAAATTCACATTTTTGTAAAGAATCCGAGGAAACAAAAATAAGTGTAGTATTGTGAAGTGGGTATATGTAATTAGATAAAAAAAATAATATATATCTCAATAATGTAGTTTTGTTTTCCGAAAGATTAGAAAAAGTTATTTTGATTTAAATATAGGTGTGTGTGTATATAGGTCGTCTTACACTGAGTAGTTGAAGTTTTAACGCTCTTACCATTATTGATCGGGGGTTTTCTGTAAATTGCTTTTCATGTTTTGGCGCAGAACTGAGAAGAAAAGTTAAAATGGAAATTAAAATGTCGCCTGAGTTGCCTAAATGAACTTATAGAATATACTGAAAATAATACAGTCTATCATTGCATAAGATGTTTATGGTCGTCAGGCTATTTAAATTCTGCAGGAAGATTTCTCTTAGGGTTGGGACCGTTTCAAAAATTGGTTGTTCAAATTTGAATATTATTAATATTTATACACGTCCAAACAATTGTGGATATTATACAAATGCAAAAGTAGTAGAAAGTCAGTTGAGTCGGCACGTACATATGCTGAACATTTGACTCAGAAGTTGAAGTTTGAAAACATTAAAGCTGAGTCAATGTTGTTGTTTTTTCTGAATAACTCTAGCATTTATAAACGCTATTTCTTGACACTTTGCACTATTGTTCAGAGAACTACTTACTTTCTCCCAGGCATTTGCAGTGCAGTCGTCGTTCTTAATTTGGGCTTACCTTCTATTCACGTTTGAGGATGTCTTCATAAGCTTAGATAACGAACAATATTGCGTGATCATAAAAGTCATCTTAGCACGGAAAGTGCGTCAAAACAATTCATCAAATTTGTTGATTAATATTTGTCATCTACATTATGACATATTTTGGTGATTATTCCAAGGCGGTAACTGATGTTTTTTCTTTTTGTGTGTTATGTCTCGTCTCTGTGGTTTTTGTCACATTTACATTTACCTTGTTTGCCTTTGTCTACAGGTAGATAAAAATTTAAATATCTGTGAAAACTTTGATAGGACCTTTTCTTATTTTCCTATTCAATTAAACTGAACATACTGTGGAAATACGTTTTTGTTGAAATATACTCTGAGAGTTTTATGTCGAGTTTTCGTTTATGTCCCTATAAATCGAATGCAAACTACGATTTATAAGTTACACACGGGAAAAATGTTGCAAACGAATTAACTTTGAAGGCTTTCAAAGAGGATAATGCCCTAGTGCTCTGGGTGTGAAATTGTAACTCAATTATGATGTCTGAAATGTTGGGTTTGTATGAGCGGATCGTAATGATAGAGGACATCATTCAATTATCTCGTCAAGAGCGACTATTGGCCCTCAACATAAGCATATGGAGTAAATCAAGTTTCAAAGACTACTATGAATAAATAATATAAAATTACAATTACTCGATGAGCGATACATACATTCCTTATTCAGTTTATAACCAAGCGATGATGTTATAGTCCTCCTTGTTCTTGGTGTCACCAAGTCACCAACAAAGTTTAATAATCCCTTTTCCTATTTTAATTGGTGACATTTTTGTAACATTGTTGGCAGACTTAGTTTGTCATATTTCTACAATGAAAGAGAACTCGTCACTGCAAACCGTGAGTAGTAGGTCTAAGAGGCCAGAACTATATTTCTTCTAGCATCCTTCAAACATTTTATTAACGCCTAACAGAAATATACTTAACCATTTTAGGTCATGCTCTCTGTGCGGGTAAAAGTCACTATTGGCTTTTGATATAAACTTCAGTTCATTATAGTTTAAAACTCTTTCATTCCTAGTGTATTAAAGGACAGATTTCATGTAACCAACCTAATCAAACGACATAAGTACAAATCAATTTTCTAATATGTCATGAATATCTCTTTGTTACAATTATGAGAAAGGCGGTTTTTTTTATTTTGATTTAAACAAATCGGAACTGAACGCCCATCTTTGAGGCGATTAGGATTAAAACAAACAATTAGGACTAGGGTCTAAAAGTGTCTCGGAAGGAAAACATCGAGGTCAGTGAAACGTGGAAGTCAAGCTGAGTGAAACTCATAAACTAATCATGTCCAGCTGCATTTGAATGAAGCATTGCCAGATTCCATTACCCGCAATTACTATTGTTTTTTTGCCGATAGCAGTGGCCATGATTTTACATTGTGACGGCGACAAATGTGATCTGGCAATTCCCAAATAAATGTTTTGCATACCGCTCAGGGCAAGAACTTTCAGGAGGTTTTTCAGCTTCAGAGTCTTCCTCCACAAATAATTAGCTGGACGTCACCCATATGCTTATAATTTTACTTTTCTATGTCAGGACGATGTAACAACAACAACAACAAAACAAAGCAATTTTCATATCCCACTAAAACTCATTAACAAAGGGGTCCTCTATGCTCCATGTAAATGCAGATCTATAGTACTTGGAAGAGTGTCACTTAAATATAGATATATGTGTTGTATAAAAACCACTTTTATAATTTCTTATTCCAATTTCATAACTATCGACCAGGCTTAAAATAACTGAAGATGAATTTACACTTCTTTACAATACTCGTTAAATAAAATTTACTTAGTCCTTATTTCAAATGATTCCTTCATTTATCTTTGGCGCGTTAGACCCTTACTACGAAATACAGAAGCATAAATTGTATCTAATGACATAAATCAACGTTAACAAATACGGCATTGGTAATTGCGTTTGCTATATTTCTAAATGAGATGACTGGTTGCGACGTCGAATTAGTTCTTACTTTAGTTTGCTTACATATACCTCACCAGACAAATTAATACAAGACAGGGAGCGCCGTTCTAGAAGAATGACATGAACAATGCGACTTTAGTGGAGGAGGTTGGGTATGGTCAATCAGGAAATTTATTGATGATATTTAAAATAACGAGAAGGTCCATCGTCGAGAACATTGCAAATTAAACCATTACCAAGTATTTTGACAATTTCCCAGAAACACAGTATCGTTTCATTAGGACTGGTATGCGGAGAAATTGCATCTGAAGGAAGCTTGTATTTATAGCAACACTTATTGGTGGTTTAAAACTAAACATTTGCTATGCCGACCGACTGTTATTTTAAGATCAAAAGTTGCTAAGATAAAAAAGCCAAGCAACCTTTCCAACATTTGGCTGAATATATTATAAAGATTGTGAATTTAAATATATGACATGAGTAATTCTTACTTAAGAATGGTTGTCGAATATACGCTCTATTACCATTCTCTTTAATTCTGTGAAAAATATTTCAGCGACACTAATTGCTTGGTCACGGGCGCCCCGTAACGTATAGTGTCATAAATATGACGCAGTTCCGAAAGTTTTTTATTGAAACTTTAGCCAACCTAAGATACATTTGTATATTGGAGATATATTTGAGGCCTTGTTCTTCTTTGATTATTTGTTTCGTGTCTTTTCTACACTAGTTAATTATGGGTTCTGTGCGTTAATCAGTATTGCACAGAACGTATGTCTGAACATTACGAATCGCATAGGGATGAATGTGAATCATGTGACCAGTGGTCATTGGAATGGTCAGTGGCGGGAGTTAGCACCGGTAGCGTGGTTTTAGTTAGTTCTACGCTAGACTTCGATCGTGACACATCGTTTTTCCGTCAGTCAAATTCGATATACATGTAGTTACACGGTTGCAAGTGATTTTACATAACATCGAAGGTTAATTTAATCGTTATTTACGGTATACATCGGTGCATTGTTTGTTGACAGTATACCAATATGTCAGCTTAGTTGAGCTGCAATGTCAGAGTTTGATATATACACAGTTATTACTCGTCCTTCCACAAAAAAAAGGTTCACTATACTAGAGAACACGTACACACAATTCTGTACTTTAGTTCAGTTCACGATACAACTTCAATTTCTGAACAATCAGTCGAACACTCGGAGATTGTATGCCAGTGAAATTTAGGCATTCAGTGTGTGCTTAGGTATAGAGGTACAGTTTTCCAGGCAGTTATTTAATTTCCTGTTTAGGTAGGGCAATGAATCGTATGATGCATTTAATATAAATCGATAATGTTATGTATGTTTTTGAGAACCTTAAACAGTTTTTTTAGCTTAGAAATTACAAGAAAAATCCTCAATATAATTAATATTAGAACATTGGATAGTTCGCACTAGCACATGAAGGTATCACAAGAATCCAAACATACTACTACTACTACTACTACTACTACTACTACTACTACTACCACTACTACTACTACTACTTCTACTGCTACTACTACTTCTACTACTAAAACCGATTCAGGAAATTAGAAATTTAGAAACAGGTTTGTCAGCATTGTTATGTTACAAAATTAAGTAATCCATTAACCATGTCGAAGGCTAAATTGTATACATGCAAGGGACAGCAAGCGAAGAAAGCAATCATGAACATACTGGGCAGCTATATTACAATATGAAGTGTCACAGTGTCATTTTTTTTGGCAACGTGTTATTCACCACTTGAACCATTTTTGCTTGATTTGTTGTGCAATCTGCTTTAGGAAAAGTTATAAAATTTGATATTTCAATATCTATAAATCAGTTTTTTTTTACAACTCATGTGAAACTTTTATGTAAAATTTTCCGACAAGTTTTACAGGCAGTAGTTTTAAATTGAACATACACATCTTAATTAATAATTTAGACAAAGTCGCTTTTCTTTACAAACTTATTTTGTAACAATAATTGAGTTTTGAAATCATACATTGTATTTTCTCATGGTTACTATCGACGTACGTTGCAACCACTCAGTTGTTTAAATTAACTGGAAAATGAGCAGAGTCTTAAGCAACCTTTTTGGTGGAAACAATGAGTGCTTTCCTATTAAATTCCCAAACCAAAACATTTAATTTTGATTTGTTGATGTTATTCTTAAATGCTTTTTCTTAAATGTAAATTATACTGACGTAACAAACATTCTTCCGAAACAGCAGAAACATCTCAAATCTATATACCGCGACTTACTTTAGGTCTGATTATTCTGATTGACGTGATTTGTAATAAGAGTCATCATTAATGACAATTATGGTTGATAGTTGATGTGTAGGACGTCAGTTTCAGTTGCTAATAATTGACTTTATTCTTCCAAACAGTCCCGAAAATGATAATTTGCCATGATTGCTATTTGTTTGATGTTTTCTTTTTAGATCCGTTTACGGATTGTGACTCTTGTTTAATACCAGTTTGGTGCTTCCTTTGAACAAGCTACTGACTAGTAAGTCATTTTATTTGCTTGATATATACTTTATTTATCTGACACAGTTGCACAAATTGGTGTTATATATGCCTACATTCAAGGAAGAGAGTAGTTAGTAATCCTCGCGCTGTACTTTACAGTGTTAGATAGTATAATGTAAGATCTTTCTTACATTTACACAATTCTTAGTTAAAATGGGTAATGGCCGCGCCAACAAGTATTTAAGTGATGCCTATCATAAGGAAAATGTTTCTGGTGTGTTTATATGTTTATATCTGTGACAGCATTCGGGAAATCAACCTTACAAAAAGTATACTTATGTCTACGACGATGGTCCTGATAATAGTTTTACGTTTTTCTTCATAAATGGAGTTAATGGGACCTTTACTTCATTTCTTCTTTGTTTTAGTTTACAAACAATTTTGCAATACACATGTACATGCGTATAAGGTTGTCTAAGGTCGAGCGCTTTAAATCGCAGTGTTACGATCAGCATCCTTGAGCCTAGATTCCTGTCCCCTTTTATGTTTTATTGCAGTACGGGGTATATTAAAACTTAAACTATAAGGGGAAAAAGTACTTTGCGTGTATAGAATATAAAACAATTTTCATTTTGCTTAAAAACAATACTAACTTTTATTATAAATTATCAAGAAAAAGTTTTAATTAGTTAATAAATCATACACGCCTCTTTTAGCATATCTGCTTCAATACTGCCTTAAAATACTGATAGCACTGTTTTGCATAAATACATGCAGTGATGAAGTCTTGTCGTTTGCGAATATGAAGAAAATGTACAGTTTGGTATCTTACATTCCTTGAAGCAACTGTAACAGACACTCCATATAATTCCAACACTGAACACTCATCAAAGGAATTAAGTGTCCTTTGCATATGTCGATCATGAATGACATGTTTTCCATGGAATATGTTACTTTGCTTTAACGTGTACGTTACTGCGAGTGTCAAATGAGCATGTATGTATGAATTTCAAATGCCAACGAGTGCGCTGACTTGTCAAGTAATTTCACACGTGGTCCCTTGTGAGTTATTCAAGACATGAAATTGTATAATTAAATTTAATTTTCCTTCAATTATTATTTGTTATTGTGTTATTTGCTTTCACTGTCGCGCCCTTTGATAACTAATGGAGTTTGTTAATGGTCGGAATTGAGAATACAGAATATAGAAGATACTTTAACGGCATTTCATATATTCAATTAATTCTCGTTCTGATATTATTTAAAATAATACACATTTGCTATTCCTTCTTTTAATGCTCACAGTCGTCAAGCTGTTTGAAATCTGCAGGAAAGGTTCTCTTTAGAATAACAAACAATATTCATTGACATTTTGCATTGTTGTTCATAGAGGTTATTATTTACCTACATGACATCCGAAGTCGTCCATAATTTAAGTGGAAATTCTACCCAAGTTTGACGCGTTGCAAAATCTGTATCAACTAATTCTATATGATAAATTATGGCTTTGCGTGGTCATAATAACCCAGCTGCTCGTATTGTTATCTAATTGTGACATTGTTTGATTATAATTATTCAGTTACAGCGTCTTTAATTCAAAAACACCATTTTATTGAAGAACCACCGTAACGAATAAAGTATTCCATCCCTGGATAGATGTTATTTTTTACTGCCAAAAGACTGTTAATTCTGAGCGTTTTTGCTATGTGCTCATTTTTATCTTTATAAATCACAGTGCAACATACGATTTTCTGTATTTGCCCGACATGTACAAAATGTTGCAAACGAAACAACATCAAACCATTTCAAAGCTAAGGCCTCAGACGTATTTTGGCTCGGTTTGGAATTGTGCTTTTAATCAATGCTGAGTTCAGATTTAGTGGTTTTATAGATTCTGGTCGTTATTGTGGGAAATATCAGTGTTAATATAATTATCCCGTGGAAGTATGGCTACAAACTTAAAGCACAAGCATTAGGAGTAAAGCAATAAACAAAGACTACCAAATACAAATAATAAAACAATTCGATAATACTATTAGCGATAATTGTCTCCTTTAGTTGATAACCATTACAGAAAGTAGACAGATATAAATAGCTCAAGCGAAAAAGTGTTCGATGTCGGTGATATCTAATCATCACCATTATAAATGAGATTAGTCAGGTATAATAATCCATTTCTGTCGTAGATTCGAAAGACTTTTGTACGCTTTTGTAGATGCTAGGTTTGTCGTTTTTGATGCGACATTAACATCCACTACATATTTAAAGCATAATCAAATAATTGTCTTATTCTGGCCAATAACTGAAGATGCACATTCAAAAGATAGACCCATATGTGGTCAGACATTTAAGATTTTATACGCCATCCACTCACCATAGCTCGCGACTAAGTCCCAGCTTGTTATGGATATATATTTTCTCCTTGTATAGTTTTGAACACTTGCATCCTTGGTGCAGAAAATACATTATATCAAACGAGAAATCATCATTATTTATTTGATCAACCTCATGTTTGGACTAGAATACAAATCAAATTTCTAATCTGTCATGGTTATCTCGTGGGCAAACAAATGTGACAAATAAGAGTTCATAAAATATTTATATAAGCAAATTATAACTTATCATCCTTCGTTAAGGTGATTAAGATAAAATCAAACAATAATGACTAGGGTCTTATAGAATCTTGGAAGCAGAAAATCTAGTACATTAAAATATAAGGCAATAGAATGGAACTCATAAATAAATCATGCCCATCTTCTTTAGTATCTAGCATAGCGCGATTCCATAGTCCTAATATAGTCCTTTTTGTAAGCTGATAGAACTGGTCATTGTGTTACTTTAAGGCCACGACAAACGTTAATAATAATAATAATAATAATAAGAATAGTAATAATAATAATAATAATAATAAAACATTATAATAATAAAAAATATAATAATAATAAGTTGCCTTGTGACAAGTATCCAGACATGATGCTATCAGCGAAAAACGGGATTTATATACATTAGCATCATATGTAGGCAATACATTTGCATAAAATTATTGTGTTTTGTTGCAGTAGGAAAGGCATATTCTTTGTTTCAGGATGGTCAATATTATTGTTGGCATTAAAGTCATTAAAACGAATTGGTTATTTGTGAAATATACAGTAAAGCTAAGTGTAAAATTGCCTTAGTAATATATATTTTCGCAACTGCATTAAGAAAATGCGATAATTTTTAAAAACTTTATTATTGATTTATCTGACCCTACTCCCAGCACTTATGATTTTTTCTTTATGTTTAATGTAGATGTAAATTGTTATGACTTTGAATAATGATATTTACATATTGATATAATTTTTGTTGGAACGCATTGTATCGTTGTTTCGAGCATTTCTTCTTAAAACAATTAAATAACAAGGCTTAACATACAAATAAAAATACGAAACTCTTACGAAATTCCTTAGTATTTTGTTAAAATATTCCTTCATTAAGCCGAATAACTACGATATGTACAGAAACTTGATTTGTAGCTAACAACAGCATTGGAAATTGAGTTTGCAACCTTTTTTAATGAGATCGGTTGTCGACGTCGAATCGGACTATACTTTATGTTGCTGTATACTTTATGTTGCTTCCAAATACAAAACCAGACCTATATAAACTGGGGGCGCGTTATTGGAGAATGACATGAACAATGCGACTTCAGAGCAGGAGTCTGGTTGTCATCTGTCCCGAAGTGTATTGATTATATTTATTGATAAAAATATCCCTTGTCGAGCACAGTAATAGGTTGCAATTCAAGCTATCAACACATATTTTGATAATTGAAAGGAAAACGCTATATCGCTTCAACAGGACTGACGAGCAGTATCGCACGAATTGCTATTTTAAGCAGCGTATTTATCAACAAAATCTTATGGTTGAAATCCATATCTAGAATTTCTATACTGATCGACTTGTTTGTAATAGATTTATTCTGGACACATATCGTAAATTATGTAACGAAGATGTAGAAAATATACCAGAACTATGTTAACTATCAAAACGATGAAAATGGGGTTCTGCCTTTAAACTATAGAGAAGTACAGGAACACTTAGATTCGTTTAATATACAACACTATCTTTATCTAGTACATCGGTTTTCTTGCACCAATCACGAGCGTTGCCAATATGATCATAACTTTGTCTGTGCTATGTACCAAAAATTAACAACAAATATTATGTATCTTAAACGAACCTTCATTTCGACCTGTTTCAAGTCGTTCTATCTCTTTTCGTTAAATGACTCATCACAAATTTGTTCTTACTTTTCGCTTGGTTTGCATGTGAAAACCCTTTGTTCTGTGCCTTTTCGGAGTTTGGTATCTGTTGCAAATGCTCATAGGACTTTGTCATATATTCTTATTAAAGAATATCGCTATTAAATGAATTAATCTTTAACATATGTAAAGCCTGATAAAGGAAGACACCAAACATATCTTGGTAGAAGCAACAGCGTGCTGCATATCAGCTGTTATTCCTCCCCAAATTAAACTTCATCGACGACCGTGACTCAAACTCACGCGTTGGCGTTAACTCCGACCCTAATTGCTTAGCCTCGGGCTCTCTGTAATGTATATTTTGTTCTCGCCTTAAAACTTTTATTGACATTTTAGATAAGAAAATGTACCTTTTCATTATGAAATTCTTATAATGCACGTTGACCAGAAAATACAATATATGATAATTTGTTTTTCTAATTAGATTTTTATGTAATTTCAGCTTCATTGTTCAACTACTAATATTCTTAAGACACTTTGGATGGAAACATCACATAGAATGAACTACAATGTACTGTAGAGGTAAATGATCATGTATAACAAGTGCAGTTGACAATACACAATGTTTTAGGATAACGTTAGATGTGTTTGTCGTTGTTTGATGTAATAGTCGTTGTTTAACCCCTAATGTGATGCAATTTTTATTTGTATATATGTTTATAACAAAAGAGGTCTGCTATTTGACGTTTTGACATATGGAATCTGCAACCGATACTGCATTTCTCACGACGAAAGAGCTTCTGAAGATTCAACTTCATTGTGAAGGACAGTAATTGAAACAAATGTATATATTTGTTTTGTTTTAAAGCAACGGAAGGCATGCGAAGTGATGTTAGACATTACTGTCATCTTACACTCTATTCACTTCCTGTTGTAACTGGCTTGGACTAGAATTAAAGTGCTTCAACAATTTTCAAGCATACCATTATCAGAGAAGATGTTGTATCAGGCATACGACATGTAAATCTTACAATATTGTCAGTATCAGTATTGACTGCCTAAAAGTTCAATTTTACCAACAGACACATATGTATTCTTAATATCTATTTTCTCACAAGTCATGAACCATGACATCAATATATAAACCAATAACTGGCAAGATTTTATCAACAAGAAGATTGTTAACGTGGTCGTTGTCATTACGACAGATTGACTATATTTGCATTCGTGACATAGCTCAAGGAACAATCAAGTGAAAATATAAACTAAATCATATATTATTTTCAAGTTCAAGTCTGGCTGTATTGTACCAATGTAACTCGATTAAATACAAACTTTATATGTATATTCTATTCATTTGAACGGAAGTAAAATATGGCTGTTTAAGTTTTGTAACTATACTAAAATATATAGATACAAATCCCAACCAGCCATAATATAATTCCTTCTAAATCGGCATTTTGACGTATATATGTATTGTAGGCACACGGATATGTATCTTAAAGGTAGCATCAGTAACTGTGCATGATTAGACACGCAGGACGATAAATAAAGGTGGTAAGAATGCAGTGCTGTGATTTGTGTGATGAAAACCGGTACATCGGTGTTTAGAGTAATATCAAATATACTGACAAATTGTATTTGCTTGTGTGTAACCCACATGTCACATTTTCATCACTGAAATATTCAACTAAATGCCTTCACCGTTTCACTTATCTTAAGTATGAAAGTATAACAACGTCCTATGAATATAACATTTGAATCAGGGGCAAAAGTTCCATGGAAGAACAGCTCGCACATGACAGCAGCATCCTGTATATGTGTAGATTGACTTGACCTACCAAAGTCGCAATGTTACAATCCTGGTAAGTTTAAGAGGTGGTTTGTAGTATTCGATGAATCGGTGTTATTTTCATATTTCGGATGTCTTTGGAATATTGTTTTGTTGGTAGGCATAAAATCCAATATCTATTGTTATTTATTAACTGAAAGAGTTAAAAGAAAGTTCAGCTTTCGTAATATAAGCGGGGTATGCAAGTACATGACCACCCTTTACCTTCCATGCGGGTTGTGTTTCAGAATATTGCATCGTTTTCAGTTTTTGCTGTAGTAATTTTAAAATACTAAAACTACATGTTAAACGTAGTATTGTCGTGTTAATCGCACCACCATCGTTGCTTTCCTCGAATCTTAATTACGTGTATGAAAATACGCTCTTCCGAGAATAAAATCAATCTGAGCAGGTTTGTTCAAATATCCTTCGATATATGTGAATTAAATTATTGGCAGTTTCACAAATTCCGCAAGCAAATTAGAAAGAGTATTTAAAAGAGCAAAGATATCTTGAAGAACTTTCTACGTATCGTAGTTGGTATTTGGTAAGTGTGAAGAAATCAATCTTTCATTAGACCTGTTTCACGAATGTAGAAAATGCATCACACTGGTCAAACCTAAAAAGCCCAAACAATTTCTATAACGAATATAATAAATTTATTAAATTATTAGTAATAAGGATTTATAATTAAGAACATAAACATCAATTTATCTTAGTCGGTTTCTATTAGTTTGCACAGAAACTGCAAACATCAAAGATTAAAGTTTGAACACATTAACCGAATCATAGTTAGAACACCCTGACTAATATCGTTCATATTAATATATTTTCAACAGGCGTTATGCTAAAAGAAATATTCAGAAGCCCTTTCTTAACTTCTTGATGATGTTTTCTATTAACTATGGCGAATAAAGCAAATTTATATATTTAGGATAGACAGCAGGGAAGGAAAAGATCGTAAACCGAAGGGGGCACGTATCATTTCATTGTTAAAACTATTTAAAAAAGGTAATCCCACTTAAATTTATCAAATGAATCATTTTTGCTGCATTTGTTTTGCATTCGTTACTTTTACATGAACATTTCTGGACACCATATTAAAACAACTTTAACTCAGACCTTTAACCGCTCAGTCGAAATTGTCATATTATCATATTATCATTTCTGACAACTCTGTGATTTGAAAGCTAACATATACATCGTGATCATTTATAAATTCAAGGTCAAATCCTTTTCAATAAAAATATATGCCAAACTCCTATGAGTATTGCAACATATACCAAACTCCGAAAAGGCACAGAATAAAGGTTATTCACAAGCAAGCCAAGCGAAAAGTAAGAACAAATTTGTGATGAGTCATTTAAGAAAAAGAGCAAACCCGACAGTTACCGCCTTCCTGTTCCTGTAGCAACAGAAACATTGCGAAATCTATATTCCGGGAATTACTTCAGTTCTGATTTTTATTGACGTGACTTGCAATAATAGACGTCATTAATGACAGTAAAGGTTGATACTTGATGTGCCTGATGAAATTTTAGTTCCTAATTATACCGATTAAACATTCTTTTTATTTCTTAGCTGTTTAATTAAGGTCCGTATTCACCAACCATTCTTAAGGCTATGTTATAAATTAATTTTCATACCAACAAAATAAATTTATTTATGTATTTATTATAAGTTTTAGTGTGATTTTAAACTCAAAGTAGCAAAGTCAAAGTGTCATGCAAGATACAGATATGTAGTTAAATGTATAATGAAGGTGTTGTGGATTATAATCCGTGACTTGAGCAATTCTTACTTAAGAAAGGTTGGTGAGAACTGGCCTTTTTGATCCGTTTATGACACAATCCTATACAGTTTCCAGATTTAGGCTTTATAAATGCCTAAATTCAAAGCAGAATTGGTAATTCTGGTCGGTAAACAGCGCCCTCTACATTTCGCAGTGCAGGATTGTATAGTTTAACTATTTCTATGGCCAGGCTGTGCGAAGCCACTATTTTGAAAAACAGACTACGTCAAATCACGCCATTTCCCAAAAGGGACCTTACGTCATTTCCTGCACTTTTAGTCATAATAAATTTTACCTTTTCATGGTTATAATGTAATATAATTTAATATTATATGTTGTCTAACAATAAATAAATTGAGTGTTAATTGTCCTGCCGAAATGTTTATATTTGTAGAAATGTATAAATTTGACGACCTTAGGCAAATAAACCTAAACAAATGTTTAACTGACCCTTACACGGACGACAGGGACACTTCAAAAGGTGGAGATTACTAGGTCATGATGTGTGTGTGCGTGCGTGCGTGCGTGCGTGCCTGTGTGTGTTTGTGTGTGTGTGTGTGTGTGTGTGTGTGTGTGTGTGTGTGTGTGTGTGTGTGTGGTGGGGCTTATATACATGTAGTCGTCTTAGACGGGCCGGTTTAAATCCCCTTCTCAATCTATTCCGCGTCCTTGAACACAGGTTCTTATCCAGTTTCGAGCTATGTTTAATTGCAGTACTGGGTATATAAAAATTACAAAATGAAATAAAAAAAATACACTTGGTTTGTTGCATCTAAAACACGTATCTTTTTGCTTTTAATTGCAATATTAAATTCTTACTACACTTGACAGTGACAGAATTCTAAAACTCGATAATAAATCATGTTCAGCTCCTTTATCATTGCTTTATATTGTCATGGTATACGGTAAGCACTGGGTTTGCATAAACATTGTGATGCAGTCTGGTCGTAAGCGATTTTGGAGACTGTAATAAACATGTATAGAAACAAAAATGGAGTGAACTTCTCTGATTTCCCTTGTTTCCTTGCGCTTTCAGAACGAGGCTAACAAGTGCGTTGTACAGAAGGATACACTGCACTTAATAATAATAATATTAGTCTTCCTTGTTCTAATTTTCATATCCTTATAAAATAATGTACACAAATATAACTAATTAGTTAACCTTCTTTAATATTACAACGAAAAATTTACAAACAATGCAGCATAAAAAAGAAATACAATGTATATACATAGTATTGGGTTAATGATGATATGCTTACAATCTAGTTAATCTAAACAGATCCAGGTGTGACGAAAACAAGCAAAACATGGTCTATCTGATCTGTTATCTCCTTAGCTGCTTTAAATTAATTTGCGTAGGAGCGAATCTTTTCGAAGAAGTACATCAGTGTAAAAACAAATATCCAGACGTGTTACTACCTGTACAACAAACGCATCGGCAGTAAAACTAATAAAGGAGGTATCGGACAGTTTGCCTATATCAGCTGCATGGAATAATATTTTTTCAATCGTTTAGGTGAATTTAGGTATAATTTCTGCATAAACTTAAGTCTAAAGTAAGAGGATTTTAAACGCTACCTATATTGTTAGACAGTACAAATTGCGAAAACAATCCCCTTAAATATGCATTCTTTCCAAATAAATAAGTTAGCAAGATAGTGATATTGGCTATTAATAGACACTGAAGTCAACGAGGACTAACCGGATGGCGATATAAGGTGATCTGAAAAGTAAGTTGTCAAGTGGTCAGTGTTTACACAGATCTAGGACATTAACGAACAGGTGTTTGCAGGACCTTTTCAGGTAACAATGACTTACTTGGTTGTTTGAGAAAAAAGATTTGGTCCAAACTGTCTGATACCGCCGTTAACGAAGGCTACTGTATACAAAATACACGAAGAAAACAAAAAAGTAAATACAATCGTAAGATGAGCGATAAATGCCTAAATGATTAGCGGTTTATAAAGAAAGTATGCATATTTAAACTAAACAATAGATGACGTATGTATAAAACCATGAAATGACACTGTACGCAAAGAGTGCAGTAATGTCCGTTAAAAACAAAGATATATACTTTTCCCACAGGAATGTATACGTTTATTTGCATGCTAAGCGTGCAGTTTATGAAGTGGTATTTACATTCACTAATGGAATAAAAACAAAGACAATCCTACAAAATAGTGCCGCCAGTGGCCACGCGTTTTATGTCTCCCACTTCTTCCGCTCAGCGACCATCCGCGTGGGTATCACATTTTGTCATTTATTGTTTAGCTTTGGTATATTTTAAAACTCTTCCGTTCCTGTTGTTGTTTACTTATTATATGACTAGATATTTCAACAGATGGTATGTTACTGATATAATCCGCGATTATCTCGTGGTCTTAGATATGTGATATGATGATGTTTTTTTTAATATTTAAGCAAGAAAATTCGTTATCGATCGTCCACAGTTAGGCGATTAAAAATGTAAAACAATGTATTGGGCTTAAAATGATCATGGAAGTTAAAAACTGAGCAGAGTGAAACATGGCCATCAGAGTGGAACTCATAAATAAATCATGACCATCTGCCTTATCATAGCGTGATTCCATGGCCCTCGATCAATATTGGTTTAGCTAATAACACTGCTGATGATTGTACATTAGGACTACAACCAACGAGATCTGACAGTTTCCAAGTTTAAGAAGACGTAATAGAAACAAAAAAAAATGTGGAAAAGAAAAGAATAGGAAGAATCAAGAAGACCAAGTATAGGAAAAACACAAATAAGAAAATGTAAAATAGAAATTTGGAGAAGTATATTACAAAAAATAAGAAGATTACATGTAAGAGATATGAAAGAAGGATGTCTAGACCATTATTACAACTACAGAACTGTTTGTGTACCAATTGCATACGCATAAGATTAATATGAGATACAAAAATTAGGATTTATATATACATGTTTTTTGCAATTAACTGTAACTACTAAGTCAAAGAGCCTTTGTCAAATGCATAAGTTTGGTTTTTCACTACTTGTTTTTAAAAATGTAACTCAACAGTTTGTCTTTTAACGTGTCTGTCCTTAAACCGAATATTTACTTTTAAGACTCTCTGTGGCGCACTGGATGTCTTACTGCTTGTTCCTTCTTCTTAAGAAGTTGGAATAAAAACCTGTATATGTTGGGTTATTTGATGGAAGAGTTGTAACCGGCCATAACTAAAAGATACAGCTCATAATGCCTGCTAGGGGACACAACTTGTCTGGTGCCACGTTGATGCAGGTTTTGCTGCCATAAAACGTCTATACTTACGAACCTACTAAAGCTTTCTTGTCCTGTTGATAGATGTTGTCACAGTCATTGTATTTGATGTATTCTTGTTTTGATTGTTGTTTTGTTACATTGCACAAACACAAGTGTGGTCTTATTGACGACGCCCAACAAACTATTGGCAGAGATGACCACAGACTAATGTCTGGGTAGCATCACTGGCGCACTTAATGATTTTATTCTTTTAATGTTCGCTTCATTGGTTTGCAAAATGATATTTGAAAATCGGCACTCGTATTATTTTTCTTTTATTCCCTAGGTTATCGTACGGTATACTGGTCCGGAATATCAGAGTGCAACATTTGTATATCCTGTAATACAATATGACTCTATCCAAGATCGTCTGAAGATTGGAAAATTTTAGCGCGCCATCTTGGCGATAATCGGTCTCTCGTGAATTCGTACCCCGAACAGACATACGGTAATTGCTTTGCTCTTGTACATCAATTTTGTAAGGACATCTAATTTTACGTTTTTTGTAAATAATTTAGGTAATACAGCGAACCGAAGCTTGTTAAACTGGATGTTAGTGCACGTTTTATAGACTGTTTAAGTACTAGCTTATGCATATTCTGCGCGGTACGCACACACAAATTACCTATTATTTTGTAGCTAGAAGATTTACCTTGTGTGATAACATCAAAGTTGCCACGCGATGTGTATTTATTGTTGGTTTAGTTTCGCGGCTAGTACATGTATATTAAATTGTAACACAGATCTTGGGAGGGGATGGGATTTGCCGGCATTTTGCCAATACTGTGCTGCGACATTTCTATCATTATAGCACAGGGGCACTTATGAGGTGCCCAGGGACTGAAACCGGTTGGTCCATTATACTGACACCGACGAGTCAGATGTAAGGCTGTTCCCTTAGCCCCGAGCGTTAGGAGGGAAGCCACTACTGCCAACTTTAAAGTCTTTGGTTTGACCCGGCCGGGGTTTGAACCCACAACCTCCAGATCCGCAAGCCGACGCTCTACCACCTGAGCTATTGCGGCCGGTACACAGATATTGACTACTCATATACGATATACGTATTGGTATCCAGTAAATTACACTCCAGGACGAATAGCCTCAGTAAAATTTGCTCAAGGGGACAAAGTCCCCGCCGCCCCAGCAAATATTTTAAGGTATATAAAAACACAGCCATTGCCAAGGTGAAAAAATATCCTCTCAGAGCATTTTTACAATAATATGCTTCTAAAATCACTTGAAGTAGAAATTGTGTGTTACATGGTACAAAGAAAAGTTATAGACAGTGATACAAATAATGAAGAATGATGGTGTGATCTAGCACTTGGCTCAAACATGCAAAAAAGGAAAACCAATCGCATTTAACCTGTATCACAAACTATTGATTGATTAACACACGAAATAAAATAAAGTAAAATCCGATTTTGTCGGGAGATACAACGAGGGTTCCATCGTAACTGTTACGTGACCTTTTTGTTGTCGTTGTTTTGTCGAATTTCTAAATATGTATTTGTTCCGTTTATTATTATCCGTTAATGTACATCGTCTTTTACACACATGTGCGCGGACGACATCGACAATATCGCTTTTAAACGAAAACAGTAAAACGTGATAAAAAGTGAATAATAATGACAAAACAAACTTTTATTATTGACCGACATTGTGTACATCATTAAAACATTGGGAGTGAATTTTCAAAGAAACCTGACAAGTGTGTTGGAATGTAAATATCACACACTGTGACGCTATCATCTAATGCACTTTAAGACGTAACGTCACAAATTGTCAATAAGGCCCTATTGCCGTATCGCAATCCCATATATATTGGTCTAAAAGAAGCTCCGGCAATAAAACAGCCTCTTACCTCATGGTTCACTGAACATAAGTGTATACGTGTTTTATATGTAGCCAAAAGTCAACAAGATATGTAAAGAATTCGCATATTCTTTGCGACGATACCTTTCTAAAATATGTATTTGTTGTCTTCAGAGTTTTAATTCTGAGTAATGAGATTTGAATAACTTTCATTCAAAGACTAAAACATTGAGCTGTGAACAGACGTTGACGTCATTAATTCATTAATTGTTCAATGGCCTATATTTTGCTTTTTACATTTGAAAGGACAGCCTACTATAATTTCAGGTGGTGAATGATCATATTTTGTATGACATTTCCGTTTAATATTTCCTAACTCGAATTGTGTTTACGTGCCAGTAACAATATTACAATGGAAATTGTGTTTCTCATTAAAAATACGATCAATATATTATCGAATAGCTGTGTGTGATAGCAAATATTGTAACTTATAGTTGCATGACAACTAAACACGACCGATTATACGTATGTTTGTCGCAATGAGGAAACAATCTTGGGAAACACAACTTGAACTTCTAATGCGAGTGTACGCTGCATGACGAGCTGTCTTTGACACAAAGAAAATATTTATTTTATAGAAATGATATGTAGTGTTTAGTCGTTATATCACATTATGGTGTAATGTTACGCTATTTTTGATTTGTGAGTTCAACGCACTTACACTTAGCTAGCATGCAATGAAAGTTGTGTAAATCAATGTCATGTTTGCCCAACTGTCCAGACATTTTCGTTTGGCACCTTTTTTATTTTTAACTTAATTTGCTGTGTGCTGTGTTGTTTATGACTTTAAATGTTCCCCTTGACAAAAGCTTTCGATTGTCATAAAATTAACATGATATTCCTTATGTAAATCTTTAAATCCAAGTCATCAGAATGATTCATACGAATGTTAATTTTAATAGTTTGTTGCTATTTACATATTTCAAGCTAGACAATTACTACAATACAATCCAAGGCCTAACATATACACGCTTGTAATGCGGCATGGTATACATATGAACAAACAGTGTTGTTTAACCTTACCAAACACAATTAAACATAGGTAAACAAACATACTGTTTAAAGTTATAATGTCAATTACAAGGCAACATTTGTACCCTTTGTTTTCTCAAATATGTTCTTCCTTTAACCACAATATCAAAGTAATAAACAAAGCAAAGTATGTTTATATAATTCATTAAACTATGTCATCACTCGTAATGAGATATTAACTTCTTCCATGCTTACTTTAGCAGAAGATAGCGAATGCAACAATTTTGCACAAGCCCTTTACCAGAATGCATGTCGTAGTATGAAATAAACATTATATCCCTTTAATATAGCAAATGAAAAGTCAAACAGAAACAAATTGGCGACCTTAATAATTCCATCTCTTGATTATTTAGTAACATGTAATCATACGCCACCCTGACTGCTATAAAGCATAAAACATCAAACAAAATAATAACAGGTAAATGAGAAAAGGTCCTATCAAAATTTCCACAGATATTTGAATTTAATCTACCTCTAGGCAAAGGCAAACATGGTAAATATAAATATGACAAAAACACAGAGCCGAGATATAACATACAAAAAGAAAAAAATCATCAGTTACCTCCTTGGAACGGTAAGTCGGCAAAAGGACCGACTGGAGTGTTAAACCTGGTTCGGGTGAAACAATTAACAGTAAGCACCTACATCAGGAGTGAAAATCGTTATAATAGATAATACCTTTTGTAAAAGGAATATCGCAAAACATGCATATCACAAGTGTGCGTGTTACGTTCTTTAAAGGTGGTAACCGAAAGTTTGGTCGATATATTTTTTTCTCAAACAACCAGTCATAGTTAACCGGAAAGGTCATCGATTTGCTGCCCATTGATTCCCTAGACCAGCGTGAATTGTGAAGCATATAGCCCTACTCGTCATTGAAACAGATATTTAATATCTAAGCCACATTGCATAGATAGTATTTTTATACCAAGAAAGCAACGTGACAACTTACTGTTGTCGTCGAAAACTATTCTAAGTAGAGATCAATATTGTGCTTATTTGTAGTTTTTGAAAGAAAGACCATATGGAGTGATCTTTTCGCAATGTGTACTGACAATAATATTGGTGGTATTCACAACCTTTACTGTCTAAATTTTCCAAAACAGTCGAACGATATTGTCACATGTATTTTATATTAGCAAACTGTGGGATACCACCTTTCTGTTTAAAGCCAAAAACTAGATTATAATCACTTTTACAATATATATTTGCATTCTATTTAAAAGTTAGCAACAAAAACAAACCAATGTTTATAAATGAAATCCAAATATTAACACACCGTTATTTTATGTGCGTCTTTTCATTATCAAAGGTCATTGAAAGATATTAAAAGATTAATAAAGAAGTAGGCGTAGTTTTTTTTTAAATTCTGCGACGTAAATAACATAATGGAGGCTTTTTGCTTTTATAGATACAGCCTGGTCTGTTTAAAAAGTCTTGCAAAATGATGGGTCGGGATTGCATACACACTTTACACACAGGTCTTCATTGTACTTTAATTATGACATATTTTTGTACACATTGCTTTAATTATGTTGAAGGGTGCATTGGGATTTTTTTTACATAGAGGCAACCTTTTTCTATTAATTTAATATGTATTTTAAGTGCAGTTGTAAGGGATAAGTTGAGAATTCATATATATGGATGTAGAATGTACCGTGAAATAATTATTTCTCCGAAATATTTATCTTGTGAAACTTCATCTTTATTTTAGTACGTCGGTATTTATCTGCAAAACGCTTTTTAAATTATTTGATATTTTAAATTGTTTTATTATCTCAGACATTTTAACTATTCTGGGTCATTTTAATCAATGTATCATTACGTGTAATAGTACTTAAAGATGTGAGATACAATCTGCAACAGAATCGTTTTCGTTTCGTGCTTTAACTAATAAATAACTGGATTTTGGATGTGACAGACAGATATGTAATAGGTTTTCACACGCTTTTCAATCTTATCAAACGATTATTTCTTTCTTTGTTACACCCTGGCATTTAATTAAAACTGAAGCACTGAATACAGATCCAGTCGCATTTGTTATTTTGGATAGTATTCCAAGTTCTACAATTCTTTTCACTATCTATAGGAAGGGGCTTCTGTGTGACATACGCAACACATTCGTTAATGATTTATGTATAAGACGAGGAAAGAAGCAATGTTTCGTTGCTATCTCAGCTTTGTAATTTTTTTATAAGTTGGGAAAGCGACTAGAGTAAATGGATGGCAATATGGGCGGAACAGATAAATAAGCATCGGTTGAATTATTTAACTCTCCATCGATATTGTGTTAGCAGTAAGCACTGGGTTAGATTTGTTAAAACTCAACTTACCTTTCTAACATTGGTTTTGCAGACATGATAGAACCGAAATGTCGTCACTTCCTGTGCCGACGCCATTTCCCATAGTAATTGCTTGACAAAAGGTACATAAAGGACAATATAGCGAAACTCTAAATTTCGACTGTGTTGACGTAAGTTGTAATGTTTGTTGTAGTATGATGTGCCATAATCTGGAAAATATCGTCATTAAATCTGTTTAGATGTTTGATATTGTCGCTGAACTAGTGTAGTGTATTAAACTTATAATGTTACCATATGATTTGGTTCTATTTTAAGTTTATATGATATCAGATGTTTGATATTTGATCGTATTTCTCATCAATACGCAGGTGTCGGATATTTTAAATGAGAAGTTTTATTAGCAACTTGCATTTTCTGTAAGTCGCTAATTATAACAAACATTTCTTTTTAACACAACAATAAGTATACTTTAAGTAAACATCCTACAGTAATAAACATGGGAACAAAGTTAAAGCGTGCGTCCCTCGACGGCCGATAAACAGGTAAAATGTCAAGGGAAAAAAGGTACATCTGTTCATTACAAATTTCAAACGAAAATAAAGAAAAGGTATATACATTTATGATTTCCCTTTACCCTTGATAACTCAAATAATTATTCAGTGTGTTTGCTAAAATGATGTTTAAATTGATCTTGGTTATTTGTGTTTTTCCCTCTCAAGAGTTTCAGTTAACTAGCCATGTATCAAGACAAGCCGAATGGCAATATATATGGTCATACACAGTGTATAGAGAGACACAACTTAAATGAAAGAAAAGTTGGAAAAATGTCGGCCAAGCTGAGTTGCCGATGGCTAGTTACTGGCTGCTTAGTTTAATTATTTACCAAGGGTTATTGTAAAGATAATTGTAGCAATGGATACAAGACTGACTACGAAATCTTGCACGTAAAGAAGAGTGTCTTTTTTGTTATATTACCTTTTACCGTCACTTAAATCATCACTAAGGATTTTAATACAATGTACCATGTATTATTCCACAATTAAAGAAACCATATTTATTAACTGGTGTGTATCAAGCGTGTTCAAATTAAAATATTTTGCACATAATGGCATAAAATGTTAAAACCGTTTCGAAAGTTGTAGTTCGTTTTGTTGTTGTTTTTTGTTGCACAAAAGGGGCATTATTTTAAAAATCATTATTTTTATGTTTAAGTCTTGCTACATTGCGACCGCTACTGTTTAAATATTACCAGAAAATAACACCCTGAACATGAACGTAGGTTTGTGCAATAATGCAAATAAGCTAAAGTGTAACTAAGCAGAAAATACAATCTTCTCTACCAACAGCTAGATATAGGTCTGTTCGCTGAAGTGTTGTGGTGCGATAATTAGAAATGAAGTATCTCCTGATCGCACTGGAATTGTTTCCAGAGCTTTGTAATCTATACTGACACATCGCTGAGACAGAATGTTGGTGATTCGGGATTGCTATATATACGACAGAAGTTTGGGAGAAATAGAGCTTAAGGCAACGGACACCGTTCTCCGTGTCTCTCATTTATAAGGTTAACACAATCAACGTTGTTTGTAACGATTTCGACCTATTTACAATATATCAGAATTTATTTTGTTTTTAAGTTTTATTAAATTTATTATGGTTACAACACAGTCGTTTTTCAGTGTACTGCATTACTGATACTTGACCTGTTTTTTTTTCAGGACATTTCTTTCTTAATCACACATGACTGTGCAAGCATTAGAGACAGCCTGAAAACGACAAGGTTAATGCTGTAATTTTATGCAATGTACACAGTGTTTCTCCTCCTGTCATACCGGACAGGTGGAATTATGTGACCATGAGTCTTTTTACAAAGAACAAAACAGATGTCTCTGATATACCAGTCTTGGCAACCAGGCTGTGTTATAGCCAGAAAGCTAGTCCGTTTTTGAAATAACCACATAATGTTACAATACCTGTGTACATTATATCTTCCACTTGTAGATAAATCCACATGTCTTGTAATCTTCTTTTTAGGGTCTCAGATAAGCCCTTCATATTAATCAAAGTTTAATCCATTGTTTGCGATGTTTTAAACTAAATGTTGCAATATACCTTAAGTTCCTTTCTGTTAGAAAACTGTGCAAATCGTGGGATACAAAAAATGTACCAGACCTGCGATGCAAGTTGAAATGGCAAGCTTTGTTCGCAAACTGGATACTCATTTATAATGCTGAGTTCAGTCCGTTTCTAAATATTGTTCTTCGGTTACGTTTTTATCAATTATGTTTACACATAAATTTATTATTTTTCTCTTCGACAACCCCACTCCCCTTATTTGCCAAAAATGTACATTGATAATGATACACATGCCGACTTAGCTGCTTACTGTCCAGCATTTTTACGTTTAATCTTGAATAAGATGTTGGTGTATCACTATGAGCAAAGATAAACCGTTCCATTTCTCTGTTATCTCTCTGCAGGGATCTGTCAAAAAATAAAAACACTTCGAAATAGTGTCTTTCGCAAATAATTGGCTCGTGTTACGAAACAAATGGCCTTTCAAACAACTTTAGTGATTTGTTTATAGGAAAATGTGGCTTGACCTTTTCTGAATACATATTTTTTCATTTGAAATTAGTTAAATAAGTATTCACGTCACTACGACTTTTCGATCAAAAAAACTTCATAGGATCAACGAAATTAATTAGATATAACGAAATTTGTATGTCTGTAACGTAAACGTCATGCGCAAGGTAAACTACACATGTTCAAGTAACTTTCGTATTGGATATATTGTCGTCGATACGTGTGTCATTTTATATAAATGTGCATGGCCCTAAAGCCGTTTGTGACGAAAATACATTCAAATTGCCGAAAACAATCTACGGGCGAAACCAATTTTAAGTTGTTGGCAAAACAATAAATAATAATCAATACTTCCGCTTCTGCGGATAATGTCTAGACAAATGTTCAACCATGAATATCTGTTTTAAATTCAGTTTAATCTACACTTGGCAAAGTAGAACTTTTTACATTCTCAACAACATTGAAAATGGCGAACAGAACCGAAGAAGTCAGACCGGTGACGCCTTTCTTTTGCTTTAGTGTGCAATTTAAGAATGCACAATTGTTTTGGACTGTCGTGGAAGCATATCAGTTCCTGAAATAAGCTGAAATAAGCAGTGTATCTCGACTGTTAACATTAAGAAACATTAATGTAGAAAACTCACTAAGAAAGAAAAGACCAGTATAGCATGCAATGACAGAAAAGTAAATCGGCATGCAAAGGTCTTACATCATCGAAGAGTTTTAGACTGTTATCTATCTCTTTTATAAAATGTAAACTTGAATACATTCTTTTACATTTAATACATTCATTAGATAGCAGCAAAGAGACGCCGGTCTATTAATATGTTTGTCCACTGGTTTTGTATTCAAAACTTTCACTTGCAGGGTACGATCACACTCTACCAGGATATTATGAGCATACAAATGATGAATAGGAAGAAATGCGGCGTGATGTGGTCACGTATCCAGAGCGATTGGTGTAAGCACCGTATTAAACCTACAGTTATCATACACATACCGAATAGATAACGGAAAACAGCTGATCGGCACTGAAAATGTACTACCAGATTCTCAACGGATACCACCGAATACATAACGTATTCAATCCAGATGTTCAAATGCTGATCGCGTAAAACTATTTTTTTTTTAAATTTCTTCGTGCATTTTTAAACCTTTATATATTCACAGGTAGGGCATGTTGAAAACATTTAGTGTATTTTCATAGCCGTACTCCGCATTTTGAATAATTCGGATATAAGTATAATAGTTTAGTACAAGATTTCGTACCAACACTTAGTGCTCTCATTAATATCCATTAACAATAATGCTCAGTGGGTAATAAATGAACAGCCCGATCTATAAGCATTTTATATTACAAACGTAAAATATCTGAATACATATCAATGAATTGAAAATATGTTAATTACACATTTAAGTACAATTTTTAAGACAAAAACTCAAACAAAATAAAGATTTTCTCGACAAATAGACATGCAAATGTTGTAAAGTGATGGTGTTATTTGAAAATTACTCAAAATGGGGTCGCTTCTTTTCTTTTTAAGGTCGTCTCCAAAGATATGTACTCATATAGGTTCATTTAAAATATTATCTTAATGGTTGACATTATACCTGTTGTGAGCATATAAATATAATTTTCAAATCTAGGTTGTACTTATGTAGTGATCCAAAAAGATGTACACGTACGCATAACATGGTATTAAAAATAAAATGTAAACAATGTATTGTCAAGAAAAAAACACCTCGGTTAAATTTCACAGGTACTCAATATTTAAAAATTGGCATTAGTAGTATTTTGCCTTCTTTTATCCCCTATGTAATCGTACGGTCTGCTGGCCCGAAATATCACTATGCAATATTTATATCCTATAATAAAGTCACTGTAATAAAGTCACTTAAAGGCATCTCAAAAGCCTTATATAAGTGACCCCCCCCCCCCCCCATTTATTGCCCCACCCAGCATGTGAGGGCATCTGTTTTCTGATAAGCCAGGCTGCCACAGTCTGTAACGATGTGTCTGTCACACAGGTATTGTTCAAGATCCAAGTGTATGTATGCTATATCTGGGGGTTGAACATAGTCATTCACAGTTTGTAAAGGAAACAGTTGTGAATATACCAATTACGCAATCCAATATATATATATATAAATCTTTATTTGTTTTCTTTCTTACTTTGTTGGTTGATTTTGTTATTTCTTATACATTTTGTTATTTCTTTCATTCTTTTAGTTCTCATATATATTTTAAGTTATCTTTTATTTTGATTTGTATTAAAATGTAACGAAACGTTTCTAACAAAAGCAATTTAAAAAGTCATTCATTGTCAGAATAATGTCCTTCAGAGTCATTTTGAATACTAAAACTTGTATCTCTTATGTATTTTTCAAAATTAAATATTTAGCAATAAAATAAATACATAATCTTGCAGTTACAAAATTGACACCTAGTAATTAATGCAATAAAGAATTTGTAAGGGATCATATAGTAAACAACCCACATTATCACTAACAATAATGTTTGTGGCTTTGTGTAAAACTAGCCTACTGTCTCACATCCATACTAGCAGGTAATTTAGTTTTGCATTAACCCATCAGAGGTATTACTGTGACAGATTAGTACTATGTTGGCTAAAGACTCCCTGCAGTGATGACCAGCAATTAGCAGGTCTGGTCATAGCATGTGGGGGCCTGGCTCAGTGGGATACCACATTCCTTTCGAGATGCCTTTAAACCAAGATCATTTGAATATTAGAAAATATATATGCGCCATCTGCACGACAATCGGTCACGCGCGGCTTCTTACCCGGAATAGACATAACTGATTTTGCAACTCACTTTAAGGGCGTCCACTGTTATCGTTTTTTCGTCAATTATTTCTGTTATATTTTTCAACGTTTTATAGACTGTTTATGGGCACATTTTTTCACATTTGGCAAACAAACTACGTATTATTTTGTTGTTAGAAATCCCACTATTGTGATAACTTCAAATAGTTGACACACACGGTGCATTATATTATGCTGCTTTAGACAGCAAAACATATGATCTAATACACAATGTATAGTAAATATAAACATTTATTACTTTCTTGTTATTGATTAGTGGAGCTATATGTTCTAGTATTCATACAAATATTCTGTAGTAAAGTAGTAAAATACCCCAACCCTATACACGTAACATAAGGCAAGACAGACAAAAAAACACGTGTCGCCAAGGTAAAAGAATATCCCCTCCGATCGGATTAACAAGATTTATAATTCTTAAAACGACTTCAGATATTAACTGCATTGTGTTATATTACAAGGTACAAAGAAAATTTACAAGTTTTGGTGTTTGATAGTCTGATCTAATGCATGTGTACTAGGCTCAAACATGCAAAAAGGAACACCAATCGCATTTAAACTGTTTAACGAAATATCGATTGATTAGCACGCATGATAAAATAAAGAAAAATCCTATTCTGTAAGGTGATATAATTATGGTTACATTTTAACTGTGATGTGACGCTTTTCTTTGTTCGAATTTCTAAAATAATTTGTATTTGCTCCGTTTAATCTTGATAAAATTATCGCTGTCAAATACAAAAACTCGCAATCAGTGTGGATTTCTATTGTATACATCGTTAGATATACATATCTGTAAAAACACATAAACACACAATCAATGTGGATTTCTGCTGTATACATCGTCTATTGAACACATGTGAGCTGCCGGCATTACCAAAATTACCTTTTTGTTAAAAGAAATAGTATATGTGAAATTCAATAAACTGAATAATAATACCGTCCTATTACGAAACGTCGGCTATATTATAAGATTCTAATATAAGATGCAAATGCATCAAACCGATAATAAGTAAAGTATCGTACATGTATTAATAACATTATTTAAATGCCTGGCGATCGGATTTTCATAGCAACTTGTATAAACGCAGTGGTTTGTCACACTCTACTCCTCTTGCGCACTTTCATTGTCCGAAATTCAATTTTATATTTATCGCGAGATATACAATAAATATAAAATTAAATCAAATGTCTTTCATTTAAAAAGAAAACAATACGAAAAGTAAAAACATGTATTCGAAAGAAATGCAGTAGATTCCATATTTATGAGGAGAAAAAAATGTATCTCCTTTCATTCAATATTAACTTGTTTGCCATTTGCCATTTTATATCAATGCCTCTTGCTGTATTTGATTTCCTTATGCTGTGTTCATTCCAAATCCTTCTGTAGCTTGATTGACTGAGTGTGATTTATTGAATTCAAATGTTGATTGAATACATACTAGCTACTATTTGACATTTCCATTTCATTCCTCGCTTGCTTATGATGTTTTAGATTACTTCCCATAGATAGACCTACTTACACATTTAAGCACCATATTCTCTATTGATTTACTGATCCATAAATTTGACGAGAGAGATAAAAGGTATCTTAATGTCTCCGATTTGATATTGGATTATGTGTTTGAACAAGAAGAGAAAGTAGGGGAATTTTAAATGAATCTTATTTTACGAACGTCTAATCTTCTTAAATGAGGAGCGGTGTATTTCTGCTTTATAAACGCAGGGTTACGTGCAATACAAAATGTCTGAGACATTATGATCTTAACTCCCTATAGCAGTATTCACCAAATCTTTTTAGTACAGCAGCCAAGAGTTTAAGAACTATTCAGATATGACACCAAACATAATGTATATTTGTTATTGATTGTAATTTATCTACTTTTTAAGCAGACTACAATCCTTTAAGATGACATTAACAATAAAGAGAATGCTGATTAGCATTCGACTAAGACTGTAACATAATGCGGTTATGTTTGTATATTGTAAATGTTTGTATTGTAAACTTTCATTTTACCAATAAGGTATGGGTAATGCTATATATTGGAACAAATAATTTGTTTTCTGACAGTTTAAACATTTGCAAAACATCAACACTGATGCACATTTTGTAAACTCAACACAATCAAGATTTGATAAATGTGCACACATTTATTAGACGGCAGTGGTAACTATGATATAGCTTTAGCTTTTCCTAACCTGTGTGAGGCGCGGGCGTGTGTAAAAAGTCTCATTTGCAAAGTCTAATACGCATATTTCCTAAGAAAACTTTGGACTCACAGGCATACTAAAGGTTCTGAGTAATGTCAACTAAATGACATGGACATCTGACCACAAACTTTTTTCCAACGGCTAAAAGGGTACGGAGTATCATACTGTATTCTTACATATAGTAAATAGTAAATGTCTGGTTTACGTGGCTATTTAATTGTGTAGTTTACAATAGTAATAAAACCATAACAAAAGTCCTATGAGACACATATTAAAATTTGAAAGGCACAGTACAAAGGTATTCAAATGTCAGTCAGTTGTAAAAGTTCCAACAAAACAATGACGAGACATAAAACAAAAGAGGGCAAACCCAACCGTTATTACATTGGAACGCCAAAGGATTAAAACTGATGTTTGATACAGTAAATGAAAACGCCGTTTTGTTTCTAATAATAAACTTTTCAAGCAACACACGACTGTGTATTCGTGCAGGGTATACCATTAAAATGTTATCGGCGACATATTGGTTATAAAATATAAACAAAGCATTTGTCCTAACAGGAAAATGACAATTAACGATTATAAGTCCTTCGAAATTGCAAATTAAATTCATCAACATATGACTTTAAAATCACAATTGAACCTGGTCAGTTAGTCGGAACATGATTGTGAACACTTGAACATTATTATGCTACGCAGGCTATATGCGGACATGAATTGTAGTCCTTATGTCTTTGCTATAAGGATGTAGTCCTCACACGCAATATCGGACGTTGTGGTGTCATTTCTATTGGTTTGATAAATCCAGTTTTGATAGACTAAAACATAAGTAATATTTTCATCACACGCATTGCTGCATGCATAATGTCCTTGAAATATAAACATACATATAAGAAGTATTGCATAATGATACAAACCAAAAGAATGGCAAATATAAAAAAAAGGATACAGATAATTCTACACTTCTTGTTACAACAGCCTTGCAATAATAATAACAATATAGTGTTTAATTCCCCTACTAATGTTAAATTATGCAATTTAAACTTTCGTTTCACACCAAATCATTGAAAGACGAAAAACGTCTTTTTTCTCACTCGGGAAATAAATACAATAAAACAGTAAGGTCGGCAACTTGCTGTGTAAAGTAGTTCCTCCGCATTTACCGCTGAATGTAACTGATTGCCTTATGCAATTTGCATACATTTAATAAGAATATCCTACAGGAATGAAATCAATGAAAGTGATTATTTTTTGTCTTAAATATATGTTGTCCCAAGAATAAGAATCCCCACACAATATTAGCTGTGTACCATGTATTGATTGCTATACTACTCTTTTATATTCAGCCGTTTTAGAATTTGCCAACCCGTTTCGTCTATCATAAATATATTTCTTATGGAATAAAATGGAGTCCTTATCGAACCTTATAGACCACTTTTCATTAATCGGCTGATTTGTGGTGAACACGTGACACATTTTATTTTAAAGAAGGCCATGTACTATTAACATTGGGTTACCGCGACTGATTATTGTATTAATAAAAACAAAGACTTGTATTTATCTTATTTGTACAAAATCCAAGCGATTCATTAATGTTGCATGCTTTTCAGATACATTGACATGCGATTCCGATGCATATTTTAAACGTTTAACTACACAATAAGAACGGCTGTGTTTCAAAATCGTGGTTAGAATATCAAACATGATATTTTGGCTTCGTTTAATTCAATGACTTGGGGAAGTGAGATAGGTCGATGATTATATATTTTCTTTGTAAAGCCAGCTGTCAACAATTTCATCACATGTGTATAACATAAAATACGTTTTATATAACATTGGTGAGTACAAACAATATACGCCTAACAATATAATTGTAATTTATATAAAATAACAGTAATAAAGATATGCAAGAGATAAAATGCCAGCATAACAGAATAGATTTTCTTATTGAATATTAAACTGACCTGACTATTTTCTGTACACTTCAATTGTTATGCTGGCATAACAGAACAGGGATTTTTCTTATTCAATTGTATGCTGTCCTAACAGTTTTTATAACATTTGTATTTGTTATGCCAGCATAACAGAATAGATTTTCTTATTGAATAGTAAACTGACCTGACTATTTTCTGTACATTTTCGCTTGTTATGCTGGCATAACAGAACAGTTTTTTTTCTTATTCAATTGTATGCTGGCCTAACAGTTTTTTTTTCTACATTTTCATTTGTTATGCTGGCATAACAGAACATTTTTTTACTTATTCAGTAGTATGCTGGCTTAAGAGTTTTTTTTACTACATTTTCATTTGTTATGTCAGCATAACAGAGTAGATTTTTCTTATTGAATAGTAAACTTACCTGACTATTTTCTGTACATTTTCATTTGTTATGCTGGCATAACAGAACATTTTTTTCTTATTCAATAGTATGCTGGCTTAAGAGTTTTTTTACTACATTATCATTTGTTATGCCAGCATAACAGAGTAGATTTTCTTATTGAATAGTAAACTGACCTGACTATTTTCTCTACATTTCAATTGTTATGCTGGCATAATAGAACAGGTTTTTTTCTTATTCAATTGTATGCTGGCCTAACATTTTTTTCTACATTTTCATTTGTTATGCCAGCATAACAGAATAGATTTTCTTATTGAATTGTAAACTGACCTGACAGTATTTCGAGTACATTTTCAATTGTTATGCCAGCATAACAAAACATTGTTTTCTTATTGAATACTATTCAGGCCTTACAGTTTGCTCTTAACTTTCATTTGTTATGCTGGCATAACAGAGAAGTTTTTCTCAATGAATCGTAAATTGGCCTAACAGTACGTTTTCTACATTTTCATTTGTTATGCTGGCATAACAAACTAGTTTTTCTTATTGAATTGTAAATTGACAGTATTTTCTGAACATGTTCACTTGTTATGCTGGCAGAACAGAATAGTTTCTTCTCTATATTAAACTTTAATACTGTAGCATGTTGTTCCTTATTTATGTTGTTCTTTCTGAACATGTAATTGTATGGCTAAAATGGCCTTTTTACATGAAACATTTTTAAATTTAACCCACATATTTAGGTACCTATTTCTCCAAAATGATACCTCCCAATTAGGAATGATTAAACATTGCCTTTTTAAAATAAAATGTGTTCAATGTATTGATGATGGATTGGATGTCACTTGGCATCGAGTGATTGCTCTTCTTAAAAGTAGACAAAATTGTCCACCCTTTTAGGTTAGTATCTGACTTAACAAGGTACTAGTTCAATATAATGTGTAGAAGGCGATTTCTATGATTAATTGTTTGTTGAAAAATCTCATAGTTCATGATGTAATCTAACTAACTTTTGAAGGAAACATTTAGTTCTTAGATAAAGAGACAACGCTTGACAACAAGATGTTTAAGTCTTTAAGAAGTTTTATGTAAGTATTCTTTCCGAGTATCTGAATGATTCATAGCAAAGAGTTACTATGCCAGCTTAACTCTCCAAGATGAATATGTGCACATGAATGAAAGAAGAAATTCTTGACGTAAAGGACTCCATAGTTTATATAGCAATCAGCCAATGCATAAAAGTAACAATTTTCGGCTGTGGAACTATCTTAATCTAGAGAGTAAGAAATAAAAGAGTCAACACTGGCACACCATGTGGTTACCAGTCAACAATGACACACCGTGTGGATACCAGTCAACATTGACACACTGTGTGGTTACCAGTCTACATTGGCACACCGTGTGGTTACCAGTCAACATTGGCACACCTTGTGGTTACCAGTCAACACTGGCACACCGTTTGGTTACCAGTCAACACTGGCACACCGTGTGGTTACCAGTCAACACTGGCACACCTTGTGGTTACCAGTCAACATTGGCACACTGTGTGGTTACCAGTCAACACTGGCACACCGTTTGGTTACCAGTCAACACTGGCACACCGTTTGGTTACCAGTCAACACTGTCACACCGTTTGGTTACCAGTCAACACTGGCACACCGTGTGGTTACCAGTCAACACTGGCACACCTTGTGGTTACCAGTCAACATTGGCACACTGTGTGGTTACCCGTCAACATTGGCACACTGTGTGGTTACCAGTCAACATTGGCATACCTTGTGATTACCAGTCAACATTGGCACCTTGTGATTACCAGTCAACATTGGCACACCTTATGGTTTCCAGTCAACACTGGCACACCTTGTAGTTACCACACTGGCACACCGTGTGGTTACCAGTCAACACTGGCACATCGTTTGGTTACCAGTCAACACTGGCACACCTTGTAGTTACCACACTGGCACACCATGTGGTTACCAGTCAACACTGGCACACCGTTTGGTTACCAGTCAACACTGGCACACCGTGTGGTTACCAGTCAACACTGGCACACCGTGTGGTTACCAGTCAACACTGGCACACCGTGTGGTTACCAGTCAACACTGGCACACCGTGTGGATACCAGTCAACATTGGCACACTGTTTGGTTACCAGTCTACATTGGCACACCGTGTGGTTACCAGTCAACATTGGCACACCTTGTGGTTACTAGTCAACATTGGCACACTGTGTGGTTACCAGTCAACACTGGCACACCGTTTGGTTACCAGTCAACACTGGCACACCGTGTGGTTACCAGTCAACACTGGCACATCGTTTGGTTACCAGTCAACACTGGCACACCGTGTGGTTACCAGTCAACACTGGCACACCGTTTGGTTACCAGTCAACACTGGCACACCGTGTGGTTACCAGTCAACACTGGCACACCTTGTGGTTACCAGTCAACATTGGCACACTGTGTGGTTACCAGTCAACACTGGCACACCGTTTGGTTACCAGTCAACACTGGCACACCGTTTGGTTACAAGTCAACACTGGCACACCGTTTGGTTACCAGTCAACACTGGCACACCGTGTGGTTACCAGTCAACACTGGCACACCTTGTGGTTACCAGTCAACATTGGCACACTGTGTGGTTACCCGTCAACATTGGCACACTGTGTGGTTACCAGTCAACATTGGCATACCTTGTGATTACCAGTCAACATTGGCACCTTGTGATTACCAGTCAACATTGGCACACCTTATGGTTTCCAGTCAACACTGGCACACCTTGTAGTTACCACACTGGCACACCGTTTGGTTACCAGTCAACACTGGCACATCGTTTGGTTACCAGTCAACACTGGCACACCTTGTAGTTACCACACTGGCACACCATGTGGTTACCAGTCAACACTGGCACACCGTTTGGTTACCAGTCAACACTGGCACACCGTGTGGTTACCAGTCAACACTGGCACACCGTGTGGTTACCAGTCAACACTGGCACACCGTGTGGTTACCAGTCAACACTGGCACACCGTGTGGATGCCAGTCAACATTGGCACACTGTGTGGTTACCAGTCTACATTGGCACACCGTGTGGTTACCAGTCAACACTGGCACACCTTGTGGTTACCAGTCAACATTGGCACACTGTGTGGTTACCAGTCAACACTGGCACACCGTTTGGTTACCAGTCAACACTGGCACACCGTGTGGTTACCAGTCAACACTGGCACATCGTTTGGTTACCAGTCAACACTGGCACACCGTGTGGTTACCAGTCAACACTGGCACACCATTTGGTTACCAGTCAACACTGGCACACCGTTTGGTTACCAGTCAACACTGGCACACCTTGTGGTTACCAGTCAACATTGGCACACTGTGTGGTTACCAGTCAACACTGGCACACCGTTTGGTTACCAGTCAACACTGGCACACCGTTTGGTTACCAGTCAACACTGGCACACCGTGTGGTTACCAGTCAACACTGGCGCACCGTGTGGTTACCAGTCAACACTGGCACACCGTTTGGTTACCAGTCAACATTGGCACACCGTGTGGTTACCAGTCAACACTGGCACACCATGTGGTTACCAGTCAACACTGGCACACTGTGTGGTTAGCAGTCAACACTGGCACACCGTGTGGTTACCAGTCAAAATTGGCACACCGTGTGGTTACCAGTCAACACTGGCACACTGTGTGGTTACCAGTCAACACTGGCACACCGTGTGGATACAAGTCAACATTGGCACACCGTGTGGTTACCAGTCAACACTGACACACCGTTTGGTTACCAGTCAACACTGGCACACCGTGTGGTTACCAGTCAACACTGGCACACCGTGTGGTTACCAGTCAACACTGCCACACCGTGTGGTTACCAGTCAACACTGGCACACCGTGTGGTTACCAGTCAACACTGGCACACCGTGTGGTTACCAGTCAACACTGGCACACCTTGTGGTTACCAGTCAACATTGGCACACTGTGTGGTTACCAGTCAACACTGGCACACCGTTTGGTTACCAGTCAACACTGGCACACCGTGTGGTTACCAGTCAACACTGGCACATCGTTTGGTTACCAGTCAACACTGGCACACCGTGTGGTTACCAGTCAACACTGGCACACCATTTGGTTACGAGTCAACACTGGCACACCGTTTGGTTACCAGTCAACACTAACACCGTGAGGTTACCAGTAAACACTGGCACACCATTTGGTTACCAGTCAACACTGGCACACCGTTTGGTTACCAGTCAACACTGGCGCACCGTTTGGTTACCAGTCAACACTGGCACACCATGTGGTTACCAGTCAACACTGGCACACCGTGTGGTTACCGGTCAACACTGGCACATCGTTTGGTTACCAGTCAACACTGGCACACCGTGTGGTTACCAGTCAACACTGGCACACCGTGTGGTTACCAGTCAACACTGGCACACCGTGTGGTTACCAGTCAACACTGGCACACCGTGTGGTTACCAATCAACACTGGCACATCGTTTGGTTACCAGTCAAAACTGGCACATTGTGTGGTTACCAGTCAACACTTGCACACTGTGTGGTTACCAGTCAACACTGGCACACCGTTTGGTTACCAGTCAACACTGGCACACCGTGTGGTTACCAGTCAACACTGGCACACCGTGTGGTTACCAGTCAACACTTGCACACTGAGTGGTTACCAGTCAACACTGGCACACCGTTTGATTACCAGTCAACACTGGCACACCGTGTGGTTACCAGTCAAAATTGGCACATTGTGTGGTTACCAGTCAACACTGGCACATCGTTTGGTTACCAGTCAACATTGGAACACTGTGTGGTTACCAGTCAATACTGGCACACCGTGTGGTTACCAGTCAACACTGTCACACCGTGTGGTTACCAGTCAACACTGCCACACCGTGTGGTTACCAGTCAACACTGGCACACCGTGTGGTTACCAGTCAACACTGGCACACCGTTTGGTTACCAGTCAACACTGGCACACCGTGTGGTTACCAGTCAACACTGGCACACCTTGTGGTTACCAGTCAACATTGGCACACTGTGTGGTTACCAGTCAACACTGGCACACCGTTTGGTTACCAGTCAACACTGGCACACCGTGTGGTTACCAGTCAACACTGGCACATCGTTTGGTTACCAGTCAACACTGGCACACCGTGTGGTTACCCGTCAACACTGGCACACCATTTGGTTAGAGAGTCAACACTGGCACACCGTTTGGTTACCAGTCAACACTGGCACACCGTGAGGTTACCAGTCAACACTGGCACACCATTTGGTTACCAGTCAACACTGGCACACCGTTTGGTTACCAGTCAACACTGGCGCACCGTGTGGTTACCAGTCAACACTGGCACACCGTTTGGTTACCAGTCAACATTGGCACACCGTGTGGTTACCAGTCAACACTGGCACACCTTGTGGTTACCAGTCAACACTGGCACACTGTGTGGTTAGCAGTCAACACTGGCACACCGTGTGGTTACCAGTCAACATTGGCACACCGTGTGGTTACCAGTCAACACTGGCACACTGTGTGGTTACCAGTCAACACTGGCACACCGTGTGGATACAAGTCAACATTGGCACACCGTGTGGTTACCAGTCAACACTGGCACACCGTTTGGTTACCAGTCAACACTGGCACACCATGTGGTTACCAGTCAACACTGGCACACCGTGTGGTTACCGGTCAACACTGGCACATCGTTTGGTTACCAGTCAACACTGGCACACCGTGTGGTTACCAGTCAACACTGGCACACCGTGTGGTTACCAGTCAGCACTGGCACACCGTGTGGTTACCAGTCAACACTGGCACACCGTGTGGTTACCAATCAACACTGGCACATCGTTTGGTTACCAGTCAACACTGGCACACCGTGTGGGATCCAGTCAACACTGGCACACCGTGTGGTTACCAGTCAACACTGGCACACCGTGTGGTTACCAGTCAACACTGGCACACCGTGTGGGTACCAGTCAACACTGGCACACCGTGTGGTTACCAGTCAACACTGGCACACCGTGTGTTTACCAGTCAACACTGGCACACCGTGTGGTTACCAGTCAACACTGGCACACATTGTGGTTACCAGTCAACACTGGCACACCGTTTGGTTACCAGTCAAAACTGGCACACCGTGTGGTTACCAGTCAACACTTGCACACTGTGTGGTTACCAGTCAACACTGGCACACCGTTTGGTTACCAGTCAACACTGGCACACCGTGTGGTTACCAGTCAACACTGGCACACCGTGTGGTTACCAGTCAACACTTGCACACTGAGTGGTTACCAGTCAACACTGGCACACCGTTTGGTTACCAGTCAACACTGGCACACCGTGTGGTTACCAGTCAACATTGGCACATTGTGTGGTTACCAGTCAACACTGGCACACCGTGTGGTTACCAGTCAACACTGGCACACCGTGTGGTTACCAGTCAACACTGGCACACCGTGTGGTTACCAATCAACACTGGCACATCGTTTGGTTACCAGTCAACACTGGCACACCGTGTGGGTACCAGTCATCACTGGCACACCGTGTGGTTACCAGTCAACACTGGCACACCGTGTGGTTACCAGTCAACACTGGCACACCGTGTGGGTACCAGACAACACTGGCACACCGTTTGGTTACCAGTCAACACTGGCACACCGTGTGGTTACCAGTCAACATTGGCACATTGTGTGGTTACCAGTCAACACTGGCACATCGTTTGGTTACCAGTCAACATTGGCACACTGTGTGGTTACCAGTCAACACTGGCACACCGTGTGGTTACCAGTCAACATTGGCACACTGTGTGGTTACCAGTCAACACTGGCACATCGTTTGGCTACCAGTTAACACTGGCACACCGTTTGGTTACCAGTCAACACTGGCACACATTGTGGTTACCAGGCAAATTTGCCACAACTTGTGGTTACCAGTCAACACTGGCACACCATGTGGTTACTAGTCAACACTGGCACACCATGTGGTTACCAGTCAACAATTGCACACTGTGTGGTAACCAGTCAACATTGGCACACCTTGTGGTTACCAGTCAACATTGGCACACCGTGTGGTTACCTGTAAAACACTTGCATACCTTGTGGTTACCAGTCAACACTGGCACACCGTGTAGTTACCAATCAACACTTGCACATCTTGCGGTTACCAGTCAACATTGGCACACCGTGTGGTTACCAGTCAACACTGGCACAACTTGTTGTTACCAGCCAACATTGGCACAACTTGTGGTAACTAGTCAACACTGGCACACTGTGTGGTTACCGGTCAACACTTGCACACCCTGTGGTTACCTGTAAAACACTTGCATACCTTTTGGTTACCAGTCAACACTGGCACACCGTGTAGTTACCAATCAACACTTGCACATCTTGCGGTTACCAGTCAACACTGGCACACCGTGTAGTTACCAATCAACACTTGCACATCTTGCGGTTACCAGTCAACATTGGAACACTGTGTGGTTACCAGTCAACACTGGCACACCGTGTGGTTACCAGTCAACACTGGCACACCGTGTGGTTACCAGTCAACACTTGCACACCTTGCGGTTACCAGTCAACACTTGCACAGTGTGTGGTTACCAGTCAACACTGGCACACTGTGTGGTTACCAGTCAACACTTGCACACCGTGTGGTTACCAGTCAACACTGGCACACCGTGTGGTTATCAGTCAACACTGGCACACCGTGTGGTTACCAGTCAACACAGGCACACCGTGTGGTTACCAGTCAACACTGTCACAACTTGTGGTTACCAGTCACCATTGGCACAACTTGTGGTTACCAGTCAATACTGACACAACTTGTGGTTACCAGTCAACATTGGCACACCGTGTGGTTACCAGTCCACAATGGCACACCGTGTGGTTACCAGTCAACATTGGCACAACGTTTGGTTACTAGTCAACACTGGCACACTGTGTGGTTACCAGTCAACACTGGCACATCGTGTGGTAACCAGTAAAAACACTTGCATACCTTGTGGTTACCAGTCAACACTGGCACACCATGTGGTTACCAGTCAACACTGGCACACTGTGTGGTTACCAGTTAACACTGGCACTACGTGTCGTTACCAGTCAACACTGGCACACCATGTGGTTACCAGTCAACACTGGCACACCGTGTGGTTACCAGTCAACACTGGCACACCTTGTGGTTACCAGTCAACACTGGCATACCGTGTGGTTACCAGTCAACACTGGCACACCGTGTGGTTACCAGTCAACCCTTGCACACCGTGTGGTTACCAGTCAACACTGGCACACCGTGTGGTTACCAGTCATTCCTTGCACACCTTGCGGTTGCCAGTCAACACTGACACACCGTGTGGTTACCAGTCAACAGTTGCACACTGTGTGGTTACCAGTCAACACTGGCACACTGTGTGGTTACCAGTCAACACTGGCACACCATGTGGTTACCAGTCAACACTGGCACACCCTGTGGTTACCAGTCAACACTGGCACACCGTGTTAGCTTAACTATAATAAAAGCAATTTTCTAATAAATGACTTTTATATATCGTAAAAATTTCATTGTCCTTATAAGCGCGAGACTCTGAATAATGTTACACTTTAAATGTAAATACAAGAACTCCGTCTTTAGAGTATAAATTCATACATACAAACTAGAACTTGCTCTTGGCAAACGTGGAAATTAAATAGAAAAGTGACAAAAGCAGTAAGACGAAAGACAGTCAGGAATTGCAAGGATCGAGCGCAATGTAACTCAAGTCCGAGTCGACCGTTGCAAGGCGGAAACTGCTCGTTTCACGATGTAATAATTCATCTCAGTGTTTAATAGGGTAAACGTGTGCTTTTTCGGAGTGCCGTGGTCTAGTTTTGTCTAATAGTAGCTTACCACATTAACAATTATTATCATTTGAACTTTTCATACTTTTCTCAACAATGTTTAAAAAAAAAGAAGAGGTACCGTCAAGATAATATCAGAGAATATTATAAAATACAAGATTAATATTATCGCAAATACAACTCACTGCCTCCTTTAAGTATGAATGTATGTTTATAACTCTATGTTATTGAACAAAAAACACTCTTCCAAACGTCGTTAATCACCGCCAAGGTGAAGGTAACACCTATTTAATCCACGTGGTTCAGAGTTGCCAAAATATTTACTTTATATACGCGATAAGAAGTTAAAGTGGTACGAATCCATAACACCTGATAACAACTCGCAATCCCTCGGCCATTTGTAAGAAATATACCTGTCCGGATACCATCCAGGAATAACAAACAAAAAATCATAACTACAACAGCCTATTACCTAATTTCAAAAGCATTCCATAAAGAGTGCAGCGCTTAGCGGATGCAGATAACGTTAAATCATTAATCTGCCCGTGTATTCTGTGGATGTAAGAAAGTGTTCATCAAATAACAGGTTTACCATTAAACGTGTTGTTTCCTTTTTTTATTTAATTGCCGAGCATATTAGGAGTTCCTTAACTTAAAGGCAAAAAAGATTTATAGACAACTTCTTAAGTATGATTTTAAACATCATAACGCTAAGAGATGTTTTGAAAAATGTAAAATGTAAAATACCTTGTCTCCCAGCATTAACACTAATCTATTTGCGTTTATGCAAATCTATACTATGGAAGTCAATTATGGCTGTTGCACTGCTTTATCATTTTGCACAGACACTTTTCTTAATTATTTAAGCAAAACAATGACCTGATCCTGATAATCCTCCATTAAACCTGAGCGATATCTACTCCTACTTTCGTACTTTATTGGCACAGGTTTTATATTTAACTATTTAGAAAAAAATAGAAACATGGAGATCAAACTGAATAGAACGCTTTGATATGTCCTATCTAGCTATCATAGCGTGATTTCATTTACTGTCGATATATATTCTATTAGCAGTGGGTACAGGCCAGGGTTTTGCATTCACTTCGACATCTACGCAACCAATCGTTTCTGGTCTACTGTGTATTTTATTATTTTAGTTTAACACGTTTTTATGTAGGCCTTTTAAATTCCGCAGCTAGTATTTCGTTTTCAATATACCAAGAAATGTAACAAACCTACGGTTTAAAGTACAAACCTTAACAATAAATTGGAATTGTAAATTGTTTCGTTGGAAACTGAAGAACAATATTTTTTCCCTAAAATTTCTCACACTCAAGTTTTCGGAAAATGGCATTTTTTTCAAGAGTTAAACACAAACAATTGCTCTCTTTATATATTTTCATGTGTTGATGGGCGTTGCAATATAAGAAAACACGGAAACGACGTCAACATAATTTAATGACAACGTCGTTTTCCCACCATTTACTGAACGTCATTTTTTCACCTATTACTGAACGTCAAATAGCCTGATGTTATGGCTCGCATCTTTAACGTTGCAGCCCAGCGGTCGGACGATCTGTAGTTTATAAATCCATGCTGACTTATTTATTTACATCTCAGTTATGTCGGCTGTGTATGTTCATTTAAATATAGAGAAACAGGGGTCATATGCGGCGTGGACTGGCTACGAAAAAAGATTGTTGATGGGTTTTTCACATTTCTGTCGTACATTTCGCAGGTGCTCCTTCTCTCTCACACACCGTTACCTCTCCGTTTCTCCAGCATAGACTATTGATAAACAGTTTGCACAGCTTATATCATGGACATATCTCTGTTTACAGTTCATCTTACCTGGCACTCCAGATTCTTACTGTCCATTGGTGTCTTTTACTGGGTTGCTCCACATAAGTCCACACATATGCTGCGATCGTCTCTGCTCCGGACAGCACAATTTGTCTTATCATAGACTCATTTTCCACATAAGTTCCTATCCATTCTAAATTCTCCAATGACATGTTTGTCAAACACCTGCTTCATCTTCTCTAATCGGTAAAACACGATTGTGTTTGTATGTAGAAACGTATGACATCTGGAAGGAGAGTGGAAAATGCTAACACCAAAGGTGCTCTATCAGATTTTCGCTTGTCATTTGCTCTTTTCTCAAGAAGTGACTGTCAATCTAAGGCATCAATTTTCGCAAGTTGTGACTCAATCGACCTGCCAATGTATCATTTTTCCATAGTTTGCATTTTACTTCATTTCTCCGTGCCAGGTAATCTGTCTCCCTGTCACAGATCCTCTGCAGCCTTAGACCCAGGCATGTGGCATGTCGATAGTGGATGACACGACCTGATGTCACGGTACAGCAGTTTGTCAGATGGTTTGAAGAAGAGGTCTATGTAAAAGTGGCCTTTATCCATCTTGACCAAAGTAACCAGAAATTCAATGTGTTGCGCATGGTAGTAAATTACAACTGTGACGTTTTCTGTGAATGTTACTGACATGTTTTGCGAAGTAATCAGGCTCCACCTTAATCCTAAATCCCAATCCATCATCGAATAATCGTTTGTAGAAAATAGGTATTTATCTTGCTCAAAAGCTGTTCATCCCATTTCCTCACATGCAAAATTCTTTCCAAGTCGTGAACCAATAGCAAACCCTTCTTTCTGGATGAATTGCTGTATACCAAGCTCACACACGTTGTTGTAAAGGATAGTTTCTATCATTTTAATGCCTGTATCTATCAGCGCAAGCCGACCTTGATATTAAAGCCTCTTTATAAGACTCTATTTACTCTGTTTTTGGAACAGATGGGCATAACTTTCGTACATCAAAACAGAAAAGTGGGCAGATATTAGGACATTGCTTGTTGATAAACACTCAACTGTTTCTGACGAAGCTTGGAAAAGCCTCCACATATTTACTCAGTTAATGTTGGGGTTCGATTACCCTTGCCATATTGGTATGGGTATGATATGGGGCATTGTTTTTGTCTATCTTTAGATTCCCTTTCAGCTTGCCTGGTGTTGTGTACTTTGGAACGGGGTACAGATGCAAATCTTTAGAAATTGCCTTCTCTCTGTATAATATCTTGTTCCCCAGTTCCTTCACAGCCTTATAACTTTGTTCAGCCATGTCACTTGTAGTTGTTTCATGGGATAAACTTTACAGAATCTCTTGGTCTAATGCCTTGATATGTCTCTGTCTACAACAACTAGACCAGAATCCGTGTCGTTGTGTAGAAGCTCAAAAAACGCCGTATTATCACTCTCAGAGAGTTTACCACTATTTTCCAAATTGTCATCTATGTCAATCTTCACTAACTCTATGTATAGATCGAAATGGTGGTTTCTGCCATTGCTCAGTCTGATTTTTCTTTCTTACTTTGAATCTGTCGGCAACATTCTCTTTTGGTATCATTGTGATATTCCTCTTGATAGAAGAACTTTTTCAGCCTCATTCTTCTTCTCCGAAGGTTTAAAAGTTTAAACTTGTCCATCTTATTCCTACATGGTATAAATTTTAGGCCTTTCTGTAAAAGAGAAGATGTAAGTTATAACCGAACAGATTTATGACCGATTCTGTAGAATTTTAGGGAGATTGTTTTTTCTTCTGTTTCTTCTCGGAATGGTTCCTTTTATTTGTCTAAATTCTGCTCTTAACAGTGTTGCTGCCTTCGACCTGCCTTGCTTTCTATTCAATTAACAACCCTTTGTATCCTATTTTCAACCATATCACTCAAGGACGCAAAGCAATGATAAACGTGAGAACATTGCGTGGCATGTTCTTAGGGAGCTTAGATCGATGGAATAGAAGGGGGGGTTTTAGTGGTCCCAGATACCTGGCAATGAATTTGCTGGAATGAAGATGCAAACTTATCCAGTTAAATCAGTGTGTATAATGTCAAACCAATCTGTGCAACTTTTGGTTAAGTTGAGTGTGAATGGCGGTAACTGTCGGGTCTGCTCTTTTAGTTAAATGACTCAAAAATTGTTCTTACTTTTCACTTGCACGTGAAATACCTTTGTCCTGTGCCTTTTCAGAGTTTGATATATGTTGCAATGCCCATTAGACTTTGTCATATATTCTTATTAGTAAAAAAGAGCTGTTATGGTGTTACAATACTAATAAATCTACCGAGTACTTAATTTACATGTATGTTTTAAAGCTTATCAGGATGTGTTGCAATTAAATGCGGTATGACTAGGACATCTGAGGAACAGAAGGACAACCTCGACCGTGAGGCATTCTCACTTTTATAACTACCCATCTGTCTGAAATGTGACACGTCTATTGGAATGGAAACGAGTGCAATTTGTGCCAGTTACTGACCCTCACCTTTCTAAGACATACATATTTTAGTGTTCATATACTCATTTTATCTTACTAAATAAAATGAATGTAGGTAATTTCTAAAGATCTTCTTCATGCGCATGATGCAGCAGTACGTTACAAATAACAAATAACGCTTGGGACAAATGTATATTGTAGATAAATGAAACAATGCTCAGAAATGCTTAATCATCAGCCTACACATTGTATAAATAACTACTTTCTAATAAAACATTTACAGTTCAATGCAAATCACATATGTTAAAATTTAAACCTGTGCTAGAGAAAAGGCACAAAGCGGCAAAATAAATGAAAAAGTGATAAAAACACCTATAATTCACATAACTAGATAAAGAAAGCAGTTACCGTAATGAAATGACTTCCTCGACAAAACGTCCCAATTACATTGATGTGTCGATCTCCAACCTCGCACTTGGTGTAGTTTTTATTTATTTATTTATTTATCTATCTTAAATTTATTTATTATATACATTGGTTTTTTACTAAATGCTAATATATATATATATATATATATATATATATATATATATATATATATATATATATATATATATATATATATATATATATATATATATATATATTATATAATCATATGATTGATAAAAGTACGTCTTAAAATAAAAGGAAAATTAATGCAAATTTTTACCAAGCAGAAAACACAATCAGTGCTCCCGAAGTGGAAACTAAGTTAATTTGCTGGAGTATCATGGCATGGTAATTATATGATGGTTTTTTCCCGATCGTACTAAACTGTCTTCCTGATAAAAAAAGACAACGGTTGTGATCGAGACTGACACTGAAAAATAAGTGTTAAATTAATTTGAAGCAGCGCTTAACATTAAAGTAAGGATTTAGTTTACGTCTGCAAAGAAAACCCACATTTATTTCGGACTAAAAACTCATAACTCAGCACAATATTGCTGCAAAACATGCCGATCAACATGCATATATCTTAAGAATTTGTCGCGCGCTAAGTAGTTGAACATCAAAGTTCTTGGTAAAGAACCTAACAGCACCAGAAAATGAACGACATAAATGCCATCCTTATCGACAGCCCTTTCGTGTTTTCGGATGATTGAATAAAGGAAAACTCAAATAGAATACCAAGAAAAACAAGGTCATCGAAGCGAAATTCACATATTGCCTGAGCAAAATACAAAGACAATAAAATAAAATACAAAATCACAAATGTATAACTTGTAAGAAAAGAAATATGAGCTGGAGTATGGCCAAATGCGTATTGCTCTTGGTTCAATATGTCCTTCGCTTTTAACCACAAGATTACTAAAATGGATTTAATATCAGGAATCAACTCTGGACTATGAATTATAGTGAAGCACACAATCCCTGCTGCTTTATCCATATTTAATTAAACCATTTAACCGCAAACGTAAAAAGGAAATCAATTATTGCAATAGCACAATGCATAAATGTTAGATCGGAACACTATTATCACGTAAATATCTGCAACAACTTTAGTCTAGAAATATATCATGGCGAAGTTAACAGTTGAAAGTCTAGCTTATTTTATAAATTTGATTGTTGTTAACATGTGCATATGGTGCTTACTAAATATCAGTCTAACGAATGACAAATGGTTGTAAAGTTGACCTTGCGCAGTACCACATTAATTCTGTTTCATTCAGAATACATACTAATGCCTTTTCCCTATGCCACTATTTATGCATACGTGATTACTTACGAAAATTAATTATGCGTCTGCATGATTCGGGGTGTAAGTGTGGGGCCATTAACATTTGTATGTAAGTTACTATGTTGTTGTGAACTTGCAAAGAACATAAATAACTTACTATTGATGAATATTGTGGGAGTCTTTTTATTGTTATTTCATTCATATACTCCTGCACATGAGAGTTCCAAGGATCGCTAAATGATTAATATAAAATATTCCCTATACAATTTCAAGCAGCGTCTCCTTTTTGAAAACGTTCGCAAATATTCACACCGCAACTTATTATTTCGTTACTAATGTCGACAAGAAATAACTAAATTATTATCACTTCCGTAAGGATATCAATGTAAAAAGGCCACTTTATGCTCATTCCTTCTGTTCGAATATGTCAATATCAGGTTACTAAGTAATTACTAAAATAGCGATTGGCTAATTCTTGCGCTATATCTCATAGTGTTAAGTGAATTCTCGTAAGTAAATTGACTGGCCTTGTTTGTCATTTATGACTAGACAATTACTTTAAGTCAAGGAATAAGGCCGTCATCTGTCAGTAGTCAATTTAACAGATGCACAGCTAACAAAGCCATAAGTAGCGCTCGTGGCGTAGTAGTAGAGTCGCCGATTTGCAACATAACTGACTGCTTAGCCTCTCACCGCAATGATTTTCGTTCGGGGTGAATGTCAAAAGTATGGAAAGGTCTTCCAGCTGACCTGCGTAGCGCCGGTGGATCTGTCCAGACATTAATCTGGAATTTTCCTCCACTAAATAGCTTGACATTGCCATAATGATAGTTGATGCGATGTAAAACAAGCCATATCTACTAGTTGCCTTAGTTTTATTAGCTAAAATTAATTCTTGGCAAGATTTGGCTAAATTTGGCGTGGTTTCAGTTGTAAATAAGAACCTGCCGTTAGGACACAGCATTAGAAAATTCTGACCTATTGTAGAAATAGTATTTAGTATAGTTTAAATCAAATACAATTTTTAACTTTTAAGGGTGTGATAAAACAAAACTTCATCCAGCGGTATAATTTCTGTAAGCTGTTAGAGAAAATATGGAACCAAAAGGTTCTCGTATTGTGCTTTAACTAACTAGATTATGGGAATGATTGACTGATGTATAATAGGTATTTTACGCATTCTCAAATCTTATTAAATGATTCCATCATCTCTGTCGTCCCGTTACGTTAAAGTGACGTTTAAATTAAACTGAAACGTTGACTAAATACAGATCGGTTTCCTTTTTGTTATTTGGTATTGTATTCCAAGATGGTCTACTATAAGTTGTAATGAACGAGCTACTGTAGGATTTAAGAAATAAGGTATTATTACCGATGCGATGGATATCAAGTCGAAAGTTCGTTGCTAATATTTGAAGTTATCTTAGAAAAGGAAAGCGATCGACATTGAAGACACACAGAGGGGTCAATACCAGGCGTAAATACATCATGTCCAACTGCCTTAGCATTTAGCATAGCCTGAATTCATTCCTCCCGATCAATATCGTGTTAGCATTAAGCACGGGTCAGATTTGCATAAAAAAAGGCATTGACGAACTCTAGCTATTCCCAATAGTCAACTGATACTGTTGTATGCTCTCTTCGATAAAGATAGACATTAGAAATTTACGATATTTATACTAATTGTAGTAACCATATTTTCAAATGCGTTGTTATCGTTGAAGCTGTTTTGACTAATGTTCGATAAGTTTGGAACTTGCCATTTAATTATTCTTTTAGTGAAAATATGGTTTTATTTTTAATGGCATTTCTCGTCGAAATAAGCTGTTTCAAAATGCTACAACCGAGGAAACGTGGTTTTGACAATAAATGGAAAAGTAAATCTGTGGTTAAAGTATCAATATTTTTTAAATCTGTTTCAACGTGACCTTTCGATGATATGACTTAGTTTTTAATCAGAATGTAGTGTTCTCCTGCGTGAAAATCACAAGGGGGATTAAGCACCCAGAATAAGTATTCTCTCCAATCGTGCCTTGTATAGGTGAGACAACTGGAAAAGTCTCCACGCCGTTTACGTGAGATTGCACAGTAGGAACATTTTCGGGATTTTATTATTATAAGTGAGCCTTTATGATCAAATATTACATTTGCGGATAAATCCTTGGCTTTTTATATTTCTTGAATCTCACTACCTAATTATTCCTGTAATACTACATTTTGTTTTGTTGTTTTCGGTTATTTTTCTAAAATTCGATGATTCTTTCGTGTGTGTATTCTTTTATTTCACTTATTACATATGACGTCAAGGTATTTTTGTATGACGTCATTAAAATGTTCTTATAATATGTTATCGCTTGGGCTGTTTTATTTTATTTTTATCAACTTTTTCACTTGGAACTGTTACGTTACCGAGGTTTTTATCTACTGTACATATTGTACATATGTTGATAGTTTATTATATTACTAGATATTTTGTCTGTATATTAGTTCATTTTATCAGTTTTAACTCCCGATGCAGTGCTTATTGTTAGTTGTCTCACTTTAGTGGGACATTTTCTATACACTGTTTGTTTCATAGAAACAAATTCATGAATTGCGAGGATGGAGAGCTCCACAAACCAGGTTTAAAGCAACACAGTCCGTCCTTTTTGTTGACTGACCACAGGTGACTGCTTCTTTTTCTCTTTGTTTGTAAAGTCTCGTCTCTGTGTTTTTGTAACTTTTTGCATTTACCCTGTTTGCTTTTGTCAACAGGTAGTTTATATTTAAATGATAAGTCTTAAAGGACATTTTTTTTACCTTACTATGTCTTTAAAACGTATAACTAACGTGAAAACACCTTCTACGGGTTTTGAACTGCGTCAGGTTAGTTCATAATTCGACATTGTAATCTCTTCGCCATTCAATGGAAGTTTCATTTTAAAAACTATAGCATTTTTAGCAATCCATTGCCCTTTAGCCCTTTGGAGTACTGATTTAAGCAGGATCAAACTGACGTGAAGATATTTATACGCTACAACATTATCATAGTACTGACGAATAAAGTTCCAAATAGGTAATACTGCAAGGATCTGTGGTACGGCTCTGGTGTGGTACTTTAAACTGTCATTGTAATATCTGAATATATTATAATTGAAGAAGAATAATTATTTCAAAGATTTTTAATTGTCTGTAGTAAACAAGGGGTTTATGTCAGAAATATATCTTTCGTCAAAATAATATGAGCACAGCTTTTCAAAAACAAAAACAAAAATAAATAATCGTAATCTTTGTTTCCATTGTCCTTGAACAGTAAGTCGTCAATTTTGGATTTGCACAAATGGTATTCTTCCCGACTTATTACACAGTAACAAAAGAAGCCGTTACGGATTTGAATTAAATATTACAGTCTGCAGCCCAACTAAAAGCCAATGACTATTTATAGCCTGTATGACGAAATCTTTTCATAATGCGACTTGCAATAGCAACGCCCACTATTGGGAAAATTAGCAAGGCAAAAACATTCCATCACATCACTTAAAGCGAGGTGAGGGCTATGTAAGTCGCTTTGAGCACCTCAGACGATTCTGTTGCAGACTCTTCCATTGCAATACTGCTGGGTTTGCTCTGTTGTCTGATATGTCTCGTCTCAGGGTTATTGTCACTTTAACATGTAGCAAGCATGTGCAGACCTGGTCTTGTCTTGTTTTAAAGTTAAATGTGTTGCAATACTCCTTGGCTCTTGTCATTTTAATAATAGTTAAAACACGTGTCCACATCATGTTGTTAAGGGCTATTCGCGTAACGATAGGTGTCGTTAGTTTCAATGTTTTTTTTATAAACAAGAATAATCGGGTGGGTGAATAGAGAGGGAAATGAAAATAATTAAAAATGTGCCGGAGCAGAAAAGACAATCTTAGCCGCCAGCAGCCTAGAAATTGGATGATTAGCTGAAGTGTCATGGTGCGATAATTAGAAGTTAAGTGTGTCCTGATTGAAATGGAATGGTTTTCCAGATACATGTTATCTATGCTGACACATCGCTGGGACAAAAATGGAATGATTTCCAGAGTCATGTAATCTATACTGACACATCTTTCGCACAGAAATGGAATGGTTTCCAGAGACATGTAATCTATACAGACACATTCCTGGCACAGAAATGGAATGGTTTCCAGACTCATGTAATCTATACTGACTCATCCCTGGCACAGAAATGTAATGGTTTCCAGACTCATGTAATCTATACTGACTCATCCCTGGCACAGAAATGGAATGGTTTCCAGACTCATGTAATCTATACTGACACATCCCTGGCACAGAAATGGAATGGTTTCCAGACTCATGTAATCTATACTGACTCATCCCTGGCACAGAAATGTAATGGTTTCCAGAGACATGTAATCTATACTGACTCATCCCTGGCACAGAAATGGAATGGTTTCCAGACTCATGTAATCTATACTGACACATCCTTCGCACAAAAATAGAATGGTTTCCAGACTCATGTAATCTATACTGACACATCCCTGGGACAGAAATGTAATGGTTTCCAGAGACATGTAATCTATACTGACTCATCCCTGGCACAGAAATGGAATGGTTTCCAGACTCATGTAATCTATACTGACACATCCTTCGCACAAAAATAGAATGGTTTCCAGAGTCGTGTAATCTATACAGACACATCCCTGGGACAGAAATGGAATGGTTTCCAGAGACATGTAATCTATACTGACACATCCCTGGGACAGAAATGTAATGGTTTCCAGACTCATGTAATCTATACTGACACATCCCTGGGACAGAAATGAAATGGTTTCCAGAGTCGTGTAAACTATACCGAAACATCCCTGGGTCTAGAAATGGAATGGTTTCCAGAGACATGTAATCTATACTGACTCATCCCTGGCACAGAAATGGAATGGTTTCCAGACTCATGTAATCTATACTGACACATCCCTGGGACAGAAATGGAATGGTTTCCAGAGTCGTGTAAACTATACAGACACATCCCTTGGACAGAAATGGAATGGTTTCCAGAGACATGTAATCTATACTGACACATCCTTTTATACAATGTATAGAGAGAGACGTGAAACTAAGACAATTTGTTGACTTATAACTAGCATTAATTAACATACTGGGAAGCAATTATTCATTCTTTGTGTCATGCAATGTAGGTGAAGGAACATGCCTTATTATCGACAAGAACCTCACTAAGCCTTTTATGGATTATTAATGTACATACATGAAAGTAGTAAAGATGGTAAAAGACAGTTAGGGTAATTTTCCTCTCATACCACCAATTAAATTACCTTTACTTGAAATGATCGGAAGATATGATATTTATTGGTGCCCCGCATCAATGCGAAAAAATAAAGCACAACAACCACTAGTCATTACAAAATGTATTTCTTCGCTGTATAATTAGTTATATTTAAACTAGGAAATCTACGTGATCGCGCATTTTTTAAAATCACGTTACATGATTATCTGAGAAATAAGCTGTATCGGCGATATCTGCTTTTAGCTGGAATCCACGTCGTGCATAGTATTGATTTGGAAATAATGGTCATTTAAACCTATGTACGTCATGATTTGTCCTTGCCAACAATTGAATTTCTTTTAACGGCCTTCAATTACACTTTGGTATAAATGTATGCGGTAATAATTCAGAATATCCCCAGTAAGGGGTTACCAGATTTACAGAGGTACAAAATAATACTGTAAAATATAGACTTAAATTAATCATAGAGCATGTGTCCTGTCTCACCTATTTGTAAGGAAATGTATTCAGTCATTTGTTACCTATGCATGTGGCATCTTTCAATGGTTCAGCTGTGTAACTAACATATAATTAACATGCAACTATCAAATAATACGATAAAACCACAGGCGTGGGTGGGTGTGTGTGTGTGTGTGTGGGGGGGGGGGGGGGGGGGGGTTGATGGGCTAACAAAGTGCTGGTACCTGGCTGAACCATACGCATAATATTGGGCGAGCTACCAGAGATTGGCAACTACATCCTCATGAGGACCTTCCAAAACCTGAATTAGTGTTTGGCCGAATTAATGTTTACACAGCTATTTTATTGTCCGTATATAGCTAATGTGTTTTCCTAATAAAGTTTCTAGAAAAGCCCACATTCGTTATGCTTGCAAAGTAAGTTTTCTTGGAACGTCAACTGATCATTTTGCCGGTATAAATACATCAACATATGTTATTGTTTTGCACAATTATACAAAAAACACGTATATTTAGAATTAATTGACTTGCATTATAGTGGTTTGTTCCATTAAAAAGGAGAAGAAATATAATTAACTATCATTAGTGAAATGAGTGTACTCTGAGAAGGTTGTTTTAAACTTTCAATGGCACATTAGCGTCTACAGAGCATATAATGTTTTTGATCTGTGGTATCAGTCAGTAACTACACTATGAAAGATATGGAACGCATTCAAATCTAAGCACAACAATTTAATTTCCTGTTAACTGGAACTGTGTCATTACTTTTAAGTTGTATATTTAGCTTAAACCTGTTTATTTAGAGTCGAGTGGGAAATGTTGAAAGTTAAAAGTTCTTTCATCTTATATAAACCTTCCTGGGCATAACCAGTACTCAGGTACTGAGTAGTAGTTAATAGTTTTGCTCAAGGAATACCATAATGTTGTCAGTATCGGGGTTCGACCCCTTCGATCTGTGGCAGTAATCATTTTTTGCCTATCGCGTTATGTAAACAACATTTATTGTCGATTAAATATCCTTCATAATTGAACTGTTACTCCAAAGCAAATTTAAGTAAAAATTCTACAGCGGTCAGATGAGAACATTTTCATATTAGGGAAACATTTACCCCACATTGATGCTCCTCAATTGACTCAATTGGCTCAGGTATTAAACAATTTTTAACGGAGTACAATTATAAGTCTTGGATAACTGGTGAAAGAAGCGCAAGATGTCTGACTAAACGGCTCTATGAAGTAACAAGATTGAACCAGATCATACAGTCCCATCATATGCAAGCGTAAAAAGTGCAGCCATATTCATGTTGTGCGCATATTTCATGAATCGTTTCAACTTTTGGGCATCTGCTGATAACGTACTGATATTTCAAAAGTTAATCGGGGATAATGTGTAAACAATTGTGAACTTTAAGGTATCACAAAATTGATTTTTAAAATATTCTCTCACTTTGCAGGAGTCTATCCATTTAAAAAATTAATTATAAAATCATTTAACGATTTGATTGACATTCCTGTGCCATACATAATTTGTTTATCTTATAATTATTTATAGACAATTTACCACTACCAATCTAACTTGTAAAAACATAACCGAAGAAATATGATGACTTACAGCTAGAATTTTGCATAGCGCAAAGCTAAAATTGTTTTTGTAACCCCTGCTTGTTTATAGGTAAATAAGAAAAGGTCCTATCAAAATTTTCACAGATATTTAATTTACATGCAGACCAAGGCAGACAAGGTAAATGTAAATGTGACAAAAACACAGAGACGAGACCTAACACACAAAAAGAAAAACCCTCAGTTACCGCCTTGGAGCGGTCAGTCGGCAAAAGGGCCAACTGGTGTGCTTAAACCTGGTTTGTGGAGCGCTCTAACCTCGCACTTCCTGAAGGTTTTTCTATCAAACAAACAGTGTAAATAAAAATATCCCGTCAAAGTGAAACAACTAACAGTAAGCATCTGCATCGGGAGTTAAAACAGATATAATGTACTTATGTACATACATGATAACAGTAATAAAACAACATGTTGAAAACAACAAAGGAAATCAATGTTATATTCCAAGGCATGTGGATAAGCAAGTCTACACTACTGCCTAATATAAAGTCATGCAGAAACCAATAATGATAAGGAAGACCAGCGAACCTTGAATTTTTATTCCAAGCTTGTAGCTAGTATCAAATCTAGTTAATTAAGCTGTTTCCTTGTAATTATCTTGCCGAAAGATTTCTAGTACGCATTAGACGTATAGCGTAGAAAAACTATAGTAACATCTCCAAATTTATTCATGTTCGACAGCCAAGTCGCTTCTTAAGAGTTCATTTAAGGAAATATCATATTAAGTCTGCAGGTGTTTTTTCTATTCGAAAAAAGTGATACAGAATATTCGCCTTCACCTTATTCCGTGTATATTCAAGGCTAAATTTTTCTGTATATATGCAACAAAACATTGATTACAAATGTTATAAATTACATTACAAATGAAGAGCAAAATTTATATAAGTGTGAATGATGTTTCATAATTTGACGCATTCGTTCTTGACATAATGCCAAGAATGATTTCCTTTTTCAGTAAGGTGTGTCCATTTGTCTTTGACTCGGTAATCTTCTTTAATTTGGGGGAACCCTTTGTTATCAATGTATGTACAAAGATGACACTAGAGGTATTTTTTTTTATTTTCTCGATGTAAGACTTGAAACATAATCACCATGCGAAAATAATGTAAACATATATGCTCGGTACCATCAGAATGCATCTCGTATGTAATAACCGTGGTCCATCATTTAGCCACACTTTGTCAGGACAACACGCTTGCAATACGTATAAATTTGTCGGCAGATAGTTCAGTTCTAAATATCTATGTTAAATCGTATAGAAGCTTTTGTTATTTCCCTAATAAATACAATGCATTCTCGTTCAAATGACTTTTTCGCTTGCGCTATCTATTTCAAGCAGTTTGTCAAAGAAGAGCAATAAGTTTCACAGAGAAGAATGCTTAAAACCGGTTTCTGGAACCTAAACCCGAGGAAAATTGTGTAAATAAAAATGAAAGTGAACCAATTCACTATTAGCTTCTAGATTTAAAATCAAAAACAAATGTCATTTTATCAGGAAATACAAGAAAAAAAGGGACTATTTACCACGTGTACAATGGGTTACTTTAACTTTTACTATATAAGGGAATGAAAAAAAAATCAGCAGATGCTTATTAAGTCCTCTTCGTTTTTATAATGTAATTGTGAAAGCCTGTAACTTTTCAGCACTTCCTACTTAGCCAATTTCAATTCGTCTCGTACATAAATGCATGTGTTGGCTGATGCACATCAAAACTGTAATCGTGCAAATCGTTGGCAGCATAGTACATTTTTTAAAACAAAACTAACTCCCCGGTTCTAACAAGGTATTATCTAATGCATATACATGTATATGTGTCTAGTTGTTATTTCTTCAAAACGGCACGTGACTTGTTTCGCTTAGTTTCTATTTTAAATTGGATATTGACGTAGAGATATTGCCACTAGACCCATTGCTCACACAGTATTGATCAGGAATGGATAATGAAATCACGTTTGCTAGATATTTATGCAGTTAGCCAAGATTAATATACCAGTTTCTCTATATGTCATCCATATGTTATTGCATTAAATTTTCCCAGATAGCATAAAATATGAAACATTAAGAAACCGTTTTATCTTATTCGTCGAAAAGCAGATCAATAAAACAGGTTGCTCAAATCTTTAAGTACCGTAAATTGATTCGGCGAGGTAATATGCGAAATATTTATCATATATAATATGTCAACTGCGGATAAATCCTCGGCGTTTATGATATGATTATGTTTTTTTCTTAAACGTATTAACTCTAAACAATACTACGTTTTATTTTGATTTTCTAAAATTCTATTATTTCTTCCGTATTTTTTACATTTCACTTTTGACACTTTTGGCATATGACGCATTATATTGTTCTTATAATATATCAGCGCTTTTACTTCTTCATTTTATTTGAAACTACTCTCTCATTTGGAATTTTTTGGTTGCCGAGGCTTTTATTTACTGTACATGCTGTACATATGTTGTTAGTTAATTTTATTACTAGTTATGATGTATGTACATAAGTTCATTATATCTGTTTTAACTCCCGATGCAGGTGCTTACTGTTAGTTGTTTCACTTTGATGGGGTATTTTTATTTACACTGTTTGTTTGATAGAAAAACCTTCAGGAAGTGCGAGGTTAGAGCGCTCCACAAACCAGGTTTAAGCACCCCAGTCGGCCCTTTTGCCAACTAACCGTTCCTAGGCGGTAACTGATGGTTTTCCTTTTTGTGTGTTATGTCTCGTCTCTGTGTTTTTGTCCCATTTACATTGACCTTGTTTACCTTTGTCCACAGGTAGGTAAAATTTAAATATATGTGGAAATTTTGATAGGACCTTTACAAACGTATTAAACCCGTTCGTCCTTCGTTTGCGCCAGGCATTTAATATTATGTCGGTTTGGAATTGCTTGATACTTTCTTAAGTAAATATAATGAACAATAATAATTGCTTATTGTGTATATTCATAGTTCACTTGAATTTAGATAATTAATATGTTTCAACGCTGACACCATATATAATGTTCATCAATTGGTCAATATCTTGTGTCTCTTAACGAACCCTAATAAGGTTATATTCTCATTTAAGTCTTATTCTAAAAGAAACGGCGTAGGGCATCAAATATTAAAGTCTAAGATCTAGAGACGATAATTGGATTTATAGGGAAAAGCAAACACAATGATTTTAAGTTGATTCAAAGAAGTTTCTTTTTTCTCTATCAGATGACGTTGATTGCTCGAACGCGTTTTCAGCAACGTTTATGTGCTTAGTCATTGTTATTTGAGAGAGAAGAACCCCCATCTTGAATGTCCACCTTAAAACGAACCACGTGCTTAGTACATTTGTAGCATAATTCTATGAAAGTTATTGCATAAAGCTACGAACTTAAATGAAAACGTTCGAACTTAAACGTGTAAATTTATTTTCAATAAATGGTTTAGATTTAACAGATATTTGTATGATGTATTCAATATGTAATTATAAATCAATTGCCCATAGTTAAATTATTTTGTGATTAGTTTTAGGTTTCACATGTACTTTTTATATATTAAAGCAAGCATCGAAATTAGTTTATCATCCATAAGCATCTTTTGTTAGCTCTGTGTTACTTACTTTCCAAACGGATCAGAGCAGAAAAGACAATCTGTGTAGCAAATGAAGGTTGTATCTCGATAGTGTTTGGGGGCAATAATTGGAAGTGGGCTGTCTCCTGGTTGCACGCTGGTTTCCAGATAACGATCGACTGTAATCTAAACTGACATTAGATTTCAGCGAGTTGGTAAGTCTGGACTACATCATAGACTGGGGACAAGAAACGAAGATAAATTGTGGGATGTGAAACTAACCGATTTTCAAAATGTGTGCTTTCGTATTGTAAAAGTAAATCTGCCCGTAAATAGGTATGAACATACTTTTTAATTAAACAAATTGCAAATCATTTAAAAAATAAAACAATAACCCTGTCACCCCCACCCCCACGATACATGGTTTATTTGAGAGCGTACGGCTTTAATGTGAGCACTTTACAACACTCTGACAGTACTGTTTATAATTTTGTATTGAAAAGTGACTGATAAGAATAAGTGAGTTAAATAGACGAACAATTGATTGTTTTCAAACACTAACATGGGACGTACATAATGTGTCTGTCACACAGTTTCCCACTTAAAACAAATATGTTAGATAATCTAGTTTAGATTTTTATGTGTATTAAGCTAGTTTCTCGTCATGAGGCATGGATCTTACTAGGGGCTGGTGACTGAGTCGGTATATGATTATGAAAACTTGTAAGTTGTGTGACACGAAGACTATCAACAAAATAGACCGATGGTATATGAACAATTTGCATACACACACGCTACACACACAGGTACACAGAAACGCACACGGACAATCAGTACCCGCCCCAATACAAATATATCCAAATAAACACGTCTCTTATGATTGTACTGTCGTTAACATTTCGGATTCATGTCGGTAATGTTTAAAGCAGAGGCAAAATCTTAACAAAAGAAAAACTTTGCTCCTTTTTATCAAAATCCTCGTTTAGCTGAGACCAGATCGTTACAATAGCACGATCGAAAGAAAATGCTACTTCTTTATTTGTTTGGTGTAAATTATAGGTTTCTGTACAAACAGATTTTAATAAATGATTAAGCTGGCAGTAACAGGAAGTTGCACCTGTTTGGCAATGTGTTGGTTTTTATATAAGAAAAGGCATTTCGATGGTTTGGTGCAGCTTGTTATTACAAAGCATATCAATGTATTAGACATTAGCAAAATAGTAGGCAATACCTGGAATAGGCCAAAGTTTTACAAGGTTTAGGAAGTGTTTTCTATAAGATATATGTCGAGGTTAACTGTGCAGATTCCAATTACAAATTGCTATACATGGGTCATGAAATTAGTTAATGCTTTTACATGTTCGGCGACTGTACAAGCTGGCCATTTATTGCCTTACCTAAGCGCTTGTTCTTTGCGTCACCTTGAATGTTGTACATCTGTGTTATTGCTTGTTTCCATTTGGATGTAAAATGACAGCCAGAGCTGTAATGTTGTGATTATGTAAACATTTATGAATTAAGGTATCGATGTTTTTACACAACAAATTGTGAGGATCATGATTCATTAGGCTTCACTTGATTGGTGTCTTTCATATAAGTAACTTACAGGCAAATATTAGTTTCTCACATAACCCAACTTTATCTAATATATTACAAACATCTGGTACTTAGTTTTGACAGTGGTGTGTTGTAACTTAAGTCTGCTATCACGACAATGCTCGTACATGTTCCTTAGTAACTGTTTGGACTCCTCTATATTGTAACCATGATAAACCTTACGTAGTTAAGGGCAATTCCTTTGCTATTTCTAATGATGCAAACTGACCTTTAAAGCTTTTAATGTCTCTTATGACATTACGATTACATTCACTAATGAAACTTGATTGTTATCTGTCAAATATTCATAGGTCGACAAGGGCTATTTTATTTTGCTAGCGGACTACACGAATTTGAAACGTGTCTGTAAGCATCCGACATTATTAATTTAATTCAACTTAAACATCAATGGTGCTAAAGCGTCTTCAGTGTCTTAAATGCTTACTCCTTCGGTTCTAGATTGGTAAGATGGCATGGCATATCCCATAAATATGAAAATTTATAATCGATCAAAACAGAACCATCAGTTCCAGTGAAATAAAGTGACACGAGGAAAATATAATCAAATAATTACTTTGTTCACTTATATTTTAAATCTTTATAAAAGCAGCAGTTTTGTGTGCGCCTTGATTTGCAGAAAGTGTTATTTAATCCCTCTCGATGACATCTAGTTCTACTTGTAGAATCACTTTTAAGTTTCCCAAAGCATACATTTTATACACTGGAGATTTCTTACTGAGACTTACTGTTAACATGTTTGTATCTGCCATCATCTTGAACATGTTTCTTCTTCGAGATATTACATTTAAAAGATGAAATAAGTAAATACTGAGCTGTCAACCGAGCCAACATTCTAGGGAGTTCCAAAGTGCTAGAAAGAAAACGTAGACCGAACAGCCAAACGATAAGTTAAATCAAGATAAATAACAAAGTTATAAATTCATTCGTAGGTTGCTGTCATGTATGTATCCTGTTTGATGTATAAATCACACAGGCCAAATCAAGGACATTTCTTTCTTTATCATGAAGTAATTGCTCTACGATTTTTGTGATGGTCAATTGAAGGTGACGAACGGAAAAAACACTATAACGACTAGTCATATAAAGGATGGGAAGAAGATCGAAAACCTGAAATAATACTACCTGCTATGGCTTTCTGTCCGGTCCTTTTTAAACTATTATATGATTATTGAAATTACCGTTGAACTTTTGAACACCGAATTTTCGCTTACGGATTTCTTATTTTCTTCATAAATGGGAGATGTCAGCCATTACTTCTATCTGAGCTTAACTTTGAAAATAACAAACTTTTGTCCCGACGCTGACTTGCATGGGGTTATAAGTTTTAAATCTAGCGAATAAGAATGGCATCTTGTAACGCGAACAAGCAATCTACAAAGATCACCCCTTTCTAGTCATGTTGTTGTAAGCATTTCGTACTACTATTTTTATCAAATCGCAGTAAAAAACCCAACTAAGACAACATTGTTTTTTACGGTAATACTAAATCTGCAATTTTTAGCTCACATGAAAATTGATTCTAAAGCTAGCTTAATGAGAATGTGTGTAACCCATTTAGGATTACCAGTTCTTTTATTTGTAATCTGATGAAAGTGTTCAACCATCCTTTGTTTTCGTAGCGTGTTTAAGGAGAACAGATTTAATTAAAACTTGGAATATACATTTTGTCTGTATTGTGTTTAGTTCTACTAAAGTTTCGAGATGGATAGAATTGTGCAGTTCCACATTAGCAGAAAAACTAAGTGGACTGTTTGAATTAATCAGATCCTCGTAAATAAATTACAGTTTACATTCTAAGGATCCCCAATATAACGTGATTTCAAGTCCTCTCGATCAATACTTTGTTAGCAGTGAGCACGATCCCTGGGACTTGTACAGTATAAATACTGCCATCGAGAAAAACCTGTCAATTCCAGTTTGTCTATTGGGTATCGCAGTTTATCATTACCTCATGTTGCCATCCGAATCGTATTCGTTCCTGACAAGAAACATGTTTATTTAGAGTGTAAAATCATAAAAGGAGAGGTTAAATTTTCGTTGACTACATAGTAGTCGTAAATGTTACTAGTTCAGTCAACCATAAATACTCAAATTTCAGGATGTTGTAGATAAATAAGATATTGAACAGTTGCAGGTCAGGACCAAAGCCCATATTGTGTTATCTGTTGCAAAACAGACGTAGCATTTAAATTAAGGGTTAAATGTGATTTTTGCACTACATCGTGGTATGAAACGCAGTTGTCTAACATTTAATTTGCATAAAAACTGAAATGTCTTTGGTCAAGTCCGCATCCGTCACATTCAATCTCATTAAAATCAGCTCCAGTATTACGCGTAATAGGATCTGATGACTTCCCATTACGGTTTACCTCAAATTGACCTTTTCAGTAGCCAATGAAATTCTCGGCAACAAAATCTTGTGGTATACTGCGAGCAACGTTCTACACGCTATAAAATTTTAATGGTAAAGGGTCGCGTTTAACTCGTGATTGCATGCAATCTACACACATTCTTAAACTGAACTTTACATATTTCAAAAGAGACATATATAACCTCTACAAATATGTATAAACCATCCAACAAAAAGACGTTTTGAACTAGAAATCCTTATTTTAGTAACACTGGTAAATACATTCACAACTCGCTCGCTGCAATTGTCATGGCGGATAACGAAAGCGTTTTCGCAGTGGGTTGCGTTGAAAATCCTTTCGTATTCTACTTAAAAATGGAATTATGAAATGTTATGGTAGATACCGATAGATAAATTGTTGATTGAACAAAATGTGTAAAAATTAATGCATGCCAATAGAAAGGATGGCTGATTCAGCGGTTTAAAAAGTGGTATGTGTTGACTGGTGTATCGGGAAGGATTCTATAGTAGTTTTGAAAGGAGCAATTGCATTGGTCGAAATACGGGCACTTGTCTATGCATATTCAATTACACAAAGGTCATTTTGACACGACCTCTTATGCGATGTAGTCAGATCCTAATCACGGACAGTAGATGAGGGAAATTAGGGAAATTAGGATATGATTTTAATGAGATTGCCGTCACATTGCAATAATTGTTGTACATTTTCGATTATTAACAAATTAATGTTAAAGTTTAAAGGCGTTTGAAATTAGAATGTGGTCTGATCTAGCTTCATAATGTGATCAAAGTGGGAGATTAATAGGGTGTGGTAAGGTAGTTTGGGTGGGGTGGGTCTATCCGGCTTTACATAGGCCTAGGCTGCAGTAGTATCTGGAAGGGAGGAGATTAGAGCGTCACTGATCAATGGCAGTGCAGTAAGCCCATATGCATCAAGTATAAATAATTATTTTACGACCTCTTCTCATATGACACCTCTGTGCACATGTACACTAACATGTGTCCAGCTGTGATCTCAAAGCGTGGTGTTATCTAGGGAGTGGTGACTGTAAAGAAGGTCAATTTCAATTTCAGTTTTGAGTTTCATATCATTTACATGAAGAATACTTTTGTTATTCCGAAGTGGTATTTTCGCTTCAGAAACGTCCAGCTGGGCTCTATAGTTCGGGTTTACGAGCTACGCCCCCCCCCCCATCTCTCTCTCTCTCTCTCTCTCTCTCTCTCTCTCTCTCTCTCTCTCTCTCTCTCTCACACACACACACACACACACACACACACACACACACACACATACATATTTTGTCTCGTTATGTCTTTTTTTCTGTCGCAAGTTAATATATGTTATTGGGAGATTCGGGTCTGAAGGAACAACAACGCTAAGTGTGAACAGCTTCCACTCTTTCATATTTAATTAAACAATAAGCTTTCACTTTAGAGAAATAAAGGCAGACATAACGCTTGTTCACCCATGCCGCGTTCCCATTCAGACAGCTCATACATGACAAGGCAGCTTAGAATTAACAAACATTTATTTCAATTCTTTAGGTATACAACACATTACAATTTAAAGACACTTTGGTAATGTCAGTAATTAATAACCTTGCATCGACTGAACAAAACAAAAGTGATACTTGACCTCGACTAAATCCACATAAAAACAAAAATAGACTTTCAACAAAACAACAATACAAGGAACAACGACACACACAAAATACACAAAAATCCCTCGTGTATCCAGGTCTACGTATCCATTCAAAATCTCACTCTATTAAAACCATCGATGCAATTAAAACTAGTAGTAAAACAATTAAACACTAATGCAATCGTTCAGCAATAAATCAGCGATTAAATACAAAATTTAATTACTAAATAAACAAAAAAATTGTAAGACCAAATGTTTTGTGCATGCAATTCTAAAATGCTGGACGGAAAAGGAAGTAGCTGAGACGGTTCATACATAGACTGTACAGTCAGACAATTTGTCATAGTCATGCTTGTGCTCTTACCCACCATGCCTTGATAAATATGTGTACAGCAATAATCGACCATCAATAACGGCGGTTAGCTTTAGCGATAACCGCTATTATTATCACTTGATCATTTTTTTATATTCTATTCAGTGCGCAGACTGATGACTAAGCATTCATGAGTATTGTCTCACTTTGCTAAGATGAAATTCCGAACACATTAAGCAACATTTAACTAAGCAAAAAACGAAAACACACAATCGGAGCTCCCGATGGGGAAACTAAGTTAATTTGCTGATGTATCATGGCGCCCTAATTAGTCGGGTGTTGTTTTTTTCCGATCGCAGTTAAGTGACCTCCACATAAAAAACGGCTATGATCTACACTGGCACTGAAAACACGTTTGTAATTTGTTTGAGGCAGCGTTTCAAATTAAAATAAGGACCTTGTTCCCATACGGAAAGTAAAACACATTTACTTCGGACCAAAAAAAAAACGTAACACAATATTGCGTACAGCATGCAGACCAAAAGCCATTTTGCTTCAAACTTTTTTTCGAGCGGTAGCAAGATGTACGTCAGTGTTCCTGAGCAAGAAGATGACAGCCCTAGAAATTGACGCGCACAATTGACAGCCTTATTGACAGTCCTTTGTTGTTATCGGTTGACTGGATAAAGGGAAACTTTGACAGAATATTATGAAAAGCATGCGTCTTCAGCGAAATGCACAATTAAGATGAACAAAATACGTTAACGTTAAAATTAATTAACACAATCAAACTACTTTTACTTTTATCCGGCAAGACAAAACTTTGAGCTGGAGTTTAGCCAAAGGATTATTGCTATTGCTTGAATAGATCCTCAGCTGTTAACCACAAAATTACAACAAACTAAAGTAAAACATAATTTAATATAAAGTATCCATTATGGTGTAACACACCATAATATCTCTGCTGCCTTATCCATATTTAATTAAATTATTTATCCACAAATGTAAACAGGAAATCAATTATTGCACTGGCACAAAACATTAATGTCAGACCAGACAACTGCTATCACCTAAATATCTAAAAAGGAACTTGAATCTAGACAATATATCCTGGCGAAGTTAGCAGTTGTAACGCTCGATTATTCTATTGCGTTTTGATTGATGTTAACATGTGTACATGGCGCTTATTGACATCAGTCAAGTGGTTGTAAAGTTGGTCTTGCAAAACAACACATTGATTCTGTTTCATTCAGGATACATAGTCTTTGCCCTATGCCGCAATGTATGCATAGGTGATTACTTTGCAACTGAATCATTAATGCATTCGCATAAATCGGAGGAAGAGTATGGAGGTATTTGCATTTACTTACGCATACAATAAAACTCGTGTGCAAAAAAATCTAAATAACTCAGACAATTAACTGTTAACAGATGGTTAAGAGCTTCTTTATTTGTTAATATTCGAATGTATTTTCTTTCGCATGAGAATCACAATGATCGGTATATGATACCTGTAAAATGAATTCATACAAAATGTCAACCAGTCCCACCTATTAAAGAAAAGTTGCAAATATGCATTACAAAATTGCTTAATTTCTTACGTCGACAACATCTAACAAAATTCTGGCAAATTTCGCAATGGAATCAATGTTAAATATCCTTATGTTCTTTCTTTCTGTTCTTATATGAATCATATATGTATATATTTCTGCTGCTAGATCCGATAATACTAAAGGAATGTCCGTACGTAAATTAACAGGTCTTGGTTGTCATTTATTACAAGACTATTATTTTCTGTCAATGAATAAATCTCTATTATATTAACACTATTGTATCAGCAAAAGCTTTGTGGCGTTTGTGTAGTAGTGGTAGGGTCGCTGATATGCAACTCGTCTGGCTGCTTAGCCTCTTAACTGCGTGGGTTCGAGATCTGTTCGAGGCTTATGATTTAACGTGGAAATGTCATCCAGCTGACTTGCGGGGCGCCGATGTAACTACCCAGACATTTGCCTGCATCAAAAAACCTGTATGTTGCCATAAGGATTTTAACCAGACGCTGCGATGTATTTCTAAAACAAAACCGAGACATACCTTTCGTAAGCTTTATAAGGTTAATTTCTCGGCTAGAATCGGCATGGATTCAGTCGTAAATAAGAAACTAAAATGTTCCCGTTCGTATGCTTTAAATAACTTGATTTTGTGGATGATCGACAGAAGTATAATATATAATTCACACATTTTCAAATCCTATTAAAAGATTATACTATTAAGTACAATTAAAAAGAAAATATTTATTGATCTAATTCAAGACGACCGACCCATAATACGTGTACTCCTCTAATACAGACAAAATACACAAGTAAAACAAAAACCAGAGGTATGTTAATCTTGTTTCCATTGCGGTTAAACAGTAAGGTGTCATTTGCATTGTTTACAAAATCATTTTTTTTTGGCATATAAAACATTTTCTAAATATACTGACCCGGCATTATGCATTTTAAATTTTCGCAAATGGGAAGGTCGCCGACTTATCACAAAGTAGCCGGAAGAAACACGGTCTGCATTTGAAATAAATATACAATGGACGTCTACAACCCAACCGAAAGACATTGGCTATTTACAGCCTGCATGCTGAAATGTAATGCTTCTTGTAACAGTAAAGCCTACATTTGGAAAGGCTAGCAAGGCAAATCCGTCATATCACTTACAGCGAAAGTAGGACTCTGAAAGCCGGTTTGGACACCTCAGTCGGTTCTTTGGCAGACTGTTCCATCGCAGTACTGCTAGATTGGCTCTCTTGTCTGGTATGTGTCGTCACAGAGTTATTGTCACTTACACATGTAACTGCGCTGTGTCGATGCTGGTCTTCTGCTGTTTACAAAGTAAAATATGTGTTGCAATACTCGAAGGGTCTTGGAATTTCAGATTTCATTAAGACACAAATTCACATTCTGTTGTAAAGTATCGTATCGATAGATGTAATCAGTTTTGTTGTTTATTTTATTCCTAACCTGAACCAGTGAAACTGCTTTAAGTTAAAGTTTTGATGCACTAGCACTCCTTCTGCTTTAGGCTTTCAAAAATAATTTGGTGCGTGAAAGGCGGGAAAAATAATTACAATAACGTAAAATGTACCGGAGCAGAAAATACAATCTTAGCCGCCAAGGGCCAAAAAATTGGATGGCTAGCTGAAATGTCACGGCGCGATAATTAGAAGTAAATTATGTCCTGATCGGAATTGAATGGTTTCCAGAGTCTTGTAATCTATACTGACACATCCCTGGGACAGAACATTGAAGATTCTGGAACCTTGTTCAATGTACGCAAGAGACGAGCAACTGAGACAATTTGTTGGAGATATAATTATCGTACATGGAAACAATTCTTCGTTCTTAGTGACATGCAATGTATGCGAATAATTATGTCCTTGCGGAGATGTAACTTACTGGTTCGAACCACACAGACGAACACATGTTTTCATTTTTTTTCTATTTTTGACATATGCATAAGCACAGACAACTTTTACACAATCATGTTTTCACGTGCTTGATGCCAGTATTCAACCAAATCATGTACCAACTGTCGTTTTCTAGATAAACCTGCATATATTTGAAAGGATTAATTCTTTATCCTTCAGCAATAGAGACAAGGAATTTTAGGAAGACAAATATTAACCATGTTCTTAAGATTAAAACTCCTACAACGGTGGTGTACTTTTAATGTGTATAAAACATAAGAACGTATATGTGGATACACTTGCACCAGGATCCAAATTACATTCTTCACATTATAAATCCGGCATACAAGTGTAGTTGTTCATTATCACAAATGCAACCAGCTATCATATAACAGCATGGAACCAACAGATTTACATAAGCTCTGTAGTAGGATGATTTTTGTTAGGTCTAACATTAAAATGGGTAGTAGTGGCTGGTCGAACCAGACGCATGATATTGGGTGACGTACTAGAGATTGGCAACTACATTCCCATGAGAACATTCCAAAACCTGAATAAGTGTGTATATATATCGGCTGTGGTATCAGTCCGTTACTACACAATGTGTAAGACAAAATGGAACGCATGCTTATCTAAACACAGTTGTGTTACTTATAAAACATATTCTTCGTATGGGAAATAGAAGTAATAAACATAATGTTTTAGTAAAAAGTAAGCATTATTAACAGTGGTTCGTTGGCAAAAGACCGCACTGCTGAATTCACGATAAAACGTAAATATCTTAATATAACCAAAATTATTACATCTCCTGTTTGCCGGAACTGTGTCACTACTCTTAATTTGTATATTTGCCAATTATTCACACAATAATATTCATACAACCGTGTTGTGCTAAACATTTCTTGTTACTGATTTATCCTTCAGTACTGCAATGTTACAGTTAAGCAAATTTAAAATTAAATTTTACACCTGTCACATGAGAACGTTTTAAGATTAGGGAAAACATCACATTGATGATACTCAATTTGCTCAGGTATTAATTGATTCTTAAAAGAGTACCAGTATAAGTCTCGGTTAACTTGTGGAAGAAGCGCAAGAAAGGTAACTAAAGATAAAGATGTACTGTATACAGTAAACGGATTAAGTTGTGTGCATATTTTATGCATGGGATTGTCTAGAGGTATATTAAATTTAAATATTTGTGGACATTTTGATACCTATCCCTTATTTACCAATTCAACTGGTGGACAGTCTTCATCTGCTACTTTACTGTATACCAGCCCTGAAAAAGAATCATAATCATATTCTCACCTTTGGCAAAAGTATGTGATTCACTTTAAAAATAAGATCACATGAAAGTTTTTATAACTATCTCATTTGTAATTTGTTTAGAATCTAACTTTTTACAGACAATTTACCAATCAAAAGTGTCAAAACATAACAGATGAAATATGAGGAAAAACAACTTTCATATAACATAGCGCAAAGCAAACCTAAAGTTATTCTGTCGGCCATGCTACATGTAAATCAAGTCAATTTTGCCTATTACCCCCGCTAAATCAGTTAAATGACAACGTTACTGAAAGTTTTTAGCGACTATTTGTATTGATTTTCTATTTCGACGAAGGAGACGGTATCTTAATGTCTTATATTGTATGCTATCTGGGAAAAAGTAAATACAATAACGTATAGATGGCATATAGAGAATCGGGTATATTTATCTTGGAAGCGTGATTTCATTATCCATCCCAAATCATATTGTGTAAGCAATGGGTCTATGATAATATTTCATACATAGATAATAACGTGTTTAGAACCATGAGGTTATTCTGGTTTTAGAAAATGCGATTCTAATGCATATGCTGCAAATGGTTCATGCGATTACATGTTGAAAGTAGTTAGTTAGAAGTTAATTGGTGACGTAGGATGTACTTATACATAAGCTTTCACACATATGAAATTTATTAAAAAGATATGTCTTTATTTGCATCTGCTGAACCTGTTATATAAAAGTGAAATTTATTCATTTTACATACAGTAATAATAATGCATTTGTTGGCATGATGACATTTATTTTTTAACACAGGCGCTAATTGTAAATTGTCTCACTTTGACTAGATTTCTTTTATGTACACATTTAGGGTTGCAGAAACCGGTTTTAGCATACCAACAGCTCCCCTTTGTGGAATGGTTTGTCTCAGAGTTTAGTCACTTTTAACATCTGACTTCCTGTTTATTCGTGTGTCAAATGTAAAAACAGGATGTGTAAAACCTTGTCACCATTTATAATCTATCAAGGAAAAAATCAGAACAAAGACAACATGCAGGAAATAGAGGTGTCGTGAGGCGAAGAAAAATTCGAACGATATTGCATTTTGCACATTTTTCAGAGAAAACGTATTCATTGAGTAGATTAAGCGCCGTGTCATTGTAAAACGCGTTATCAGATTCGGAAATAAAACAGAGTCCTATGAGCAATGCAATATTTACCAAGAGTTGAAAAGTCAAAGGACAGATA